>VYXD01014089.1:521651-684729 GCA_013397195.1 Hylia prasina | reverse complement strand
TTTGGCCTACTATAATTCCCCATTTTTTATTGAAAGAGACCAGAAAAACAGTAAGCTTCTCTAACATCTTGGAGCCTCTCTGTTGAACTTGAGTTGGTTTGTCAGTGTTCATATTGTACTGGGGGCCCAAAACCAGACACAGTATCTGGATTCATGCTTACCAGTGCTGAGCAACAGGAGATAATTCCTTCCACACAATGACCCAGGAATCTGTTGACCTTCTCTGCTACCAGGGAAGGCAGCTGGCTCCTGTTCAGCATGCTGTCTACTGAGACTCCCAGGGCCTTTTCAGCAGAGCCCAGCCTCAGCTTATGTTGCCACAGCTGGTTCCTCCTGAAGTGCAGCCTGTCCTCAGTGAATTTAAACTAATGTCCCTGCTGGTCCTTTCCCCAGGCCTGCTTACATTACATCTCCCTGAATAGCAGCTCTGCCCTTAACTGTTTCCTTCCCAGTCTTGCAGTATGGATAAATGCTGCACGTGCCCTCACAGACATTAATCTACCATTTAAAGATGTAAATTTGTGAAAGATTCTTTAATTTTAAATAGATTTGAGGCTTGTCATTTGATATATGTGAAGTAAAGAGCAACCAGAGGTCAGGCAGTGTTTTTCTATCCCAGCTGAAGTGGGCTCATTCTTACAGGGAGTGAGGTTTTGCATAACTTCGAGCTGGAAGGAGAGAGAATGAGACTATCAGAACCTGCCCTTCAATACTTCAGATTCTCTGTCACAAAAAAAGTGTCAACATGACACATTTGGGATAGACAGGCTGCTGCACGGGGAAGAGTCTAAACACAGTCCTGCACTTACAGGAGCATCAGAAAAAAAAAAAAAAAGTTATGCATTATTTTTCCCATAAAATTACTACCTAATATTCACAGATGCCATCTCTAGAAAGGTATGTTCTCATAAAATCAATGAATCACAGAAGAGCTAGGGTTAGAAGGGACCTCTGGCGATCACCCAGTCCAACCTCCCTGTCAAGTCAGAGTCACCCAGAACAGTGACAAAGGAATGTGTCCCTTGGGTTTTGAATGTCTCCAGAGATGGAGTCTCCATGACCTCCCTGTCAGCCTGTAAAAAATGTGTTTCACAAGTTACCTGTTTTGTCTATGAGTTTGGTTCTCAGTCAGGAATGCTACATAACTTATTAGTGGCCCCATGGACTTAAATTGGTTTTAATGCCTTTTAAGAGAAAAGAGGATGAGTCTGCTGGGTATGCAACACAGACTTTAAACAATTACTTTAAAAATCTACTGTCAGAATCAGATGTAGGGCAGAACTCTGGGGCCATATCACCCAGCAGCCCAATACAGCATTAAGACTCTGCAACATCAACATGTTTAAGAAAGGCTGAAGGTTTTATTAAGAAAAAAAAAAAATTCTCTGCTGAATTCAGTGTTATGCTTATCTTCATTTTTCCATACACTGTACAGTTGCCTACTGAGACAGTCTTGCACTTTTTTTGTAGCTTGTCAGGATACATACCCTGAAACAACTGGAAGAATTAAAGGACACAGGGTTTAGCTGACTTCTTTCACTCCCAAACTTATTAATAATATGTACTTTCTGCCAGAGTTAGGTTTCAAAGCTAATGTCCTGCCAAAATAAGTGTCAGCTTACAACTCTCATAGTTATCTCTTTTGCTTTACAGATACTCTTTGCATATGTTGCCTGGAAGATGGTAAGAAGAAGTCTCAAATTTGCTTATAATACAGCAAATTTAACAGCCAAAAATCAAGTGCATCAAGCTTGGTCAACCAGCCTTTGATTTTTAACCAGCAATTTTGGCGGTTTTTTCCCCAAATAAAATCAGGGTCAGTCCCGAAGATCCAGACACACTGAAATATGTACTTGTAGGAACTCTTAACGAAGAGAAACATGGTTCATGGCATAGCTGATCACCTTAAACACACAAGATCAGCTATGTCATTTGCAAGTTCTCATTTACGATTTCTCTTAGAAATTGTTCTTCTTTTCTTTTTTTAAGCAAGAAACGCTTGTTTTCTAATCAGCAATCTCATCAACATTTTTATGTGAAAAGCTTAAAAGCAAGCAGTTACTCATCCTACCCAATGCAGTGGAGGAGGGGAAGGTGATGGTAGTCAGCCACAGCATGTACATATGGCTATATGGTACTGCACTTAATAGGTGGAAGGCTCCCTACATAACATCCTTTGTCATCCCACTGGGGATATATTCATACTGTGAGTTTGTCTTGTCCTGTTTTGTTCCCAAATCTTAACCCCTCAGTGTGCCATAACACCACCCTAACTCTCAGCCTCTTCTGGTGGGGAGCCTGCAAGAATGGAGGAAGCTAGGTAGAAAGAACATACTAGGTACAGTCTACATCTATTCTGCCCATCTGAGGCAAAGTGTGGAACAGTTTTATTCCATGCACCAAAGCCAATCCTCCAACAGTGCCCCCAACACCCCAACATCTTCCCCATGAATTGCAAACCCATGTACACCAGGCTCACCGGTGTACATGCTACCAAAATCACCCAAGCAGGGACACTGAGAGACAATTTCCCAGGAAAGCCACCAAATATTTCCAAAGTTGGAAATTCCATCACTTCCCTGGGCAACCTTGCCAGCACTTAGCCACCCTCAGAGTAAAAAACTGTTTCTTGGTGTTCAGAGAGAACCTCCCATTGTTTAATGTTGTGCCCATTGCTTCTGGTCCTGTCTGTGAAAGAGGATGTTAATGCTCTTGCAGGGCACTAAGGCAATGGAAGTTAGGTCGTATATTGCATTCCAATGTCTAACTAAACGGCTAGCGCATGACAGCCCCTGCAAAATCTCTGGTTCATGTCAGGGAAAATACAAGTATGAACTGCAGGAATTGCAGAGATGTCCCCAGTGCCATCAGTAACTCATGGTTGCAGTGCTTGGCATTAGATGAGTCTTTAACCTCAAATGCGTGAAATACTTTCTCCAGTTAACTTGACAAACATTTTTCTACCAGAATTTACCCTGCAAACCCACAAGTCTCAGAACCACAAGTCCTTAAAATCAGATAGATAAAGTAGATAGGGACTGATGCTTCTATTTTAAACTTTGCTGGGCTGTTGTTGAAATTGTTGCTACATCTATTTAATTTCTCTTCACAGTATTATCAGCAGTTACTGCTATATCACAACCACCACACACCACCTCTGAACCCCATTAGGTTCCTACAGGTAGCTGGAACCTATCCATGGCCATGGAGAAACACATCTCCACACCACATACAACTTCTATATTCCACACCCCTGCACCCCATCATTGTCCTACAAGTAGTTAGAATGAACCATTAAATGTGTGTGTATACATATATGGGACATGTCTGCATGTCCCAAACATGTATGTATAAGAATAAATCTGAGAGCTGCACAGAGGAACCTGGGTGGTTGGAAGCCACCAGCTCTGAGTATTTTAGGGGCTCCTAGGAGCTGGCTGCACAGGCTGGTAGACCAGCTACTTCTCTGATATTGGCCCAATACAAACAAAGAAACAACAAAAAAAATATAACTGATTTTTATAGTCATCTTCATATGTCTTTGAAAATAAAGTGGGTTGAAATTTATTGTAGTCATGCTTTATAGCTCACTTCTGCTGAAGGAAGCAGTTCTCACATTCCTAGACTGCTCCCACTAATGTTCCAGTCCCTTTCTTGTGTCAGAAAAAACATTTATGCAGCTGCAGGGAGTCCAATCAATAACAAATTCACTCCTCTCCCCTTGCCAACTTTGATTCCATTCCCTGAACAAGTGCATAAATACTGTGCCAGCTCAGGCACGTAGTGATGGGAAGTACAGCAATGAGGAAGGGTAAGACTATCTTCTTTTTGCAATTCTCACATTATGATCTGATGCAGAACATAAAATCCATTTCTCAGAACATTTTAAAATCATTAGACCACCCTAACATGTAGACCAGCAGTTAAAAAACCACAAGAAGTATTACATCACACAGAATACTTATATTAATGAATGCAAAGGTATCTAATGCATGGAAGTTCTAAATTATACAAAGCAAGTCTTACTGCTCAACTCTTCATTTCTGATATCTAAAAGTTAGAGTGTGCATAAAATACATAAAGCATAGAACAGCAATCCTGTTTACTGACTCCAGGATGACAACACCAACTGAATCCAGCTTATTTGGCGATAGAGACAGTAATGCCATGAAGGATAAACTTCCTAATGGAAATTAGGACATGGAGTTCATACAGTTAATGGACTATTGGACTAATGGACACTTAATGGAGTTCATGCAGTTTAATGTCTTAAAACAGGCACTAAAGCACTGTTTCAGAGCTTCCCCTATTTCACGCGAGGATGAAGAACAAGAAGAAAACTGCTAGTTGACTGGCAAATATAAAAAGTTGAATGCATGAGGTTTATTTCCACTGGAACATAATTTACTGTGTTCACATGATTCCTAAAAGGGGCATGTCTTGGGTTATGGAAGCAAAAAAATTGTATTCTATTTTCATCTGCTGAAAGCAGTTGGGGAAATGTTTTATCTTTATCTCTTGTTACTCTGGGGGGAGGGGGCGGATGCCTTTCTGATACTNCAACAGGGTGTCAGGTTGTGTCCCTGA
Source organism: Hylia prasina (assembly GCA_013397195.1). Classification (NCBI taxonomy): domain Eukaryota; kingdom Metazoa; phylum Chordata; class Aves; order Passeriformes; family Sylviidae; genus Hylia; species Hylia prasina. Next base: position 680,142 of record VYXD01014089.1, on the reverse strand, counting down.
CTCTGTCAGGGTTTTCTGGGTTTCTTGTTTGTTTGTTGTTTACTTGGTTTTTTGTACTATTACATTGGTATTTCTAACATTCCTAGTAAAAGAACTGTTATTCCTATATCTTGACCTGAAAGCCCTTAATTGCAAAATTATAATAATTTGGAGGGAGAGGGTTTCACATTCTCCATTCTAAGGAAACTCCAGCTTCCCTTAGCAGATACCTGTCTCTTAAACCAAGACAGGGCAAAAATACAATACCACAAAGGCAGACTAGGTAACTCAGATAGTACCTTAATTTTCATCTGAAGTTTTCACTGTGAGTTCAGCTACATTTTATCCACAAACCTGAGACTGTTACTTGAGAACACCACAAATGATGTTCCTGCTGCTGTCAAAATCAATAATTAAATTTGGGAAGATGAATTCTGTGTTAAGACATATGCTATAATCAAATATATGGAAGTGGTTTGGCAAAGCAGAGATATTTGAGAATGAACAGCTTGTGGAGGGAATTGAAGGTGCTCGCCAGGCTAGGGTTCAGCAATGTACATGCTGCCAACAAGAACATGTATTTTAGCTTACACGTTAAACGAAACATAACCAAAATTGCCAGAAGATGCTATAGTAGATTTGGCTTTCTATTCTGAAGTTAGTTTGTTTTATTCAGAAATGACATTATTTAACTTGCAAATAAAAGTTTGAGCTGCTGTACAGTGCTCTGTTCTAACAATGGATTTATAAAAAAATTACTTAGTCTGGATTTATTAAAGCAATGAGAACAGAGTTTTACAAATTAACTTATATCCAAGTAGGAATATCAAATCTGGAAGTTTCAAACATTGTATGGCTTGCTCCTTACACGCTGCTTCTACCTTTTTTTGTGAGCCTATTTTCACAAGGGAACAAGAGAAATTAGGTACTTCTGTGTTTGTTATGATTCGTCACGCTTCTTGGCATATGTTATTGTATTTTGCATTTAATAAACAAGCATTTATGTTGCAAATCTCCTAGGAATGGAATATATTTTTATATAAATTCTGAGAGACAGAACATTATCAACTATTTTATACTTCAAAATCTTAAATCTTTCTCTCATAAGCACACAAAACAGAACCTTATCAGGAGGAATTTTTCTCATCTTCTCCCTTCGGGTATGGTACATCTTTATTTGTTATCTGTGATTTTCAAAAAAATACACACTGCAGAAAGCAATGGATTTAACAAAAAATATTAGTAAAACTATGGTAGCTATTTCTCAGCATAATTGCCTTATGGCAACATTTGAGTGATGCTGGTTACCCACACTGATTTATTAAAAAGAAATGTCATACCTGTAGACATGCAGGAGCTCTGCCTTGGGGTTTATTCACATCAACAGCCACAAGCTGCCAGCCTCCAGCAGCATCTTCATGAAACATCTTGAAAGGGAAGATTGTTGTCAGAAATGTTTTATGTGGCAATAAATACAAGTGAGATGTAATACATTCCCTTAAGGATCAGCATACATTTTCATGATAGCTAGTTTAAAATAACAGAGGAATGACTCTTTCTGCTACAGAAAAAAAAAAAGTAACATGCTTTTTCCAACATTAATTGTCTGAATTTCACTCAGATAACATTGAACACAATGTGTCTCTATTAGTCCTAATATAGAAAACAATTCAGCTAATCTCTGACCAGCATCATTAGATGGTGGTAGCTGTTCAGAACAATTTCCTTACTAAGGTAAGTTTATCCTAAGAAAATCCAAATACATTGTGACCACATAAATAAGCTTCACGTGCATTTGGCAATAGCAGACAGTCTCATCTTTTTTACTGGCAAAATTATTTTACTGCAAGGATCACTTTATTTTTGTTGATGCACTGATGAACATCAAGAATAACTGGACAGTCTTTATGTATTGTTTCACAGAGCTTATAGTTCCCATAAACAGCTGAATATTTCCAGGCTCTAATGATGGCAATGGAAAAGGCTCTATTGACCACAGTGGTATTCACATTTTATCAACAGTCTCTGGAAGAGTAGATGTAGGCATTCTGTTTTGTTGGGTTTTTTCCTCAGAAATTAGGACACAAAATGATGTAGACTGCTGGACATAAGGAACAGTGAGACACCATGCCTGAAAGTGATTAACAGTGTCCTTGAAAACGTCCTTGAAAGAAAAGGAATGCTTCCAGCATTTTGAGTTGCCACCTGCATATACTATATAATGAAGTGTGGCAAAGTTTCTACCTCACTCCCACCTCTTCCTTGACACCCAAACGAGTCACCTCAAGAACACAGCCACAGGGCCGTGGTTGAAGCTTAAAAGTCATCCTGAGAGAAGTGCTCATTAGACGGGGGACAGTGTCACCCAAATATGATTGTAATTCTCCAGGTCTTTACTTAACATCTCTGCACTGGGAAGAGTTGCCAACTAAGATCAGCATAGTTACTCTTCTTTTTACCATGCTTTAAAGTGCAGTGGCAAAGTGCTTTAGAAGAACCTGCTTTTATCCTTTTGTAGAGACCCCTTACTAGACTTTGACTCCTGGACATTCATTTACTTTTCTATAGGAATAAGTTCGGGGAATGGCTCAGTAATATATGAAGTGGGAAAACTAAGGCATTTATCTCAAGGCTACTTCATGCACAAAACAAGAATGGGTTTTAACTTTTGTCTGGTGCTTGGAACAAGAAATCCTGCAAGATACTCTCTGTCTTTCTTAATACAGAAAAAGATCAATTGTTAGTGCAGTTTGGTAACCTGGACTCTCTTGATAACCAATTAGGATTTGAGGAATGAAGCCGCCATTTGAGACATTGGCTTGTCTGCAGACAGCAAGATATTTTTAATTTGTGTGATGCAGATTATATTCAACATGTTCATGTTCTTTGGCATCATGACATTATTTTGGATATTTTAAATTTCTTAATGTTGGCTGCTTCTTGTGTTTCCCTACATTGAACTCTCTGTTCCATCTTCTAGTTCAGAGTATGCTGGATAAGCCTATATGGCTCAGGATTTGTCCTATGAACAGAGTTTCCCAGGCTAAGCATATGTCATGTAGAAAAGTTCTTTTTTTTAGATTTTAATTTGATATCACAAAGTCTGCTTTGACAAAGACATTTATAGAGTAGAAATTATTGCCACAAAGTCTATGTGAGGCAAAAAATGTAGCAGCCAGCAGGAAAGGACTCAATTTACATATGGATTACAGAAATATCGAAAATAATATAAAAATATTCAGTAATTAATTTTGAAAACTTAAATCCTTTGGCTTAGGAAAATAAATAATCACCAGCTACATGGTTAGAAAAAAATTGCTTGTGGGTATGTTTCTCATATCTGTCTTTCTAAGAGCTTTTTACAGGCAGTTGGTACTGGCTCTTCTCAGAGATGGCAAACTGTACTATCTGGAAAAGCCTGGTCTTCTTCCCATATGGGACATATCATCTGATTGTTAAAATAATGAGTGAGAGAATCTAAATCTCATCCCAATAGCTCTTCTTTTTCATACTGGGTTCTTTCCCACTACCAAGCCCACCCTTCCTATCATGGCTTCCTCTTACTCATTATTTCTATTCAGGGTCTCACTTTCCGCAGCTGCCCCAGCTGTGAGCATGGCTCTTTCTTTGCCCCTACAACATATTCTTCCTTGGTCTCAGCACACCCTTCTCAGTTCCAGGACCAGCTTCCCCAAACACTTCAGCTACACTCTGACCCCTCTTCCAGCTACAACTTTGGGATTTCAGCTCTTATTTCTTAGCACAGGAAGTGATATCCAATAGCAACCCTGACTTCAAACCCACCAATGACATGATAAAAAAGCATTATCATACTTTGTTAAAAAGAATACAACAGGGTCTCACTTTCCCCTAGCCCAGCAATAACATACCTTGCCATATAGATAACTGTATTATGGTCTTCTCTATTATTCATTTTTAAGAAAGAGTAGTTAGATAATGCAACCAAGAATTTAATTTTTTATGAAAATTTATATATGAGGCTTAGAATATAGGTAGCAACATGTAAAGTCAAATATATATGGCAGGAATTTTTTGCTTATTATTAATTCATGAAGTAAATGAAATCAAATCCCTAAAGAATCTCAGGATCTCAAGTGCTTCACCTGGGTGGTGGCAGTTGAAGTAGTACTGCTCCTGGATCCCCACATCTGCTGGAACTGCACTCTAATTTCTGCAAATGTTTCAATGATGACTGCAATAAAAACATTCTGGAAAAAGAACAAGAAAGAAGGGCTGACACAAAGTTCAGCAAGCAGAAAAGAGAAGAAATTAATTCTAATATGATCTATGTTTCAGACAAATTTAAAAAGACATATTTTTCAGTACCTTAACAAGCCAGGCCAGAAAGAAAATTAAGGTGATGAAATAGAAATATGAACGCCACCGGGGAAAACTGTCAATTGCTCGGTACATAAGGAACACCCAGCCTTCCTGAGAAGCAGCTTCGTAAACAGTAAATATGCTTGTGCCTGTCAGAGGAAAAAATGAAAATGTTTGGTATTAAATCTCCCTGGAAGTTTTCAGTATCAGCAAACAACAAACTTTTATCTATCCTAATTTTGTTTTTCTAAAGGGTATCAGATCTCCTCCTTCAAAGAGAAGTTTTTCAGGTACATTTCCACATTTCTTCCTTTTGCAATTGAATATGAATTGGTTTTGTATCAGACCAGACTGACTCCCTTCCCTCTGTGATCACACACATATAATCCCCTAGAAGGGTTCACTGGCAGTATGCAAATACCTCCAAAGGCAGAATTTGTCCCATCATATGCATTCAGCAGCATTCTTGAGAAAAGGCGGATTTAACAAGGATCAACACTCAGTAGGTTAAAGAAATCTTAATATCAGCAACACTTAGCAAGCAGCAATAGACCAAGAAGGTGCCTGACACTAGCAAGCACAGGTAAGTATCTCCAGCCAGCTACTGAACCGTTTTGAAATTCAGGTAGTAGCTGCATTAATATACACATGCTGCCTTAAAAAAACATTTTTAAGTTGAACTTGCTATATCACTCTGATGGGGGTGGAGAGGAGACGAAAGGAAAGTTATGAGAGACCTTTTTATGCAGAAACTGCTTTTGAATAACTGCTATAAAGCTACTAATTTTAAACTTAAAGTCCAAACTCAACCTAATGTCTGAGTCATAATATGCTTTAGCTAGCTTGGCCTTCCTCCTTATCTCTGCAATGAAAGCTTCAAAATACAGACTGGTTATTGCTTCTAAGTCATCCTTGTTTAAAACAAATTTTTATTTCAAGAAGAAACACAATTAAACTGTGAAATTAAACTGTGAAATCTCACAAACTGCTGTGAAATCACAGAATTGTCCTACAGCCACCCGCTAAATCTGCTCCACTACCGTTTCATTTCATGGAATGTCTTCGATAGAAGAGAGTGAGCATGAGGAGCACTGCCCTTAGCAAAAACACAGCAGCTGCTAGCAACATAAAGATAGAAAGCTGACTATCTGATCCTTGTCAGAAAGAAAAAAGAGGTTCTGGGCAGAAATTACAAAGGCCAGGAGATCCCCAAAAAATCACACCAGCCTATAAGGAGCTCTGCACTGTTATTTTCCCATTCAATTTGCAACATCTATATTCTTTTTTCTGCTAACAGGTATGGGATGTACCTGGAATCAATTTTGTCTCAGGGCATCCCACCTTACTGATGAGAGGAAAGAGGGAAAATTGTTTTTTTTCTGTATAACACCTACTTTTGATAGGTAGGTGTCAAATGGTTAAGATGGGCATGGGAGGTAGGCAAAACTGTTAGTTTTTTAGTTATTGGACTCCTTTCTTTTTCCTGCATATGGTTCTCAGGACCAAGGGAAAGAAATGAAAATAAAAGGAAAGGAAAAGCATTCAAGCATAGAAAGCAAAATCCTTTCTATTTCTTTAGAAGAAAAAGTGGTCTCTATCAATACTGAAATATTCATCAGTGATTACTTCATGGGCATTTTACATTTCAAAAATTCAAAAAGTAATGGTTCAATTGTCTAATAATATACTGTTGCTGAACTGATTAAATTATTGAACAAAACAGTGCTATTGAGGACAGGCAGAGATTAAGGGAAAAAAAAGGAATCTATTAAAAGTTGCTGGCTAGGAAACTGTCATTAGTCATTACCAATGGGAAAGTCACAGTGAAGATTAGTAAAATAGAGGGGATGTCATGCAAAGTATTTATAACACATCACTGGGCCATCTGCCACAGTAGAGCAATACTGTGAATGGACAAAAATGCACAATTAACCCAATTAAAATGAGTTTGGCTGTGACACTAAAGTAAAAATGTCTCTATAGTTTATAACTGGTAGAGGTGTTCTTAAGGCTATTAGAAAGCAATCCTTCTTAAGAATATAGATTCTTGCTTGACATATGTGACTAGAAAGTAACAAAACTTTCATTACTAATGCCAGAAATCATGCTGTTTACTAGCTCTGGAAATCCTCTTTGATACAGAATAAGGGATGCAGAATAAGGGATGCAACACCCTGAAATGTTTTTCCATCAAAAAGAAGAGTAGTTCTTAGTTAACTTCTACTTACTGTATGTTTGTTGCTCTTCTGTTTTTTTCTGATTATTTCTTTAATTTCGGACTACATCTTCCTAAAGCCAATGAGTAAGTTATTAAAAGACTCTCCTCTCACAGCAACATACTCTGTTTTTCTCACCATGTTCAAAGCCATATGGAGAGTGAGAAAGCATCAAAATTTTAAGTGATGGTAGGATACATCCCAAAAAACCAGACATGGGAATGCTGCCATAAATGAAACCTAACATATGCCCCTCAGATCAAATGGCAAATTTATTGTTTTCCATAGATGTCTGTATTCTATCAGTGACACAGTGTCTTTTCCTACTAGTTCAAAGGGCTTAAGTAATGACAGCGTAGTGCTAGGAGTCTCATAGTTAGGGCATATGAGAACATAGGTCACTCTGCAGTGGGAATATGGGTGTTACAGGGAATGAGGACTTGAAAACCTGCAGGGCCTGGCTATTCAATACACAACAGGCCTCACTAATTCAGAACGCAGTCACCTCCTGCCAAAGTCCTGAACACTGGGATCATGATTTAGGAAATGTAACTGTAGCCATCAGCGAGACTTTTCAGCTGTGAAAAAGCTTTGAATCATGAAGAGAGTTAAACACATGGTTGTTATGACACTGCTCATCAGCTTAGGCATGTTGGCATGAGCAATTTGCTGCATCTGAGATATAAAACTATCCGGCAAATGTTTACGATAATTTTCCTATTTATTTCAGTAAACCGTTAAACCTTGATGGCATTCAATATTAATTTGGGAGGAACTTCCTGATGACAAAAGAGGTAAAATAAACTAACATGCTTTGAAATTTTTTTGTGTTTTGTTTGAACTTGTCTAATAAATTCCACATTTTGATGTTAAGATAAAACAATTCCTTTAAAAGCAATGATAGTTAAAAAGAAAAAGAAGAAAAACACTTCTCAGTAGAGATTAAAACTCAATCAACATCATAACCTGTATCAATCTCAAATGACTAGTTTTATCTAAGCAAGAAACAGTACTACCTTTGGAAATGTTTTACAGCTGTACATAGTGAATATCAAAAAGAAAATAAAAAACTCCAGAAAATGAAATATTTAGTGAAATACTGGGAAAGAGATTGACTCTTGCTCAATTTATGTGACATTTTCACTTGCTCCATACTGTATAGAAAAGACAGCAGTCAGACACAAACTGTATCCTTACTGATATTGTATGTTTAGTATACATAAACATAAGTGCAGGGGGCTTATTTCTTTTTCAATACATGTGCCTTTCATATCTAGAAGATGGGAACATTAGTCTCAAGGGGCTTGGAGAAAAAAATTGCTTTAACACCTAAAAAATTGTAATAAAAGAAAATTCTAATGGTATCCATGCCTAATCAGGAAGCAAGGCAACCTGGCTCTTCCATGCTCTACAGATAAATAGATTACCAGGGGAAAAAAAAAATTAAAAAAAAAAAAATAGAAGAGCCAGTGAAAAAGGTGATGGTATTTCTTGGCGGAGTAAAATCACCTATTCTGCCCTATCTTTTAAATAACTAAGGAATATAGAAAGTGTGTATTTTTTTTAAAAAAGGGACTCAAAGTTAACAGATAAATAGTATTACTATGCAGGGATGGTCTTTAATGTACTGTATTTTATATTTTGCACATTTTGTAAATACACAGGATTTTCTGCTTGTTTCTGCGACTGACACCACCATGCTCTGTGACATCATCTCTTTCTACAACCAGTTCATTCTGCAAATGGACACCATGAGAAAGGGAGTGCAGTGAATAACCCTGTAAGTTTTATAACAGGAGAATTAAAGGAGCAGAGCTAAAAGGTCATGTGGAAAATTCACTGGGTCTGGAAACAGAGCCCTTTCCTCCTAACTCGATGATGCACACTTGCTCCTTGATTCAAAATCCCATATTATTTGAGGAAGAGAATGTATGGTGCTGAGGAGCTGTCTTTCATTAATTAATATCTTTGTGCTACATGTTGCTATTCCAAGTGAGATGCAAAAACTGAAAACTGAGTTTAGCTATGCCTTAAATTACACCAGCAATTTTTTGCATGTGTAATTTATGTTTATTGACGCCCTTGGCTTACTGTGTTAGGATTTTCTCAGTATTCTTGTGACTGCTGTAAAGCTGCTGAAAAGAAAATATACAGGAAGGCCACTTTATGTAAAAAAAAAAAAATAAAAAATTGCTTTTTAAATTTCTTGTAGGAATTATTCAGGCAAGTAAAAGTGCGTGCGTTGTTATTAAAAGCTTAAACCACTATCCACGGCCACGCATGAATTGCGCCAGACGCCGGGCAGAGACGCACTCCCTTCCCGTACAGGGCAGCAGCCGCTAGATGGGGGTCGTGCACCTCGGGCACATCTGGAACATCCGGCGGCGCCGGCGGAGCGCCCACCCCGGAGACTTGTCAACCTCTCGGTGCGCCGGCAGAACGACTGATTCTCTTATTTGCCGGCAAAACTAAGCCGCCTTCTGGCAGGTGCTGCTGTGTGATTTCACTCCGCTGTGTTGCACGCTGACAGGCAGCCTTCCTTTACACGCCTCTGAGAGTGATTGTCCATAAAGCAATGACCTCTGCCTTAGCTTTGGAAATGTTACCCTGCCTGTTTCTGTCCCTGTTTACCTTCACTCACAAAATCACAGAGCTGCATGTTTCTGCAGGCCATGGGTATTTCAGTTGACCAGTGAGCTTTTAATTTATCTTTCAGTATTAAAGTATTTAATAATTTAATAATTAACGCAGAAAAACACTGCATGCAGTCAGGGTTTTCCAAGGGTTTTACACTATTGCGTCAGTGAAACTAGAAAAGACTAAAAATTGTCCCGAAATGCAAAGACTAAGTTGTTAACACCTCTGGGAAGCAGCTGGCAGACAGGACTGAAATCAACTAAAAGATCAAATCCTGAATGGTTTCATATGGTTTCTTGCTTGTCCCTGAGTGAGCAACCTATTTTACTTTCCCAAACCAACTCTCACTAGCCAGTTTGCTAGTCAGTAGAAATTAGGAGGAAAAGAAAAAAAACCACCAAAACATGTCAGTGCTCTGCACCTCTGTTGATACCTCAAGCTCCAGTGCATTTTCCTGTTACTGAGCTGCTGAAAAACTGATTTACAACAGCAGAAAAAATCCACACTGCTGGCCTGAACACAGTCTTTTAATCCTTGCTAAGTGTAGTGACTTAAAATATCCAGTAGTGATGCATCACTGATTCTTCATTTTGAAGAATTTTTTTCACTTGCTTATGGGAAGATGAAGCTTTTATGTCTGAGAAAAGACTATAAACAAAGACTGTACAGATAAAAGCACCAATATGGAATAGAGAAACATTGCAAATATAAGTTCTAGGATCAATGCAATATGATCTACAGACTTAATAATGAAAAGACAAAGTCAGTCAATTTCTGGGAAAAAAAATGGACCTGTCTGCACTGTTTGCAAGTGTTTTAGAAATGTGTTCAATATTCAGAAGAGTCAGCTTACCAATATGAATGTAACAGTGCTGGCCACATGTATTGACTGCACAGGGTTAAACGGGAGTATGCTCTGGGTAACAAAGTCCATCCTAAGTTGTACCATTAATGTCTTACATGTGATAATACTTAAGCTCCCTGATGTAATATTTTATGCTTTGAAAAGAGAAATCTGCTTTACATTTTTGAACAAGTTCAAGGTGTAAAGGAAGATGAACATTCTTCAGAATGACTTTAGGTGTGCTTTATGTGTTTATGGACATTTAGCCAAAATAGCATTTATATCTGCTTTTCTTTAACTTTTTTTTTTATTACAATAGCTATAGATTCACAAATAACAAATAGGAATCCAAAATGTCAACAGAGCTCATAAGCTGACTTTATGTACAGAAATACTGTCTGCTCTTTCCTTTTGGCAATTACACAGCTGTAGGGCTAATATACTGTCTGTCTTATACTCACTTTTGTGAGTGTGGGGATGCAACTTTACAAATTTAGTGGCAGCTGATGAGAATCAAGTAAATGCTGAGCTGCAGCACACATGGCTAGCTGGAAGCTCTGCAGCACAGCCAAGCTTCCCATATCTCCTTTGCTCTAGAGAGTATTTTTAAGGACACAACTCTTCTCAGATCTCTGGAGTCTCATTCTCAACAGAACAGGCAGAGCTTCAGGCTGAAGTCTAGAAGTAGAACACCGCCATAGCCATGCTTTTCCTTATCAAACTGTAAAAATACTCTTCAGATCTAGAAACCAAGAATACAGAAATCCCCATGCTTTGGCTTTGAGACAAACACTGTGAAGATGTGCCAGCCACCACCTCAGTCTTTCCAATGAAACACCTCTGATTTCAAGTATAGTCATAGAGGAGTCAATGCCTCTTATAGTAAATGTTATGACAAAACTGTGTAACATTAAAAAAAGTTCAATGGAGGAATTTCTGAATCTCTATAATTTAAAAACTTATTACTTTGAAAATAAACCTAATTCCTTTGGAAATAAAAATAAAGTTTTTATAGGAGTGTTACTTCTTCTTTTAAAATGCATTACATATCTAGACGCATTTATACAGTAGAAGTGGCAGCCCAGAAATCAAAATTTAGAAATCCCCCAAAATTGTTACATTTCAACTTTAATGAACACTTTAAGGGTTACCCTATTAAAGGGAAAAGCTTAAGGCAGAATTCTTAGTACAGATATTATGTATTTGGATTGTCATTCAGTCAAATGCTGGGAATGACTATTAAAAGCAAGGTAGTGATGGATTACTTTGTTAGAGAGAAAATAAAGTATGCAAATCTTCCTTAACATAAAGCATGTAAATTCAGCACTGAATTTTATACTCTGTTAATCAAAACTATTCACTTGTTGCATTAGCTTTCCCAATAGTGACAGACAGAGCAATCTAATTCATTTTAAGCACAATCATGAAACAACAAAGCTTGGTCCTAAAGGTCAATTTCAGTTTCATTTGGTTCCTCTGGGCATCACCTGTGAATTGCAGGTGCTTCTCTGAGGATGTACTTGTTCTCTTAAAATGAAGAGGTCAGCCCCTTTCTCTTGAATGGATAACATGTTCAAAAGCAGTTGCATGAGATTTTACCACAATCAGTAGTAAAATGGCTGTCATCTTAAATAAGATGCTTTTAAAAATCCCCCCCAAAAGAATCGTAATTTGATTTGCTTCAGCTATAATGCATATCTGAACAAGATTTTATTTTTGTATAAAAGTTTCACCAAAGAGAAACAGCAGAAAATCTCAACTAACAAGACCTGCTGAGTATTCGGTGTACAGAAATAAGTAACAGCCCTTAGATCAATGCCTTTCTCTACGAAAAAACAACGGACAGTAAAGCTGGTTAAGTAGGCATTATAAAAACTAATACATGTTAGAAATCTCATTAGCCTCCACACATCTGAATAATAGCAGCAAATGTACAGTGTCAAATGCATCTTAAGAGACTACTGCAACTGAAGAGACAATGATTTCCCTTCCTAAATGGAAGGAAGGAGCTCTATGATTGACTGTTTCAAGAAAACCCAAATGACACTCACTCAAAGACTTGTTTATCTATTAGTAAGTACTCCCTGGTGCCCTTTACATGCCACTAGAAGGAAAATAATTCACCTACTTTGTTGATGTGAGGGAGTGGTTTGCCCACTATCCTAATACGTGTAGTTAGAGAGAGTGTGGAGACACAGAAAAGTGGTTTAGTGAGCTGACAGCTCATTGAATCCCACAGCACCTTTATGAGATAAGCATATTGTCCTGGTTCAGAGATGGCTGTATTAAGTTAGGGACTCTGAGACTCTCCTCAAGCAGCAACACAATCAATGCCTAAGATGAAACTATCTTAAAGATTTCTGATTTTAAAAGAGCTGGGTGTCAAAAGGGAAAGAACCTGATTTTTTTAAAATAAAGAAACCCATATGTGGATGTCAGCAAAAAGCCATCATCTTTTTTTCCTTCCTTCAGAAAACAAAATACCGAATTGAAAAAAACAATTCCTGTAACATCTGATTTCTTTTACTCTGGACTGTCTTAAAGAAAGTATTTGCATGACCAGAGATCTACTGATTATCAAAAGAATTCTTGGAAGAATAGCACTAATAGACTAAAGCAGCTGGCAGGTTTATTAGGAGATGAAAATCAAAACCTTTGGCAAGAAAAGCTGTATAAACTGCCAGGTATTTTGTGGGAGAGAGAATTTCCAAAGTTTTAATACACTCTGTTTAAACCTTGTTTTCAGCCATTATATGCTTCTGCAGAACTCCTTTCTGATCTTTATGCACTACTGAAAATAATCCCACACACACATAACAGAAATTTCTGGGATTTCTCACTGTCAAATCAATGTGGTTTATTTTTTTTCTCAGATAGGCCTTTTTATTTTTTGCATCAAGTTTACCTGCAAAGACGTTTATTCTTTGAGTAGGTGTGTGTCAACTCTGTGCTTTGACTCAAAAGCTGCATTAATTTCCTGTAGACCAATGATATTTAACATATTTTTTCTTCAAAGCTTTTTGCTAAAGTGGAAAATACTGAGACACACGAACATGGGGTTTGAAAAAAAAAAGGACTGTGTATGAAAAAATAAGTTTTGGCATTGCTCAGTAAAGCAGTTTCACAAGAAATACACATCAGACCTACTCCAAGCAATTTTTTATCAAAGGATGAGCTAAAGAGACCTCATTTTTCATATGAAAATAATTTTCAGTGGGTGAAATAAAATCAGAGCTTTTAGATCCAAAGGTGCAAACAAGTGCTATGCATAAATTCAGGGTTGATTTTCTGCATGCCATTTACTTCACAGTGACTATCTCTTTGTCTACTCTTCAATTAAAAATGAAAAGAACCTTGGAGGTCTATCTACTCCCTCCACTGAAGTTCAAAGGCACCTCTAAAAGCATACATAAGGATATTTACTGCTGGACGTTATAAACATGTTGTTATCCTCAGCAATGTGCCTGCTAATCCTGCCATAGCTTGGGTAGAAATTTTGTGTTATTACATTTTGGCCCCATATTTTTCATAACAAGAAACAAATCCTGATCCTGGTTTTTAAGTTCTGTGAGTTCATTTCTCTAATATTTTGGAGAAGAAAATTATGTTCCCAATTCTTAAATCATACTGCTCAAAGTCATGCATGTGAGCTGATGTTCAGACAGCTGGATATAATCAGATTCTTTGAGACATGCAAGGACACAAATTAAAAATTTTCAACCCTGGCCTAAATGCTAGTGGCTTGAAGCAAAAGAGGAATTTATCATTCCTTTAAATTTATGGTTCTGAGATTCTACCATTTAAGTCCCCATAAAACATAAAAGATGCTGGGAAAATGGTGTATTTGATCAACATGGTGTTTTCAAAACACTTATTAAGTTGCCACATAAAAAAAAAACCAAAAAAAACAAAAAAACAAAAAACAAAAAACCAGAGATTAATACTATGAGATGCAGTCATGAGGCAAAAAGCCCAACTGTTTCCAGACCTATTAATTCTACAACCTCTCAGAAATGGGCTTCCTAAGTGAAGACAACTGCAACAGGAGAGCCTCAAAGAAATATTTGCTTCCAAAAATGACTGTCAGGCAGATCTCTGGTACCCTGGTACTAAAACTCTTTCCAGTTACTTTCTTAAGAAGCTTGTAAAAAGTACCAACTAAATGCTGTTAGTAGGATTCACGTGCTCAAGTCAGAGGTAACTGTAATAAAGGAGTAATAAAGGAGAAACAACTGCTAGCAGACAATAGCAAGCACTGGAACAAATGAGAGTTTGTCTGCTTGGAGCTCTTTAAGAAAACATCAGCTAAGCATCTCTAAGAAATAAGATGGGAACAGGCGACTCAGTCCTGGCCTGAGTGGCCTTCAAATAGATACCTTTTTTAGGTTCATACTAATTTTCTCCAATTTTACAGCAATAAAGCATTCTCTAAAGCCAGTGCAGCATCATATCTTCACTAGTTATTAAGACAAAAAAATATTTTAACATGGATAAAGTAATCTGTATTTGTTTAGGCTGCACATAGACACTACAAAGAAACGAAGATCAAAGTTCAAAAAGCACTGTACATTAGGGTTTTGCTTGGAAAGTGTTGTAGAAGTGGTGCAGAGCCAAGTTCCATTGCTTCTGAACTGGTTAAATCATATTTTTCAGAAAATAAAACATTTTTATTTTTCTTCCATAAAGGAAGCATTCATGAGTCACAGGTTGTGGTTCTAACTTCTGTAAAGTAAGAGATGTAAAAAGCCACCGGGAATAAATAGAATGTCAGACAGGACATGATTTGATGATAAATTAACTCTGTAAGGCTCTGACTACTGTGTTAAAAGTACCACAGCCACATGACACGAAGTACTGATTTGCTATAAGCTGACTCTGTCCCTTAAAATCACCCTTTTTTAAGGGCTTCATTTTGTAAAGAAAGGTTGAACACTTCAACTGGCATTGTCTGTCTGCACCATAACTTGCACCAGAGCAGGTCTGCTCTTCTACTTCCAGCATAAAGTTGTCCCAAAGGCATTAAGCTGGTATAATTTCAGCATTCTGTGCCACCCTCAGTGACACTGACAGTAACACATTCATGTGCTCTGCCTCATCCTGAGCAATTGCTACTTGGGTCTCATCACATGTCAAACCACAGCCTGAGGCTGTTGCAAAGAAGCTTTCCTGTGGGCACTCCTGGAGTGAAACATTGCAGCTCCAGCTCCCTGACCTTATCTTCGGATGGATGTGCCTGCACCAAGTCTGGCTCCCTCCAACCCCAGCACACACCTTTAGTACTATTCCAAATAGGCTCACATCCTCCACAGCATCTTCCACTGGCTGACATTCCCACAAGCCATACATTCCTTCTATACTGGGTTACAAAATCACATCCCTAGCAGGCTGCAACAGCAGGATGTGACACAATGTTCAGGGAAACTTTGGACTGAAAAGTCTCATATTTTTGATTTATGTTTTAGGGTCACGTGGGTGACTCATGGGGTCAGTGGAGATCAAAACCATCTCCTGTACATACGGATATCAACCATTCAGCTCTAGAATGGACCAGGCTTGAGCATTGTAACTACCTGTCAGTCCACATCACATTGTTCGCAGACCAAATACCAATGCCAAGTAGATAATTTTATTAATGGAAATTCTGCCCCTGACACAATTCCACAGTTCACATTTCCACAGCAGATGGCTCAGCAGCACTGTGCATCTGAAACATACATGGCCAAATATCTAAGTGTGACTACAAGCAACGGCAGTACGAAGGTCCCAAGTTCAGCCTGTCAAAAATAGAACACGCAGAGGGCAAAATAGCACAAAGTACTTGTCTCTGGCCATAAGGAAAGGCAAAGGATAATACTAGAATTGAAATGAGTAGACATGAAACTGAGGTAGACTGAATTTGGGTATTTTCTATTCATCAGAGAAATGAAGTCCTGAAAGAGTTTTTGATCTTGTTTTGCCTCTTTTTCTAAGTCGGGCCTTCACACTTTCAAGAAGAATGGATATGACACAGTTCTCTATGGTCACAAGAAGGAATAGACAAAAGCATGACCAAGATGAAAAACAAGGTTTCATCTGTAAGTGTGATGATTTAGGCCACAAACAAACCAAACTCTAAGTTCAATACAGCCCAATCCCTTTAAATAACACAGGCTGAATCCTTAAGTAGAAAACAGTACAAAAATAAAATTCCATTTTCATTGGCCTCCTGACAGAGAAGATTTCTAAGAATGCTTATAATGAAGTTATGCAGGAAAGATTAACACTGTGGTCTGTGCAGGAAGAACTCAGCAATGTGGCTGATTTAATAAAGTACTGGACAACAGCTGGGGAAAGTAATTCTTTGGTACAGTGTCTGGTTTTGTTACAAAGCATGTGTTTATTCTGAATTGCACTGAAATTCCCCAGTGAAAACTCAGTTCCTGAGTGTACCTTCCCCCTTGTGCCTGAGGACACTGTGGACACAGGTGCACTTGTGCATCTGTCTGTGGAAAATGAATTGCATACAAAACTAACAATATTTCTATACTTTGGTCAAAAATATTCACTGCAGAAGCTGCAACAATTTGAACACTCTAAAAGCTTCTGTCAGCATAGTAGGTCAAATCTATTTATAATTCTAATATTTAACTGAAAGACTACTTAAGGACTGAAGGAACCAAGCATGCATTTAGAAGGAAGGGAGGAAAAAAAAAAAAGAAAAAGAGGTCACAGCTCTTGGAGATATTAAGAGTCCACAGGTCCATGAAAGCATGTGTGCTATGGATTTCATAGCATTTCTAAGGAATGAACGAATCAGAAAGCATCTGGAGCAAGACATGCTGATGGAGACTTGCTTGTCTGGTATTACATAAAGTATCATATCCGACAAATTTGGTAAAGTCTTTGAGCAGAGAATTGAAAAAGACAGGTATGAAGTAACTAAAAGAGTTTATTTTACTTAGATTTAAGTGAAATAAACTGAAACTGCTGTAGAAAACAGGTTAACCACAGTTTGAGTGAGCCCATAGTAGAAGAAGCATTCTTCAGTGGACAAAATGACCAGGTAAAAGCCTGTAAAGACTAATCTGATTTTGAAATAACCATACAGACATCTATTAAATTAATCCTACAACCTTCCCAGAGCAACTATTCAAAACCAATATTCTCCCGTGACACTCCAAAATCTCTTCAGAATTTCTCCTAATGCTCAAATGACTGCAGTCGATATCCTCAGCTATTTCCAGAGCATTTACCATCTTGCTTTGTAAATGTCAGTGAAATACATATTCGTGGCTAGGGTATAATAATGGTAGAGTGCTGAATTTTAAAATGTTTTTTGAAGTATGCAATTTCCATTCATTGTTACTACCCCTCCATGAATCCTCATTATTGCTCCATAGTTGTGTATTTGATAACAAGGACAGAAAGAAAACATCCAAGTAATGAAAGAATTATGATTCTACATGAAAAAAATGAAAACAGGAGAAAGAAAACACATATGGACTTTGCTCTAGAGAAGAAAATTAAGCAGTAATTCAATTGAAGATTTTTGCTTCAAAGAGAGATGGTGGTAGACATTTAATTAATTGTCACTGAACCTCAGAATTCTAATTAAAATGCCTAAAAACATCAGATGTAAAACAAATGTAAGAAAAATGTTAGCATGTACAATATAGAAATGGCTAATACAAAAGGATATGTAAGTCGTACTCATACCAGTATAAAAACCATGCAAAACCTGCCACAGGCAGGTAATTAGAAGAAAATAATACCACAGTTTATCAGAAGAGATACCGAAGTCCTGTTGTGACTAATCTATCTTATTTGAATTTGTCAGCCCCTGGATAACTTCTGTCAAGTTAATCAGCTATGTCTAGAGTCAGCTCCTTGAGACATAGAACAGATTTCTGAAGTTTTTTATCTTGTACATATTACCATAGAGCATCTATGCTCCATGAACAGTTAGATGCTCCTGTCTCAGTGATGACTGACAAAGTCTTCTGACAACAGATTTGCTAACTATTTTCACTTTTTTGAATATTATGCAAGAAATAATTTTAATTCTTTCAGTATCATTAATTTAAAATGTGTGCAGCTTAGCTGGAAATGACTCAAAGTCATCCAAGTTCACTGTAGCTCTTATAAATTAAATGCCAAAATTTGGAGCTTAGTTACTGCAATATTCTTCAAAAGAAAAGGTCATACTGTTGTATGGTTAACACATTTTCAGATGTGAACTGAGATACTTAACTTGAGGGTTGATACAACGATGAGACAAAGTAATTATCATAACGGTACTCTCAACAGGAAGGTGGCAGTAGCACAGATTTGTTGGAGAAGTAGAGGATAACCTCCTAAAAGAGTTTTTGGATGAGAGTGGAAAAGGCTAACTGTAGGGAGTAGGCATACATCGGAGACGTATGTTGGCATTTCCCAAGATGGCCAGTCACTCCTTCCCTGGAGATGGAATTGTGTATTGTCAAAAAGTCTTAAAATCTGCTCAATATTAAGGAGTACCTCCAAAGCAGCTTGAACAATTAAGCAGTCTGTTCACTGAAAATATCTGTAGATATTTTAGGAAAAATAGCAATTATTTGCATATTGAAACAATTCACAGAACAAAAATGCCACTGTGGCAAAGAGATCAAGATGTATTTCCCAACACTGTGTCCTAAGACTAGAGTAATACGTAAGTGGTAACTATTTGTAAGATGTGTCAGAGATTTATTCAAAAGATGTAGTCAGATCACCTGCTAGATACTGCAATATCTAGCTCTCAGTTTGTTTACAACCAAAACTTATGATGAAAGAGTAAAGAATACATAAGGTATTTAATGTTTTTAGATAAGATTTTGGTCTTTCAAGTCATTCCTATTCTTTCTCAATTGCAATGAGAAAGGCAGTCACTGGAAGTGAATGGTCTCAAAGTTTTTTTAAGAAGTATTTCAAGATTTCACAGAAGATCCAAAATATTATACTATTCTTTTAGCTTGTAACCTAGATCTTTCCAATATCACTCAATACATACTAGATATTGTACAAAAACTTCTTCATGGGCCAATGTCATGACATTGACAATGGAATAGAATACAGTAGCTACCAAAAGTCTCTAAGAACAGAGAAAAGGCACTTGGGAAAACAAATATTCAATATTTAAGTATTTGAGTAACAGAGCAATAAAGTGGTCTGTGGACTATTTAATGAAGAAGGAGCATAGCATTACACATTTGCCGCAGGGTAGCAGCATGTATGAAGGCAGTTACCACAGACGAGCTGATGTGCTGGAGAGTCACACCTAAGCTGCTGCTCTTCGTGCACTCCCCTCCTCTAGAGAGGCCATCTGTGAACTAGATTTTCTGGAACAGCATTATTACCCCTTATTCCCCAGTAGAAGTGGGAAAGCCAAGCTGGAAGCTGGCCCTGTGTTATCAAATCAAAGGTCTTAAATCAAAAATTATTTGGTAAGCTGCTCTAATTACAATTACAGAGGGCACGTTGCTTGGGTACTGCACATTGTATTTCTAGTGGGTTGTTTTTGCTCATTTCCACCAACTTTATGAAAATTATGTCTAGGATAAAATAATCAAATCTCAGGAGACAAGGTAAAAACCATGTGTCCCATGCATTACACAAGTGCTGAAGGTCAAAGCCTGTAAATCGGTCATATCCTGCAGCTCTTGTCTGAAAGTGAAAATCTTCCACTGTGAAAACAATTACCTCTATTACCCGGTAACTGCAGCTTTCATTATGCAGGGCTATATTGTCTTAATGGCACTGACTGATAATTAAACTGATAGGATCTAATTTTCTTGGTATGGAATGACAGGTTTCTAATTGCTTGACTTCATTCTCTGTCTATTGGCTAAGAGTTTTCTGCTCCTTAGCATGGCTGAAATCAGTCACACTTTTTGTTTCTAGGCTGTTCACACACCTGTCACATCTTTAACTCCTCTATTTTTTTCCCACTGTTTTTCATTCCTTGTCAGATTGTGAGTTGTTGAGTAACTATCCACACAAACAGTTATTGTCTTTGACATAAGCCTTTCTTCAACTCTCATGCAGAGTGAAAACTGATGGGCTGGGAGGTTGGTTTTACTTGAAGCAGCTCTTCCTATTTGTTTTCTTAGGAAATCCTCATTAAGGAAATGATCTTAGTGTGCATTTATTTCCCTTTGACCACAGTATTCCTAGCACACGTGTCCCTTCGTTGCTTTACTTAGCTTCTGTTATCTGACCCTTTAGTTAGCATTCTGCACTAGGGGAAAAAGAAATGTCACTGTAGATAATAGACTTGAGTGGTTTATCTCATGCTTTCCATAGGAGTTTATAAATAAACTTTAGCAGCAGTACAAAAGCAAATTCCCTCCTCTGCCTTCACAGAACATGTATCACAAAATCATGCTGGGAGGCCTTGCTGTGCTAGAGAAGGGGCAGTAGAAAGTAAGCATGGGAAATAGTATTTACACTGCATGTAACTCACACTGCATGTAACACACACACAGCAGCAGTGGGCATAGGCAGGCTGAAGGGTTTCCAGGGGATGCAGTGCAAAGGTTGACCCCAGCTAGGGGAGGCCTCTGGGAGCTTGGATCCTGCAGAGCCAGCTGCAGTGTCTCCAGCAGCACATTTCCCAGCAAGCTCCAATCCAGGCTTCTCAAACCCTTATGTTGTAGCACATATGTCTGTCCTCTTGAGATGCAGCACAGGAGCAGGAGCAAGGGGTGGGGATGCTTAAGTGGTTCACTAAGAACCCAGCAGCTGTGCTGGTCCCAGTTAGCTCTCCAGTGCTCTGCTGCACTGAGGTTTTTTATGTGTTGGGGTTTTTAGGGGGGTTGTTGATTTTTTTTTGGAGAGGGAAGGGGTTCCTTTATTACACTTTGATCTCTTACCAATCTCAGGAGAAGATGTACTTATATAGAATTCAAGACTATGTTACTTCAGATAAATTAGGAAAAAATACATGAAGTTTTATGTCAACAAGGCATCAATTCATCAAAGGTGGTACAGCTTACAGTTAAAAAAAACAACAAAATGCAATTAAAACTTGCACTTGATTTGCCTCAGCTTTCATTTTCTTATACCCTTCTAATATGTCTGCCTTTCTGCTACATTTTGCTCTTCCACCTTTTCAGCTTATGATCAGTGACAGTTTATAGGCCTTTCACCTAACATCAGCAAATATGAATTTATTTTTTTAAACATTGTCTCCTTTGTCATCACTGTAACACAAGTACTTATTAGAAGGCATATTAGAAGGAAGACTTCAAAAATAATTACTTTGAAAATGAAATCTAACCAAAATATATTGGTTCAGTGTGCAAAAAACTCTTTTTGCTTTCTCAGGAGCAGATGGGAATGAAAGAGAGATAGAAGGAAGTGCATGGCACAGACATTGGACAGGTGATTAAATTCTGTGCAGCATACTGTAACAACACAAGTGATATATCAAAACAGATATAGTAGCAAAACACGTCCACCAGGAAAGGTCTGCAATTACAAGTAAAACAGAGGGCCAAAGAAAAAGTACTTTTCTGGAAATTTGTTTTATTCCATTATCTATCCACCTATTTAGCTACTAACACTAACACAGAACACCCTGAAATGGCAGGGGAAAGTATGTTCCACTGAAGACTCCCAGCAGCAGTGAAGTTTTCTGTGACTGTCAGTACAACTATACTAATCTATTCACATTAGTTTCACCTGATTGCCTGGTTTAATGCAAGACTCAATTACTCTGGGATTAACACAGCAATAAATTAAAATTCAGGAGGGCTGTTCAAATTCCTCTAAGTTTCCAAAACTCTACAATTTCCCACATACCATTTGTTAGTGTAAGAGCTAACTCAATACACTATGTGTGCAATATTTTCTTAATCCACTGCTTAAAAAGTCTTAACTAGGAAACTAGAATGGCTTAACTGAGAAAAGTGAAGCCTACAGGAACATCAAATAGCTAAAGAAGTGGGGGTTTTTGTTGGTTTGGTGGGGGTTGGTTGATTTTGTTTGCTTGCTTGTTTGTTTTTTAATTCAGGCCACTTCTTCAGTTGTCTGAAATCAGAAGTACTGTGTTAGTACCCTGTGTTTAGGTATCCCTAACGCAGAAATACAAAGCGCTCACTGTGACCATAAGTAACAGCCAATATTTACATATCAGCCATGTATGTGCACCCACACAGGATAAGCAGTTTAAGCAGTCAGTGTGTGCTGTAGAGTGGCAGGACAATGGTGCCTCAGCTGAGGGGAAGTGGGACAGCAGCTGCCTTCTAGTCCACATATCACTGTTCTTTCTCCCACAAAAATCAAGCAGGAATATTGGTATAGGGTCACAACAGTAGGTGGCAACAGACACAGTATACAGAACCAAAACCTCAGACATGCAAGCTCACCAGATGAGATATAACCTTTAGTTAAAGCCCATTGGTTTTCCACTGAACAGACATGGTTGAAAGGCCTATTCAGTCCTATAGGAATAATAATTTTGCCATGTGCCATAGAATTTTTGCTAAGCAGAAATAATTGCCACTCACCTTAAAATTTCTATCAGTGCCACATTGTGTAGCAAATACAATATCCCATTTTAGCAGGAAGAAATAGTAAATCACATGCATTAGTCTACTTTTTATAAACCTTTTCCATAACCATTGAGTATGAAAAACTGCATTTTTAAAGTATCTATAGGAATAGTCACTTACATAATAGTTAATAGAGGGTTGTGATCCCTGTCCTGTCAGGCTACAGGAGCAAGTGATTTACAAAAGATGAAGAACATATATATACTTATAACCAAAGGAAGTCAGTAAATAAGGGCCAACCCCTCAGTGTCTGCTCAGCAGAAACCTCCATACTGAGGGTATCAGCATTCCTAAAACCAGTCTGCTGCTAGCCAGTCATCCTGGGACATGCCTTAAGACTTGTTAGTGTGATTATAAGGTTTATGAAACCTCAAATAAACTTAAATCTAAATGGACAATACAGGCATCATAAGAACAGGGCTGTCATCAAATAAAGAAAAACTTCTGCAGAGTCATCAACCCATTATGAGTGTCTTTGGGCCCTGCCAATGTAGCAGCACAAATGTTCCCACAGCATTATATCTGAATTAAACATAGACACTGGAGCTGAGCTAAAGTTCATAAAGAAATGAATCATAAGCATTCATTTAAGGGGGTCAAGGGACAAGCATAAGGTGGGACATCCTTATCATAGATGCAGTGGACCACCACCATCCCACCCCACAACAGCACAGTTGTGGAAACTGCAGAACTGATGACCCACTTGGAAAATTATGTGGCTAATTATAAGGTTCCTGCTAATATTTCTTATTCAAAAGGTGCAGAAATAGGATCAAAACCATGATGTCAACACTGCAGAATGTGGGGATAGGCCAAGGGAAAAAAATATTGCTGTCTGTTGTCTGCAAGGTGTTGGTTTACCAGACTCTGTTTTACCATGCAATACAAGATAGGCACATACCATGGACACTGCCAAGGCTGGGAATATTTGTGTCATCTAAGCACACTTTGCTAAATTAAGTTTGCCTAGTCTTCATTTCTGTTGCTGCTCATAAGCAATAGTCCTTTCTTGTGCACCAATTTGAGAATGAAATATTATTATTCTGCTTCTTAGACAAGTCTGAGTATCCCGTAGTAGCAAAATGAATTTTTTACACACTGCTTTGCAACAACTCTTTGTTCCGTCAGTCCATTATATCAGGTTTGTTTGTTTGTTTGTTTGTTTTCTGGTTTTGTTTTGGTTTTTTTTTTTAATTTCAAGGTTAAGTAATCAACTAAACTATTGGGCATGTCAGCACAGGGGAAAGGATGGACCACAATGCCTGAAATTATTCTAATTATTCAGTTAGTAAGTTAATGGTATTAAATGGACATGATGATAAAGCACTCAAAAGAAGCCTTCTAGAGGAAAGGAAAAAGTGGTAACTCAGTCACCTAGGTGACATAAAATCATGAGAGACAGCATACTAACAAGGCATCAAAAATGTCATGACTTGGCAGACAGAATAAGAATCTTGAATTTCTAAGAAAAAGACTGTCAAGGATAATATATCTTTATTGCTTTGATTCGCGACAAGTGTACCCTAAATGTTTCTACTGGATGTATCAAGAAAATTTCAGAGAAAAAAATTAATCTAAAACATATTATCCTGTAACCTGTACAAGATTTAATGCTAACAAAAACCCAATCAAGCATAATGTAAGACAGAGCTTCCAATGCTTTCTGACCCACCTGATGGTAAAAATGACACTTTATACAGAAGAGCATAATAGAAAAGGATGTTTGTGGTTAAAATCTTTATAGAAAGATGGTCATTATTGATTTCTGAAGGTAAGCTCCTACACAAACTAGCATTTGGAACCTCAGAGGAAAGAATGGCTCAACAACGAGTGGAGTCAAAGGCGAGCATCGAGAGAAAGGAAAATTATGTCCAAAAATACAGCTTTTTTTGTATTCTGTAAAAACTGGATATATTGTAGATCTGCATTTTTTCACTAGAGGGAGAAAGAACAGGTTTAGAATTATTAAATGTTTGGGGAACAGGAAAATATCAAACCAGGAGTAAAGTCAACACCCCCTGGTCCATTTCTGCTGTGTCACATTGTCATACAAGGAGATCAAGTTGGTCAAGCAGGACCTTCCTTGAATGTTCGTATTTTCCTAAATAAATATATGTGTCTACATTCAACTTCCAACCACTGAAAGTCATTAGTACCTTTTCTGCCAAATAAAATGAATTTCCAAAGGAAAAAAAACCCAAATTCACACAGCCTCCTGTTAT
Source organism: Hylia prasina (assembly GCA_013397195.1). Classification (NCBI taxonomy): domain Eukaryota; kingdom Metazoa; phylum Chordata; class Aves; order Passeriformes; family Sylviidae; genus Hylia; species Hylia prasina. The sequence goes on along the minus strand of VYXD01014089.1, from coordinate 655,352 downwards.
TACAATTTTTCTGATGAGAAATTAAACATGGCCTTGTAACCAGGTCCTTATGGAGCAGAAATCGGTGAAAACCATATAGTACTTTAAGCCCAAAGAGGGATTTTTTAGTTGACTCACTTTCAATTTGTTCATTATCTCCAAGAAACAAAGTGAGCTTATTTACCTTATTTACACAGTCATGTTTCACTTCACACAGCATAGAGGAGTCCCTCATAACTAATATTATTTCCCAAGATGAACAACACAATGAGGACTGCAAACTGTTCTCACCTGCACAGGGTATACAGAATGTTTTCTTTGCTCCTCTGTGCTCACCAAAACCCTGTATAACCTTCTGAAGGTGCCAGTGTAAAGGTGGTTGTCATATCTAAGTTTATTTAGGTGCCTTCAGTGGGCACAACTGGTAGGCTTTGGTAGTAGGGGAAACTCCAGAGCAGGGAGAGCTGTTAAGTAACTGCAGCCCAGGGCTAAGCCCATTTTGGAGCAGAGGAAATGTTTAACAAGGAAGGAGCACCAGCTAACAAAAAAGAAAGAAGGGGTAGCAAAAAAAGTATTATGGATCCATGCCTGATTCCTGCATCACCCCCCGCCTCAGATGCTGCAAGAGCAGAGGGGTGGGGACTCGGACATTGGGAGGAGACAACTGAAGATGAGACGGGTGAAGGAGGAAAGGCATTTCCCTAAGGGTCTCTTATGTGTTTGCCTTCCTTAGTTCTTAATACCTGAATGAGTGATTATACTATGTTAGCTGGCAGTAAAACAAATAAGTGAAATTCCCTGAGTGAAGACTTATCCACAACAGTGGTGTCAGAGCTGGTGTCAGAGCTCTATTGCTCTCTGTCTGCAAGGCTTAGGAAGGAATTCCAGTGAAAAGAAAAAAATCTATCACCATTTCTGAAATAATGATTTCTAGTGGTTTCTGAATCAGTGGACTAATGGGGCATGCTTTAAGTAATTTTGGCCCACATTTAGAAAATATGTGTTTTATTACTAGACGGAATGGCTTCCCTAATTACATTCTGACACCTTCACTCATTAACATCACTATCACTTGTCATGCTACCACGATAACTCCACAGGTTGAAGTCAGGGATGAAGGGCTTCTTACTAGACATGCACAAAAGTGCCATAATCAAAGAGCTGCATTAGTGGAATAAATTAGACCCTTTAATGAAAGTATTCAGTACTATGATATACTTGCTAGGTTAAACAGAGCATGAAGACGCAGTGCGTGTATCAATCATACGTATCATCCATAGATAAAAAGAGAGTTTTGATGAAATCATTATTGAACCAATGCTTATTTTGTAAGACCTCAACCTTTCAGCCTTTAATGAGTACAATTAAATGGAGGCTCTGACTAAACAATTACATCCCTTCATTGCTTTCTATTATCTCAGATACCAAATGACTCAGAGCCTAGGGATTCGGGCTGTGGTGGTGATGTTGATCTGCATCTCTGGCCCTCTTTGTGCAAAGTACCACCAGTTCATTCAGGAGACATGATTGTGTGAAAGGGCAGTGGAATGAGTAAGGATGCATGATGGGAGGCTGATAAAAACCTTGCAATCCTTTTCACTATTACCTGTATCTTCTACTCTAAGCAAATAACCTGCTAATGTAAATTTTATTCTGTTCCCGTAATTAACTGCTTTTCATGGACGTTGAAGTCTCAGAGCTGGTACTCAGCTGCTCAAGACAACTAATCAATCATAATCCACCGGCACCTCCTGCCTATGTCAAGCACCTGGAAAGACCAAGTGGCTGTTAATACTACCACCATGAGCCTGGGTTGGGTGGGTGGGTAGAGACAGAGTAACTAAAAGGTCAGCTTCTGCTACCGGCTGGAAGGGTGGAAGGGCACTTTCCTCATCCGGTGGCAGCCAGAATGTAAGTCAGATTTTCAAGTATTCTCTTTCATCTTGCTATGCCTTGTTAACATTTCACCTCCTAAATGTTAAAGGTGGTTTTGTCCCTCTTGGGGTGAAGTGGTCTGTTGCAATCTGCGGCACGAAATAAAGAAGCTTGACTCCAGTTCAAGGCAGAAGAAAGATCAGAAGGCTTTATTTACAATTCATCCATCCTTTTTATAACATGCTGCACTAAAAAGGCATATCATTGGTCCATAGAATTGACACCTCTCTCCATTGGTTAAGTAACAGAAACAACACCTGGGAGAGAGGTTGTTATGAGAACTTAGAAATGTTATGAGAAGAAAATCATTGTTTACAGGAACTGTCCTTGAAAAAAATTCTCCCAGGAATTCTTCCCTTGGGAAGAAAATCAGCCACTGAGAGGCTGAAAACTTTACAGGCTCAGAAACATCAGGCCCACAGTGGTCCACGGAGAAAAACTGGAAATAATTTCACAGAAGAATGACAAGGAGCAAGTCTTTATGAAACTCAGTTTAGAACCAGCCTCCAGAGGCTTGCTTTCCTAAGGTACCTGCAGCAGGAATTCCTGCTTCTGCAGACTCTGAGGGAAAACGAAGGAACAATGATGTGCTCAGCCTGTGTATAGGGGCTAGTAAGGCATCCTTCCAGAATGGAAGGAATAGTCACTTGCTTCGACCACTGCACTACTACATAAAAACATGCATCACTTCTATGGAGGCCCAGGGGCCTGCCTGCCACCAGGAGAGATACCCTTTTAGATTAGGGTGAGAAAAACCTTCCTCCCATGGGCCTTTGCAGCCACATGTTAATATTTCTTAGGTTTCTTTGTTTCATTTGTTTGTTAAGTTATGTCACTGTGTTCAGCCCCTGTTCACCATATATGCACCCCTCCTGGAATGTTCTTCCTTCCCTTGGAACCTATTGGGTTATTTTTGCTGCAGTATTCCACCCCTGTGATCCCATTAGTCCCCGTTCCTAGTCACCCCTCTGCACCACTTTTCCCTATCTCTATTGGACCTTGACCCTCAGGACCACCTCTTTTATCTGGTATATAACCCTGGATCCTTGGCTCCATTTTGGCTCTCATCCCTGGAACACATTTGAGGCTGTACCCAGGATACAAGTGCCAACAATAAACAGCGCTAGGATTTCCAAATGGGACCCCATCTCCTCGCCTTTATTGTCAGCCCTCTGTTAGCAAAGTGTACTGAGCCCTGAGATGCAGGTCGCTCTCGGGGACATGCAGTTGCACAACGCTACAACTTCTACTTTGGCTTTAAGAATTTGTATCAAATTAATGCTATAGATGTCCACATAAAAAAATGGACTTGTAGCTCTGAATGCTTGCAGTTTCTAGGAGTACCTAATTTGGCATCTGATTTAGACTCACTTTTCAACTTTTATTTTAGACTGGTGTGAGCATCCTTCCTCCTTCTCCAGATTTTTGTTAAGTGTTTATGATATCACACCACTCAACAAACTCTGTGGCCATGCGGAATTCTAATCCAAGAGATAGGTACCCAATCTCTTGGAAACATTAAAATCTCTCATGGAAAACGTATTTAATGGATTGTGGCGGATCCAAATTCACAGCATGCTAACTTAATCTTAATTTCTTTGTTCTGAGAAATAGACCTAATGCCACCCACCCAATCTTCCAGTCTAAGAACAATGCCTAAGAACAACAAGGGTTGCACACGCACAAGTATTTTTCCCATCATAGGTGAACTTGTAAGAGAACCAAAGTAATTCCCATGTTTGGTAGATAAAATTTCAATTTATGTGTAAAAAAAGGGGTTATTTTGATCATTGCATGAGTATTTTATTAAAACAGCGAACTGAGGAAATTTGGCCCCACTGTGAAGTTTCCTTTCACAAACATTAAATTAGGTTCACTTTTAATCTAGCCATGGCAGACATTTTTCACAGTGCCATATAAGCTTTTTTTCATATAGTTATCAATTTTAAAAAGTCTCTTGTATGTAATTTCTGGGTCGCACATTATAAGGAAGAAGCCCTTTTAATAAAAGCGGGAAATATCTGAGACCCAAAGCTCTGTTGCTGTTTTACAGGCCACAAATCAGATGATTTTGCTGACTCACTGCGCCAATGAACAGTGTTCACTTCTACTGTATGGAGAATAAAGTGTAATACAGATATATGGGCTTTGAAGCACTCCTTATCATCAAAACTTTGTTGTCTTTGAGCTAGAATACGTGTGTTTATGTCCTATATGTAAAATGGCCATCAATATGGTAATCTTTGTCAAACACTCTTTGCAGGTACAAGAAATAATTAGTCATTGAATAGGGTACTGGCCCTGGCAATTGGCAGATAGGTTGATGATTAGGATAGAATGAGATTTCCTTCTTCTCCTTTCAGAATGATCTCTCATGACCTAAAACTTCTCTTGCTTACTTTGTAGAATATTTTTAAACCTTTAGATATCTTTATTCGGGACTTCCTTTTCCTTTTGAGACTACTTGAAGCAATATGGAACACTGTAAATCATGAAAAGACCTTCTCCAGAATTATGTGAAGAGTAAAATCAGTGATGCGCTGCAAGTCTACATCTGTAGATGATTGCAGATGATTGCACCCATGAGACATGTGAAATGATTACTAGCTGATGTTACAAAAACCTGAATGCAAAAGACTCTGTACTGTGTGGAACGTGCAGGTAAAGAGGAAGTCTGTACAGGTTCCAACAATGGGGGGATTCTGGCACATTTGCATCTAGGAAGTACCCTTTTCACCAGCACCCATATAGGCAGCTCTGCCAGCATCCTTACTGTGGCCCTGATACCAGTTACTGCTGTGTTAAATATTGACTAAAGGTAGATGCACATTCAGAGAAACAGTGTGGGGAAGGTAGAAGTACTTGCCATAGTCCTCCAACTCCCAAGACTTGCATCCTCTTATTTAATTCAACAAATATATTTATGCTTTTTAGGTATATCAGATGCAAATACTTAAAACAAATGAAATCATATGACTTATTTTTACAATCAGTACTGTCTGTTCACAAAAAAAATTCTCAATATTTAGCTTAACTTTTTTTACACACTTCATAATACTGTCACACTCCCAGCTACACCCTATGCAATTAAACACAGCTAGAAAAAATACAGAGGAGAATAAAATCAGAAAGAAGAAACAGGCTAGTATAATGTACCTGATGCTCTTAGTGGGAGACAAGGCTGGAGGTTGTTCCAAGATGAACAAAACATCAACCTTTTTATAGAAGCCCAAATCAAAACCAGCTAAGAAATCTGAAAGTGAAGAGCTTGACAGTACCATACAGATATAAACAACAGTAAGGAATTTTGCTACCCACATCCACACAGCCAGCCAAGCTTTCCATTCACACCCTTTCTCTTACTTCCACTCAGCCCCACAGGTAGCATTCAAAAAATCTTTCAGGCATCCTGAAGAATAAAAGGTTCAATTTTATATTAAGGCTCACACTGTGTAAGAACAACACCTACTTAAGAAGCCAAGTTCTGTGTCTTACTGTTGGAAAGAGTACTTGGGTTTCTACTGAGTTCATGAGCAATTTACTATGGGAAAGCAGGAACTTCCTGTAGCCTCCCATCAGGCGGAACCTGAAACAGCTGAAGTCAGCTCACCTAGAGGGGTACTTCATTCTTTCTTTACTATTCCTTTCTCTCATTTCAGAAATTCACAAACAAAATGATTTGAGGTACTGGGAGCTTAGTTAATTGGTTCATATTTCATTAATCCTTCTGTTTCACGAACTGAGATGGACCTCTGTGACTTTTGCTTATAACTTTTCCAGAGGTACTGCCAGACAGAACTCCCCTGGATTTTAGTAACTTCGCTCTTAGATATTACACTTGTAAAGTTGGCAACACTAATTGGTGTTTATTTCATTCTATATGCAATCTAGAAATATGTATATTAAAGGACAGAGGCATTAGCTGTAGATATACAGTGATGTGGCCCATGGTGGAAAAATGATCTTCACAAGCATCTTGTATCATGTTATTAATATACATTAAAGGGTGCAGGCACTTCAGAATCTCTGGCACAAATGTTCCTGTATCATTGCTGTACAAATGTGGAATGGAGGCAAGTTTTGTAAAGAGAAAGGAAACACTTGATGGTCTACATATTTTAAAAGGCTTTTAACATTGTCTCACCATGACAACACACAGGAGTATGGCTAGGTGACATCGTTCTGTGATGGGTGCAAAATCATTTGATAGGTGTCCTTACGAGCAGCTATTAATGAAACACTGTCAGAAAAGAACTCTTAAACAAAGTTCCAGGGTCTAATCTTGGTCTGGCTCTATTTTTTCAATCTTGATCAGGTTGACAGAAAATAAATTATACTCATGTAATGTCAGATAAAAGTAAACTACAAGGCAGTGCAAGTAATCAGGAGGAGAAAATTAAAACTCCTGAAGATCTTGCAAATTGAAGAAATAGTCTAGAAAAACAAAAGTAAGTATGCTATTCAACAGTGACAAATGTAAGAGTTTACATTTAAAAATAAATACATAAATAAACAAACAAAGGATGAGAAACAGTGATGTCAGCTCTTTCAATAGGACACAAAACCTGTAAAAAATCAGAAAAACATGAACCACCCACAACATGCTATTTGGAAAATGGAAACATCTCACTGGGATGTAGAAATTGTAACAGAGCTTAAAACCACATAAAATAATTGCTCTGCTGGGGTATTCTGACAGTACTGCATTTTAACTAAGTGGTGAGCCAGAGAAAGTCTAGAGAAGGAGAGTAAGAACAATTTAAGGTATAAAATGTAAGTCTTCTAGCAAAAGACTGAAACATTTTGAACCATATGGAAGGTATAATGAAAGATGCAGACAAGCTTTTTTTAAGGTTTTGCCTATGCTAGTAGTGAATAAAGTAAGAAATTATGATCTTAAATTCCATAAAGAAGAAAGATTCAGGTTATACTTTACAAAAATCTTCCTAAGGGGAGCGACAATGAAGCATCACAATAAGTTGCCTGGAAAGATTCACAAAGTCTGCTTCTCATCAGAAGGAGATGGCCTAAATTATCTTGACAAGATGTCTTCAAGACACATTTATCAGAAGTCTATAACTATGTTCTTCCTTAAACAATATGTATATACTTGCATGGAAACATACATAAAACAGATAAATAAAACACCTCAAAAAAAAGAAAACTTGGGAAATAAATATATTTTATTTATTTGAATAAATACCAAAACTTACACTATCATCTTTCCAATCTTCATCCTTTAAAGTCAAAGCTGCTTATAAAAATGGGACCAGGGCATGGCCAAAATCAAGGTATTTTCCAAATATGAAGCTACCTAATTGACATATTCACAATATTAAAAACTCTATTAACTTTTATCTGATTAGGACAGTTTGGTCTTCACCCAGTAAAAACCCAGTAAAAATCCCACCTTTTTGCTTTCAAGAGAAGAAAAATAACAGAAATTATCAAATTCAAATATTCACAGCTTGTACTTATATGCCACAAATTAAGAGTTACTAATTATACAGTAGCTGCCAAACTGCTATGCTCTTGTGATTTTTGTAATGATAGATTGGAGGATCCAACACACAGTCTGCATCATAATATCTGCAAATGAAACACCAGTGAATGTACAAAAAATAGTATAATTACACAGAAAATATTTACTTCATTATTTACCTGTTAACTACACAAAGGTGCATCACAAAAGGGATATTTATAAAATATGGATGAACTTACTAGTTATAATGCTGTTTATAACAATCCTAATTAGAGGAAGCTTATTTAACATTTTTTGGGAAAGCTTCCGTGTCTTAGTATTTTAAAGTTTAATTATCAGCCTTCAATTGATATTCAATTTAACTTCTGGCTACTGTTCTGAGAGGTGTTATATCCTGGTTACCTATTTCTAGACAAAACAATTTATCAATTACAAGTCTCCTAGGTCTATTAGCAATCTCTGGCCTTTGAAATGCAATATTCAGAAATACATATTCATAAGGCATAGCACTGTGACTCAGGAGACCAGAGTTTCAGTTCTGCTTTTTTAACCTGTTTTGAAGGCATCCATGGACAAACTATTTCACCTGTCTTTGCCAACCTGCCCCCATCATTAAAAACAAGCTGGTCTCCTTTATTAAGCACTCTGGGTCTCATTCAATTCTTCTACTCACTGAAGCTTGTCTAAGACATTGCAATTACCTTTCCCTGGTGACCAGGTGGGCAACTAGAACAACACCCTTCAATGCCACAGAATTTTATTCTCATAACAAGATTAGAAGGGTGATTTCAATCTGAGGCCTAATTTTTCTGGCAATATCCCATCTCATGCTCTCCCCCCAAACTACTTGGAATTACAGAACTTGAATGTGGATAGTTTTAGGTTCTACTCTGAACTCAGCCCATGTTCATCAGGCATGACAGTAAATCTGAAGGCTGACTGAGAGATCAGACAGGATTATCCTTTGAGATCTGCAGAAGAAAAAAAATATAGAAAATTTGGTACTATCTATGGTGTTATCCATCTAACAGTACTGGAACAAACAGTATGCTTCTGACTCCCAGAGGGAACAGAATGGTTCTTGGCTGAAATCAGGTTTTTCTCCCTTTCTCACAGGAAAAAAGAAAGGACAGGTTGCGTCCATTAATTATTTGGTATCACAGAGTACTTGTAGCTGGACTCTGAGACTCCCTTGTAACACTGGCTCATTGTGTATATCTAGAAACTTGAATATTCAGGAACCAACTGAAGCAGTTTCAGCTGCAAAGGCTTTCAATATTCAAAAAAACTTTTTGGATTTCAGTCATTAAGTCATTAAACCTTTTCATTACCTCCAAATTCAGCTGAGGCCAGGATAACAGTGGGGCTCAAGCCAGGAAAATGAAAAAAACCAAACCAACCAAACAACAACAACAAAAAAACAACAACAAAAAAACCAAAACAAACCCCCCCCCTTCCCCCCCCCCACCAAATTATCAGTCAAAGCGATGCATCAGAAAGAATTCAGCCTGTGGGTATGCTCTATCATCTGAATGTACTTCCTTACCTGTCTTGAAATGAAAATTTACAGCTGCAGACTCCTGTTGGACCTTTGTCTGCTCAATAAATGCGAAATAATCACAATGTTCTGACAGAGTAACTGCACATTTTCCATTTAGATGTGGATTGTACCACAGCTGCCCATGCTCTTGCCACCTTTCCTGCTTTTGTGTTCTACACTCATTTCCTCATGGGGACGGCACAACACCTTGCAGCTGTCAGAGAATGTATTCTCCTGGTAACTGCAGCATGTTGCACAGAACACAAATTGCACCTGTACTGCAAAATCTGCCTGACTCTCAATCATTTTTCTGACTGATGTTCTGACTTACACAGTTTGGATCAAGATTGTCACAGATACATGATATCATTTTTTCTCCCATCTTCTCCTTAGTAACAAGATGATTATCAAAGTAATTCTGGATTAAAAAAAAAGAATTTTTTTTATGGGAATTACTACTAAAGCTAGACAACCAGAGGGTATTTTATGCTCTAAAATGAATCAAAAATAAACCAGAAATTAGTCATTGCATTTGCATACTGGTGATAATCAACAGTTGACTCCTTATAAAACACTGTTTTAAAGGTACTTAAATCCTGGCATCCCAGGCAATGTAAAAATATATCATAACTGCAAAGCAAATAGCATAGCTTCTCTTTCTGGCATGTGCTCTACTTGCATAGAATACTGATTGCACTTGATGTCTTTTCAGCACAGACATGAACTATCTGTTCCATTCATTTCAAAAACATTTTTAAATGGATACTGAAATGGATTTTACCAGTAGGACAGACCTATCTCATTAAAGCCACTGTAGCCCAGCTCTTGCCTGCTTAGTCCCAGATCTTCAAGGTCCATGCATTTAAATCCAGGTGGGCACTGGTAACCTTCTTCTAGCTCTCTGGAACAGTGGGTGTCTGGGATAGCTAAATTATTCCAGGTTACATTTCTGTGAAAAATACAAAATTAAATTGTTACATGAACTCAGACCATAGCAAAACTAAATATTTGAAAGTGAGAGGACTAAAGTGAAAAGTTCATCAGCTGTTATTTTTACTATCTGATATTCTTTGGTATACACTATTTCCATTAAGCACTTATTGTAAAGGGCAAGCTAACACACTTCTAAAACTTCATCCTTAGGTAATGACAATACAAATACTACTAGCAGAAATTTCATACTAATGCCTAGAGAACCCATAAAAATGGAGACTCTCCAAGAAACGGAAGAGTTACCATTCAGCTGCTCCAAGTGCTCTTTAATGCAATTTGAAGACAATGTTTCAGACTCCTTTGTAGATCCCAAGAGTGTGTCCATCTGGAGTCAATCCTATGACTTTGACTTACAAAGGCATTACCTGTGCTTGCTTTGACACTTCTTAAAAGGATCCTTGTGGATGACTTGTCAGTCACCAGAGGATGTATTCAGCTTCTTGTAACTTGGTCAGGACAGGTTTCCACCACAGATGAAGGGTCACAGGAAAGAAGTCAAACCACTACATGTGTAGTGCAATTAGTATCTAGGCACTGCTGTGACTGAAATAGATCTGACTTTTAGGTCAGTTCAGTAATGATTTGGTAGAAGAGGTGAAAAAAATTGAACTGGTTTGAATTGGTTCAAGCTGATTTATGTAAGTGACAGTAAAAAGATCATGAGACATGGGCCAGTGCCCTAACACAATGTCACAGCATTGGCCATTTTTTACTGTTGTCACAGGCTGAGCATCACTCGTTTCCTAGTTTCTCTGGCAGCTGTGGTTGAGCTGCTGGAGGCTGTCACACTGGACCTTAGGTAGGCCCAGGGCTAAGGGCCATAGAAGCTAAAAGGAGAGGGAGGACAAGCTTGTTGCTCTCTGTTCTATTAAATATATGCCTGTGGCATGGACACATAAAGATGGGTTATCTAAGTGCTCCCAAACTTTGGGAAGGGGAAGCTCAGGTTCCCACTAATCACTTACAGTGACCAGTTAATAATCACAATACACAGTCCTTTGCCACAGACTGATCACCCCATTTTCCCAGAAGAGGTTTAGTTAAGAGGTAACCTTAGCTAACCACCCCCTCCAGCCTGAGCAGGGTCTGCAAAGCACCACAGCACAGAAGTGGGGATTCACGTTACTTGTGCTATGGGGCTGCTGAGCAAACCAAAGAGACTACAGGTCCAAATAAGGCTCCAACTCTGCTGAATGAGCACACAGCTAGGCAACAACTGTTTTTCTCCCTGCTTGTGTCCTCTCATCCAGCATATGAAAATCCTGATTTTTGGTTCAATCCTAAGGTAATTTCAAATCAGATGTGAAAAGCTAATCTCAGTGAGTTCTGGTCTGAGAAAAAAAAAGTCAGTGGCGTTTTCCGTTTGTGTTCAGGTTGATTTTGACTTCCTGGTTACAGCACAGACTTTTGGTTTAAAAATACCCAAAAGAAATTGCTGAAAGTTACAAAAAAAAAAGTTGTATTCACTGTTATCCTGAGGCATCAAACAGTGTCTTAAAATACATAATTTTAAATTATCTTGCTTGTCTGCAGAAAAGGTGAAACTTTTCAGCCTGCCATTTAATATAATTAGTATCTTATTGTTCTTCTGAAAGTTCTTTTCCTTTAATCTAACTCACAGATGCATTTTGACAACTAAGCTGGGTGAACAGAAACTTTAATTACCTTTTTAAATTTCTTTTATGTGCTGCATGGAATAGCATTACATTATTTGAAATCTGTCAGTGTGAAACCAAAACATCCTAAAATTTTTTCCTAGGAAATGATAAATGCAGATCAATAACAATTTAAATAATAAATAACAATTGTGGCATTTATCCTGTAGTCATTTCTTTATGATACCAGAGAGACAAATATATCTGCATGGATGCACACACAGACATATACAGTTCCACATGGAGTTTTAAAGAACACCCTGAAATTTGTGCACAACCAAAAACACAGATACACAAGCATATGTGTATTTGTTCCGTCTGTAAACATGCTCAGCACGTCACCCAAGTATTTAAAAATTAATCTATTCACCCTAATTCCTTTAAAGTAGATGTTAATTCATACCTAGTTGCATGCTTTATGTTACATTTATAATACTTCCATCCAAAAGTCATTACCTTATATAGAATTAACATAAAACAATATTTTACATATATTTTTAGAATTTAAAATTAATTCATTGGCTCAGGCAGATTCAGAACCCCAGCTACTGGTAGCTAATGAATTGCACATTATGGCTTGCATTAGAAAATCCCTCAAACCTCAAGAGGCCAGCAGCATGAGGGCATATTATTAAAAGCATTGCTGGCCCTCAATCACTGCAATGCAAAGCATTCATTTAAGTGCTTCATTTAAACTTAAGATTTTTTTTTTTTTAAATTTAACCTCCTTTTGAAGGACAAAAAAAAAGCTGTCTCTGTGCACTGAATATGATTTAAGCTAAAAATGGAGAGTCTCTGCTTATAGTACCTGTACAGATAAGGCCTTTTTGGATTACTGTCACTTGGCAAGTTGTGCTCTGCCTGAAGATAGTAAACAAGCATACACTAGTACACACGGACTAGAGAATATTAGATATCTACAAGTGGCTAAAGTATCACCAGATGTTTTCAATATAAGATGATTTATATTTTATTCCTTCATAGACTATAATATCAATTAAGTACTGAGATACTGACTAGACTGAGATACTAACTAGTTTTAAGCATCTCAAAAGCTGAAAACCCTGTCTTCCAGAGCAGGGTTCCTGGATAAATTTATGAATAAGAAATAATTCATCCCAGCAGACCAACAATATTGCTATGCAGAGTATTCAATGTCTGTGGAATGCAGCATCAACCCAACAGGGGAGCTGAGAAATTAGTTCTCCACAGGAATGACAAGGATGCAGAAGGAGCTAATTGACTCCACTTCACTTGATAGCCACCCTTCAATAACAAGATTGTTTCAAAAGACACAGGACTGTTACTCTGACATGTTTTTAAGTGCCTGAAGAATGTCATGATTACATAGATATGTACACCACTGGAAGGACCTGAATTGATGTCTTTTGGGAATACAGTGTCTGTTTTACATGGCACGTATTACAAAACTAGTCTTTCAACCACCATGTGCTCATGTGAGAACAATCCCTCTTTTAGCACCTTCTCCTTATTAGGGCAAATAAAAACCCTTCAAAGAGGGTTTTTCACACCTTAAGAGACAAATTACCGTGGTAGCTTCTAGCTTCCTGTTTTCTGCTAGCCTGGCTTTCTCTGCTGAAAATAGAGATGGAGGAAAAAAAGGGATTTTTTTCTTTTATTCTGGTATTCTATTAATTTTATAAGATACCATCAGAAAGCCATTCAAAATTAGAAAGCTTCTTGTGTAGTTTCCAGATCCAGAAAATATTAAAAAAACCCAAAACAAAACCTAAGTATACTTATTGATAAAGTAATAAAAATCATTTCAAATGGTTGATTAGGTAAAGAAGTTAATAAGTAAAAATTACTTAATGGAGCTGAAGGATTTTCTGTATTCATTAAAAGGAACCCTATGTCTATATGTACAAAATCAAGCACTACCCAGCTGCTGACTGGAGAGCTACTGCATGTTAAAAATACCACAGCTGACATAAAAAATGGCTGGTAGACCATGAAGCAAGTAAGCAGCAACCATGCAGCTTCCAAAGACGGAGCAATACATTAACTGGGGCTCAGAGGAATTGGCACCGTGTTCTGTGTTATCCATTTTCATTAGTGACCTGGGGGACCCTATGAACCCAGCTTCATCAAAATCACACGAAGCATATAATGAAGGACAACAAAAAACTTTGAGAACAGAGAAAGACTGTGCAGTTCTGAAGACTTTAAAGGTTACTCTCAATAACTGTGATTTAATGTCAAGTAAGGAATTCAGAAAGTGATAGAACCTAAACACAAAATGGACACTGGTGTATAAAAAGTACTAATACAGAAAAATAAGCTTAGGTCAGATGACTGATAAAATATTTTTCTTTTAGATCTCAAGAGTTATAGTTGTAACTTCTGCTAGACATTTGAACTCTGAACATGCAATTCCAAAAAAAACCCCAATCCATTCCTATGTGTTTCAGAAGAGATGCTTTTGCTTTGCCATATTCCCAGAACACAAGGGAAAAGCACCAAGCTAGTGAGTCTGTGGCAATAAACTTTAAATAAATCCAGCGAACTCCATGGTACACTGAAGTTGTTCCTGAAGCTCAAATTAAATGGATGCTGGGCTAGGATCTCTCAATAAATGCATTCTGATGAAGTAATACTATGTTTCTACATTGACTTTAGACAAGTCATCTGATGAATATTAATACACTGCTCTCTTACATATAGAGGTCAATGATATCTAATTAATTTGTCTTCATCCTGCATATCAGGGTGATCTATTACCATGAAACAACTTCCCTGCACCATTCAACACACTTATTATAATCCATGAACCTATTTTTTAAAGCGTTAAATTTTATCTTGTATCAGTATTTTATGAAATGAGATGCAATTTACAAGCTGAATTCATAGTGGGAAAGTAAGGTCAGCTGTGTCATGAGCATTCTGTTTTTAACAATGTTTTGGAGCCTTTTTTTTTAAACATTAAAATATAAAAGCAAAATATGTATAGATGTATGTTAATGGTAGTGGAACCTCCCAGGTCACAAATCTGATATCGCAAATGCTATTTGCTAGGGTAGCAAATAAAAACTTCTTTTTTACAAATATATTTCTAATTCATAGAATCATACAAAAGAACAGATTTTCACACCAAATGCAGAATAAATTGTTTAGTCACTAGTCACCAATACTTCACATTCTAGATTTAAAGCTCCCTCCCACAACTGAGTCCATGCAAATAGCCACAACTTATAACTCAATTTTATTTTCCTCACACTGATTACTGGTGCCTTGAGGATGCCTCATAGTAGCCCTCAACATGCAGATGCTGATCTAGGAGGTTGCAAGTCGCTGAGAGTTCTGTGTCCTACTTGAGTACCTTGGATACATCAGTAACACCAAATGCCTGCCCATGGATAAGTGCATCAAGTTAAAAACCCTTCAAGTTCAAAAAAAATAAAAAAGACACTTCCAATGATCAGCCAAGTCATCAGCCTTAGTTTGTTTTCCCCCTGTACCTCCAGCCACTTATAGAGCATATAACCTTGTTCTCCAACCAAAAGACTTTCCTTATGGAGGAGAATTTATTGAGATTAAAAAAAAAATAAAAAGAATACTCATGGCATAACTATAATTGTGGCTGTAATTTTATACCAATAAAAATGAGAAAATCTACGATTAAGATTCTTATGACAATATTATACAGACACACTGTGCAGAAGGGAAGTTTTAAATTACTTTTCTAATTAGAATTTATCCTCTTAAAAGCTTGGATAGTTCATGGCAATTACTATAGACCTGATGATACTATTAGGTAGTAAAAAATATTAGAATTTTTATTTAGCATTCCAAGTTACAATTGTTTTCAGAAACTCCAGGAACTTGAAAGATAGGAAGCCTAGATGGAAAATTGCTTGCTTTTTACCTGATTCCTTGCAAAAAGTAAAATGGAAAAAGGTTAAAGTTTATTTGTTCTGCAGTGACCATGAAAACAATCTAAGCACCTAGGCAAATTTCCTTTGCATTTTCCTTTTAAATGTGTCTCTTATTCCCAAAGCCCTATCTTATTTCTTAATGTGCTCATCCAATCAAGTCCTCTTCTCCTCTCCTTTTCCTTCTCTAAGTGGGAAACTCTGAACATACAACTGATGTTAACAGATGGCTCCTAGATTACTTCCTTATACTAGTGCTCTTTTTACAGGCCTAACAATAACAACAGCTGCTCCTGCACAATTGGTATAATAATAATAATAATATTGTGCTATAATAATTGTAACAGCTTTCTAATGAAGTTTTCTATTTACCATTTTCATAATTATTACCCCATTATGACCTCAGGTTAGCAAGGGCAATATTAATGAATAAATAACTGATAGTGATATTTCTAAAATTTGCAGTAGTAGTTCATCATTATGATTGGGCATAATGTTTTCAATGTGCACTCAGTGTGAGTGAACTCTCCTGTCACTGTAGTCACATACATATGTAATTGTTAACTTCAGTGAAATGGTACATCTTCTGATTTGTGCAGAAAGAGATGGCAGCTCAGAACCATGCTGCTGCTAGAGTCATTACAGGTTCCAGAGGATCGAGCAACTGTCATCCAAAATCCCTGGTGAAAGTGAAAGAAATTTTAGATTGTATCTCTCTGTTTTCAAGACTACAGATTTGTTTAGGCACAATTCTTCCTCTGACATTTTACAACCTTAGCATTCCCAAGGGTAGTTTTTAAATATTATGTTTTACTTTTGGTCAAATTTAAATCTAAAGTGTCATGTACCATACTCTCAGAGCCAGTTTCCTGTTTTTAATCCAACAACAAAATCTGTGTTATCTTTTAAAATGTAAGTGTGAAAACTTCATCCATATTTAATGTTTCTCATAATTATATCTGTAATTATAACTATAAAGCTTTCAACCTTTTCTGGTAACAGATTGTCTCTTATAGCTATTCATTACTTTTATCACATTAAAAGATAAGATAGGGTATGCTCAAGGACTCATGGCTCTACGAACAACATAAACACAAAGCCTAAGCTTTGGCAACATTCCATATTTTACATTTTAACTTGGCAAACACAGCTTCTACTAATCAAGAATTAGTAACTGAGGAGAATAGAAGACATCATCTGCTAGGGATAATTATATTCAAATCAACAAGCCCAAATAACCGAGGGCATCTCTTCTATTAATTTTTAATAAATCTTGAAATAGCAGGGAAATTCCGGAAGAATGCTAATGTGCCATTAATTTTTAAAGAACAAGCAGCCCAACTGCTTAGCCTGACATCAAGCAAGACGAAAGAGCAAGCTGATAAAAAGTCTAATTGGTAAAGAGTAAAGAACATTAATGTAATAAATGGCAGCCAGAATGGATCCAGAGAAAATAATTCTCATCATAGTAACATGATTTTTATAAGATTACAGATTTGTCAAATAAAATTGCCTAGCTTGGACTTTGTAAAGCAATTCATTCAGTAACACATGACTGATTAAAAAGTTGGCACTATATAATATCAATAAAGCACCAGCTAAATGGGCTGAAAACTGATTAACTGACCTGTCAAAAAAATACTTGCCTGTGAAATAATCACCATGATCTATCAGAACCAATAAGGGAGAAACATATAAAATTAAGAATAAGGATAGAAACATAAACAATAAGAACAAGCCATTATGACAAGTTATCAGAATTATTTGGTTAGCTTGATCAAACAAACCAAAATGTGCTTTAATACAGCCAAATGCAAAGTAATAATGGCAGGATCACTGAAAGAAAATCTTATGGCCTACAGCCTATGGATTAAAAGGGATAACAGGATGGAAATATTGTGTTATAGAATATAAGTGCCACATAAAAGTTTGAGATGAGAGGACATAACAAGGCATCCTCTCATATTGAACCCAATAACATCATGGCAAGAAAAGAACTGCTTCCCCAGACTGTACACACAAAAGCAATAAAGAATTAATGTTCCTCTCTGTATGACACTCATACAAATTATGATTAATATTACATACATATTTTTGATCATAGCTTAATATTTGAAAAACTGAGGAAGTCATAGAAAAAAATGAAATGACAATACTGAAGAACATGGTTTGCAGTAAAAGACCTAAAGAGCTAAATAATGGTAGTTTATTAAAAAGCATATTGATGCTTCAATTCTAAGTGGAGTCACACAGAAAAAATACGAGGAATTAAGGTTCTGTGTAATCTGGCATAAAGAAGTATAATAAGAATAGAAAAGCTAACAGTTGAAGCCAGACAAATTAAAATTATGAATCAGGAACATTTTTTAACAGTGGAATGGTCTTTGTAAGAAACAAAAAGTTCCCTGGCTTATGACTGCTCTGCAAACTAGTCAAGAATAGATACACACCTAGGAGTCAGACACAAGCTATAAGGTTTTACAGAAGACAAATTGAAGTCTGACTAGATGATCCAATAGTTACTTTTAATTTTAAATTCAATATATGGATACTGTAATATTTTACTGCTGCTAATATATTTTCTCCCAATAATTTTTCCCAAGGTAAATGACTTTTTTAATATCTCGCAATTCAGTTTAGATCTTTTATTCACTATTTATCTGTTCACTTTCAGACTTCAGTACTGGGGGTTTTTTGCCAGTTTTCACAATCTTGCAGTCTAAGTTGGGAGTCTGTGGATGGACCTTGGATATTCNACTTCAGTATTGGGGGTTTTTTGCCAGTTTTCACAATCTTGTAGTGTCTAAGTTGGAGTCTGTGGATGGAACTTGGATATTCTTAATTTTTTTTTGCCAATTTTACAAGAAGAAAATTATTTACATGTTTATTCAACAAATCAAGAAAACTAATGGTCTTTCTTCCTGCCCATAGTCAGTAATAAGGCATCATTTTATCTGACTGCCTATTATGTGAGGCAGCAATACTGAGTAAAGTTGGGTTTGATTTTGATTGTAGTATTTTTTCATTTCATATGTGACCTAAGTTAGGATCTAAAAATGTACTTTGATGTTACTTCTATTGCTACTCATTGCACAGGAATTTTGAACAGATTAAATTACTGACCTTATCTCACACCTCGGGGCGCTAAAGTTCAAAGATCCAACACCTCTTTGCTGAACCCCTAAAAAGAGCTGCACAAGTTAAGACTGCAGCTCTGATGTCCTGACTTATCCTACCTCATTTTAGGCAATGAAGACAGAGAGAGAGATACATCTCCAGAGGCTCAAGGTCAGTGGGTTCATCCACACTCCTGAGGCACCTTTCTCCGACAGCCAGAGAAGAAATTCAGGGCACTTAGGTTCCTAGCACAGGTGCTAACATCAGAGTCAGGTGATTCTGTCCTCATGGCAGATCATGTTACACAAAGGCAATAGTGTCATTGCCCAGATGAAAATAGGATGGTTGCAGCTATTCAACAGATTTGACGAGCTATTGGTTTGATCACTTGTTACTGGCATTAGAGGAAATTAAATTCAACTTACTCAGCCATTACCCTTCAAAGTAACTGAGTCACTGAAGTTTGCCACAGAAAAATGAGTAAAAGAAGAAATATATCCTATGGATAGCGCAGAAATGTACATGCAGGCACCAGGAAAAAAAGCTCAAAAAAGAGAATTTCAGAAGTTCCAGTATGCATTTGTTTATAAAGTAGCATGCAGAAACAGTACTATTTTGAGATTTCATCAAATTCCACATGACATAACAACTCTATGACACCCCATTTTTGTGACTGCAACAACCAGTCATGATGGAGCTGAATTCAAATGAAAATTGCATGATATGTATGCTAATGCAAAACTTGTTTCAGAGGAATCAAAACCACATGAATTAATGGCATTTACACAATGATGGAGGCTGTCACTCTAAGCGCTTAATATACAGGAAATAAACAGGAAGAGTTAAAATCAAATCTAGTTAGCTTGCATGAATCTGCATGTCACTGAGGTATATTAAATTAGACTTATTTACAAGTTGAAGTGATCTCATACATATAGTACTATTAAATAAATACAATACAGTATTTATTTATAGAATTTAAAAGAAAGAGTAAAAAAACATCTCTCTTCTTGTTCAAATTGCAAAGTCATAAACTGAAATGTATGAAACAATCTAAGCTGAAGACTGTATCCAAGTTGATTTTAAAGTATGTTCAGGATCACTTCAAAAACCCCTAGGGTTACGTATCAGATTTCTCTGCATGAAATACAGAAAAGTATCTTCTAAGGTGCTGTCTAACCACTATAGGGAAAACACAAGGCCAATAATCTGCACTGTAGGATTTAAAAATCCCAAGATTGAAGTTCATCTGGGAATTACTTCCATCAAAGCTTACAAGCACTTTTGGATGCCTCACCCACAAAGCAGAGTTAACTACAACCAGTGAGTGGGGATGGTTTTCCTGAGTCTTTCTTTGGACCACTGCACCATGCAGCTTTATCTCACTAGACCTTTTCCTTAGGCACCAGACAGGGTGATATTCAGCATGACAAGAAAATACTGCCCTAATCCAAATCTGAACTATATGCAAAACCAATTTCTTCCTAGACGTTGTGCTGCAAAGTGTCAAGACCACACACAGCATGCCTGCATCAAATGCTTTTACACACACCAGTCACAAACATCTGTCAAGGCAGGAGAAGTGACTAAGCCGAGCAGAAGGGGCTGCTACCACTGAGCACCTAAGAAGAAATTTTTCAACAACATCCAGCTAGCTTGAAAAGGAAACTATTTAGTATTTGGTGACTGGCCATCTGACAGGGCTCATCTGCCAAAGCTCTCACTTTACCTGGGAGGAAGCAGCTTGATGTATCCATTTGATAGCATGGCTGGTACTCAAAGCAGGCAGGAAGACTTACTGTCAAAACTGGATCTCTGTTTTATTTGGTGAAAGGGCTTCTCTGTCAGGGCATTACAGACAGAGGTATCATTAAAACACACAGCTGCAGACCTACAGTAAGGTCAAATAACTTTTTCAGGGATCTAAAATATTGTTGGGTTTCCAAGAGACCCAAATGTAAAATCTCAAATTGGTCTAGCCTTCTAGCCTACAGCCTATCTCCTGCTCTAAAGAAAAATTAAATCAGGGATTGACAGTCTGTAACCAAAGCTTTGTCCTCAAATAGCAGCTGAAAAGCCCTTCTTATTAAACTGCTGGGTAGAAGGTGTACAATAAGTTGGTTTGGATTGTAGTTTTAATACTGCTGCTGGGCCATGGCCATGACAATCAAGAGAAGAGGCAGACAGCACAAAAGGCTAAACTGTAACAGGTAATGACTCTTCCTGCTGCCTTGGCGGGTGCTCCTAATAAGGAGAAGCCATGAGGATGCTAAGCCTTTATTTGAGGCAAACTGGAGATGAAGACAAGGAGCTGAAAAGGAAAGGTGGCAGTGATGTATGAATTTGTGAAGAAAACTGGTTGAATCACACATCAGTGAACCCAGCACAGCCTGCTACAACAGGGACAAAAGGATGGCAAGTATTTCAGGCACTGGAAAAGAGTGAATATGGTATGCATTTGTGTCATGTAAAAACAGTGTAGTATAAAGGCAGGTATAAAGGCAGTATATACCTGAGTATAAAGGCAGGTCTTTCACACTAACAAGTGATGTTGGATTTGTGGGCTTTTCTTGAAATTTATTAAAAACACTTCTATCTTAAATGAGAGAGAGCAGGGGAGTGAGGGCCCAACTACATAAGCAGCTGAAAAAGCAGTGATGGGGATGGAAGATGTATGTAAAGACTGAGTAGAAGCGTATTTTATGTAACTGGAACACAAAAATTAGTAATAGCATCTCTGATAGTAAAAAGCATGTTTTGGTGGGAGGTTTGGACATTCCGTGTGGGGTAGGATGAAAAATGAAGTTGGAACATTCACAAACAGGCTCTCATCTAAGCTGGTACACAAAGGGATAGAAACAATAAAAACTTCAGGAAGCCACTCTCTCACTTCTGTCCTAATGTATAATAGCTCTGCATCCAATCCTCCGCACATCCAATGTGTCTCCATTTAAAAGAGATGTAACAAATAGCTCTTCAGATGCCCTTATTCCTACCACTACAAGCTTTTTTCCTAATATCCTATCTAAGATGAAATTTTCATCCTGAAATTTCATACAGGTACTTCTTATTCTAGTGTGTTACAGAAAGAGAGGACAGATTCCTTTACCCTGTGCAAAAGTGCTTATCCATGCAAAACCTGTGATATGTCCACCACTTTTTAAAGTTAAGAAACTGCTGAACACTCTTTATCAGCTTTGCTCTCTCTCTACATATATTTGTCTTCTTTAGACTCTCTCCAGACAATGCCTATATATTGTAAGATACTGCAATTTTACATTTTTACAAGAGCACAGTACTGTTGATCTCTGTTCCTCCATTATGCTTCTAAATCACTTTATGAAGAACTATCTTTTCTGTAGGAATAGGGTAAAAAGCTGGCCTTTCATTTCTTCTAAGTGCAGATAACAAGGAATCTGTAAGTTCCCACATGAAGCTGTTTTGAGAATGAGAAGTTCCTTTAAGACAACAATCTATTCTGAGGGTGAAAAATGAGTGCACCTGTAATAACAAGGGATTTGTCCCATGAGAATCAGTAAAGAAAATATGCAAACAATCCAAGAATAGATAGATTTGATAGACAAGTAAAATGTCTTTTACTAATCAATAGAATAATTAACAAGATGACTATTAACCAATTAGAAGTTGTGATCAAGGTTTGTAAAAACTGTATAAAAGCACGCAGCCATAATAAAGGAGCCTTCTGAACTTTTATGGTGACATTTTTTGTGTCATGACCATCCCAACAACACTTTTCCACATCACTCACTATGCTGTATTTGTACAGCTGGTTTTTCCTAAGTGCAGTATATTGTCCCTGCTGCCTTTCATCCAACTTTTCAGAGCATGTCTTCAATTTTTCAAGACCATTTTCATTCTAACCTTGCTTTCTGCAACATGTCCTTCCAACCTCACATCATCCTTGGTGCAATAAGTATATTCTATGTGCCACCATGCAGGATGTTAATAAAATTCCAAAAAGCACATGGCAGACTTCTGTGAATCCCCATTCTTTCTGTTCTGACATTAATAGCATCTCACTGAGCATGTTTTTAAAGCAGTTTTGGACCTATTCTATGATTATTTTCACCTTAACTGTGTTTCTCCTGCCAGCTTACAAAAATGTCCTGTGAGGCTGGTACAAAGCCTTTCTAAACTAAAGAAATATGACATCCAATTTACATGGATGTTATGCTGCCATAGGCAATTATATTTGTTTGGCATGGTTTATGCTTTAGAAATCCAAATTAGCTCCTACTCACTTCCTTAGTTTCTTCCAACTGCTTACAATATTTTTGTTTGTATATTCACCACAGAATTCTTTCAGGGAAAGAAGTTTGCAGTATTCCTAACAATTCCCTGGCTTTTCTCATCCTGCCTCCTTCCTCCTTTTCTAAACTTCTACTGTTTTCCTGCTTCCCACTCATCCTCCACAAAGTTCTCAGAACTAATAAAATAGCTGAGATGATAGCTTCAGTCTGCTCACAAATATCTGAGGATGGATGAATATTCCAGCATTTCCCAGGCCTTATTGAACTGCATTTATCCAAAGGATTGGGAGAGGAATCCAATTTAGGCATCACATTCAGCTTCCAGAAAACAATATGAAACTGAAAGGAGTCACCTGGTTTTCAAAACAGGCTATGAAATAGATCTCTCATGGAAAGAGATCTGAAACATCAAGGAAACAGCTCTCTTTTAAAATTCTTTCTCAGTAGTCCTTATAAATGTTTGCACATCTAGAAGTGACTTTTTTTCCCAGCATTTCAAGGTTAAATTAGATGTACTGCTCAGTGATAACGGCTATTTAACCTGTGAATGTCAGGACATTGACAGCCTTCTCTATTAGTTGCCTGGCTTCCTCTTGCAATATAAAAATCAGAACTTTCCTAGCTTCCTTTATATTTAAGAAATGAAACACTACTTGATCACCCATCAGGAAGATTCAGTGGAGATCACTCTTGGGATTCCATTTTTCTGGGGATGTCTGGTCTTTTCCTCAATTTTGCGACACACTGAAGGATGTTCTGACTTCTGGCAGCCTGGACTCCTGTAGGTTTCTGTGGAAAGCTCAGTACTCACTAAGCCTTATATTTCTGTACAGCAATTAACAGGTAAAAATCTTGTGGCTCAACATAAAACCTTCCCTACAGCAAAGAGGACGTTAGGTAGTTATGTAATTTAAATTCTTGTATTTATAGTGAGCCAATTTCCCAATAATCCACTCCAGTTTACTCAAAAGGACCTTTTCTCAAAAAAAAAAAAAAAAAAAAAAAAAANAAAAAAAAAAAAAAAAGATTGACAGGCTTAGAAGAAATTCAATCATCTCTGATGTCTGCACTGAGACAGAGAATTGTGTAAACTTAAATGGCTCCAAATCTTAATACAGACAAGTACATGTCATTACTGAGCCACCAGGAACTGTGGTAATTGGGTTCTCATCATTCTATCCTAGACCATCACTAAAAGGTCATCTTTTTGTTTAAAACTGAGCTGGATAACCAAAAACAGTGTAAAATCTGTGTTAAATGAATCAACGCTGTAATTACTTTGGGTAACTATCTGTATAACAATTCTAATAAAAAATAGGATTTGTGCTCAGAAATCACACACCCCCCTGAAAGAGCCCAGCTCCTGAAGGCTCTCTCCCCTGGGCACCAATACTGGTCACCACATCAGCACTCTCATCCATTCTTCTGACATGATTACATTTAAACTGAATTACTTCCCTTTTTGACTGATGCTGTATTTTAATGGGTTTTGGTTGGGGTTTAAACAACATCAGTCCTGGAAAAGTAAAATTTTTTCCATTTCTCTTGTCCCTGAGGAGTTTATACTAGAGACATGCTATCATCAAGAGGGATTGTGAATAAATCCCAAAGACAATATTAAAGCAGATCTGGTTGTCCACTAAAAATCAATAAATTAATGTGCTGTGTTAAAGAAGTCCTGTTACATTGATTTTTCAAGCTTGGGCTTTGATTTCTTCCCCTTTTCAGAAACCTGATTACTCATTCTTACTTTCCCACTGCTGATGTAAGACAGTATCTCAAATTTCTTTTGTTCTTTTTAATTGTATTTATTTCCTCTATTAGATATTGTGGTGAACTTTCAGCTTCAGAGTCTTTGAAGCTGTTTGCTGACATTTTCATGGCCTCTCCAAAGACAGATGGATGGATGACCAGGAGCGTCTTATATCTTTCCATTACTCACTAATTATTTTTCTTATCAGTTTTCCTGGGCATCTCCTACTTTAAACAAGAAACTTTGCAAAGAAGTATTTTAAATTGACTGCCATGGTGACAAGGCAGACAGATCTACAGAAATATTCAGCCTAAGCCTATAACTTAACAAAAGTGTAAAGAATGACTTTACGAAAATAAATAGGTAAATATTACAATTTATGGTAGTTAGTCATATTAGATTTTTCTCTTTTGATGAGGCTTCCTTTCCCTTAGCTCCAGTGCAGATTGAGATTTACAAAAGGAAAATTTACTGTTGTGGAATCCATATAAACTGATTGTGCACTTTGGAATCATTCTTGTGTAGTTAAAAGTATCTTGGGAGTAAAATTAAAGAAAGTACTAAGTAGCTACAGAAATGATTTGGAAAAAAATTCTCTCTCCTGTACTGTGTGAAAGTACCTTTTGTATACTGGGGGTTACCAAGAGTAAATTAAAGTAGATCTGGGAACACAACTATTTTCATCTTATATTGTACATCTCTGAAATTAACCTCAGATATAACAACAAAAAAAAAAACAACAAAAAACCCCTGTCAAACTGTATATAATATACAGATTTATCAAGATAATTGGATTATATATAGATTACATTTCAAGCATACCATCTTTTAAGCAACCAAAGATGATCCATACTATGACTATCCTTGTAATACACCAATTCTTGACAGAAAAAGATATATTGTTTAGAGATATCATCAGGAAAAAGTTTTTACAGCATAGTTGAAAAAAGGTAAGTCATAATCATGAGGAAATAGAGTAATAAAGTTGTATAAGAAGACGACAATATTCCCTTTAGGGAAGATGATGAATAAAGGAAAAAAGGACTTACAAACAACAACAATAAACTTTTTCAGCCTTTGTAAACAAGTCAGATTCTACTGATTTCTCAGACAGAATGAAAGGAAGTTCAGCCTGTGGTTAGCTCACTTCAGTATTTTTGTTTGTCAGAGTTAACATGAGAAAATGAGGAGGTGGAGAGACAGGAAGTCAAGCAGTGTGGGCACTGAGAAGGATGGAAAGATAAAAGAACTTGCAGCAGTCAAAGAGGCAATAAGTGTCTGATGAGGATGCCATGTCCTTTCAAATAAAATGAATAGGGAGATTTTTAAGATACCATTTTCAAAAGAAAACTTGACTCCCTCATAATAATAATTCATAAGGCAGTAGACTTAAGAACGATTTCTAAAATGTCAGAAATAGATGAAGTCTTGACCGCAAAAATAAGATTTTACCCTTCCTGCTTGCCATGGAGTTCTGCATAATAAGAGGCATATCACCTGAAATTAAAGTTCTCACAGGTGGTCACTAATTGGATGCTTTTCATTTTTCTAATGACTCCCATCTTTACTTGGGAGCCCTGGATCTGGTTTGAAAAAATACTGAAAATTTACAGCTGTGGCTCATTAAAGACAGAAGTTATTTAAGGACAAGTGCAGCCAACTTTGGCCACCCTCCATTTCCTGGAACTGAGCCACCTGAAACAGAGAGACAGACAGACTCAACCTCTGAGAGGAATGTTTAACCCTCATTATAAAATTGAGAAACTGAACCTCAAAGACAAAAGTAAAATTTGGCAAGGCAATTTTCATGCTTTTGTCCTCTATTACATCCAGCTAATAAACTTTCATGGACTCAGAAGTGACATTTCCCCTTCTTTCTAACTGTATTTTGGACCAGTATCTGTCCATATTGTCCTCTTTTTGCACCAGAACTGTTATTTCTTTCTCTATATTTATTTTCCTAGCCCATGGTGGGAATGATAAATTCTGAAGCTAACTCCAGGAAGGTCAGCTCTGACCTACATGAAGAAGGCACACCCTAACTCCAACCTGAGCTTCTGCACTGCATTCCTCAAAACTTAAAAAAGGAACAAAGAAGTGTAATTCTTCACAATATATAGTGATGAGTATTACAGAGAAGAAGAGAAAATTAATATTTTCAGAGTAGGAATGAGAAGTACGCCAAAACTGAGGTATACATCCACATGTCAACAACAAAGAAAAAAGTATGTTGCTCTTTGGAGGAGCACCATTCATCAGAATAATTGGGGGAACACTTTCAGGGAGAAAAGTGGTGTCCAGTGTAATTGTAGTCATGATACACAATCATGGGAGCCATTTAAAATTATAAGTCTGGCCTGAAGATGGCAAAAGTGATTAACTGCTTACTGAAGGTGCCTATCCCAGGTACCTTAAAAAGAACTTAAATTAGATTTCTAATATTTATATAGCTAAAAACATATACTGGATGATATTGAAAGAAAAAGGAGTTAAGGCTAGATGTTCAACCTCATGTCTAAAATTCCCTTAGTTCTGCATACTCGACTTTTCCACCTTTAACCCTATTTAGGCCGGTTTTAAATTTTGTTTTATACACTGGATATTTCTCCCTTTTAAGGTTTTCCTGTAATTCAGCCTTTCAAAAACCTAAAATTAAAGGGTTTCTGTATACCATTAAAAAAAAAAAAAAAGCCTCATGCAGAGAGCAACCCAAGAAATGTAGAAAAAATTAGCCAAAATTTTTATGGGTAGCCTTAAAGTTACAAACTTATATTTCCATATGGCAAACATTATTGTGTCACATTTCCTCTTTTTCTGATGATTTCAAGGAAAAATCATAGTAAGGGACACAAGCAATTACATGATGCCCAAACTTTCCTGTGTTGTGTATTCCACTCATTTTTTCAAACAACATTCTGTAACTCACAGAATTGCACACATCATTACCACACACAAATTTTTTACAAAGAACTTTTTTCCCCGTGTATACAGGAGACTGTCAAAAAATCTGTGATATAAAGATTTTCTCTTAAAAAATACAGGAACAGTTAGAGTGAAAGAACTTAGGTGCATGAAGTATATGAAGATCAGATCCATATTTTACTATATTATTGATTAAATAACTAAGAAAATGTCCCAAAATAATTTTTTTAATTTAACAAAATATCATATTTTGGCATTTGGTCTAGCATATTCTCAAATAATTTTTATTAGTATTTTTTGTATCTGCTGCTTTTAATTTTGTATTTGATAGTATTTAGGTTCTAGTTTAGAAAAAGCTTTAACACAGAGTTTTGCAATCGTAAGTCATTTTATTCAGCTCACTAGCAGATTAAGTGGTGTTTTGCTTCCTTACAATGCCTATTCTGTTAATTTTATGTTCTGACAAATTCAATACAGGAATAAAGGATCCAATTTTGACTAAAACAAAGGCCACAACTCCAGAGCCAATATCTCCCTATCCAAAAGAACAGGGGCCAAACAAAGAAACAGATGTAATAGAGTCTCACAGTGTAATGGTACTCAAGGACACAGTCAAGCCCTCAATTCAGCAGGACAGGTAAGCATAGTATCTGTAATTTTATGAGCCATCTCAGTGACTCAGGAGGCTACATTGTACTTTGAGGTAATCTAGTAGTTATGTACATGTTGAATCAAGAACGTGATGTATACGCAATTGCCAGCATAAAATATTTATCATCAGTATTTTGCAAAGGCTGGGGAAAAAGGGTCTTTGAATCTGAGCATTAGGTCCCAGAGAACTCTTAATTCAGAAAGGGCCTGAGATACTGGAAGAGGTTGCCAAGAGAGGTGGTGGATGCCCCATCCCTGGAAACATGCACGGGCCCTGAGCAACCTGATCTAGTTGCAGGGAGGTTGGACTAGATGAACATTAAAGGCCCCTCACAGCCCAAACTACTCTGTGATTCTGTGATTCCTGGGCTTCTTTAGGTCTGGCCCCACAAAAAGACATTCTAGGAAAAGATAGAAGAGTGCAAAAGCTGATGAATCATCAGTGACTCAGGTCAGCCACAAGTGGCAATGCACTTCTTAAAAGTCCCCGCTGCTTTCCTGCTCTGTCACCTCTCTGCCCCACCCAACATACACAGTCACTCAGCCCCCTAAGTCAGACTGTAGCCTAATGCCACAAATTGTAATCTGTCACTGTTAAAATTTGTATTTTTCATAGTTCTTACTATTTTTGTTTCTTCAATTTGCCTTAGTGCATTTTGCTGGACTGCTTTTAATTTAAGTCCATTTTACATCTACTGATGCCAACTAAAATCAAACACATGCAATGAAAGAACAGGCCCACATCATGCCTGCACAGGAAAACTCACCCTGGCTGCGTGTCGTCAGTCACACAATGGTACGTAAAAGTTCCAAACATCTGCACTCCCAAGATCCCATACAGGAGAAGAAAGAACAGAAGGAAAATTGAAACGCTCCATATTTGCTCTCCAGAACGCCTGGCAAAAAGATAAACAGGTCACTGAAAGCACAGGCAATGTGATGCCTCCTCTGAAGAGCTCTAGAAGAGAAAAAAAGCTCATGCAAAGAGAGCAGTATTTCATCCCGCAGAAAATTTCTCCTTAATCTGTGCACAAATATAAAAGAAGGCTGTGATCTTTTTCTAAACCCCTAAGTTAGGGTAATTAAACCAGCTGAAAACTTCAAAGGGTGGAACAAAAGTATCCAAATAAAATGCAAAAAATCTGGCTTTTGTAATATAGTATTTAATGACTCATATACAGACAAGATAAGGTGATAAAAAACTTGATACCGAATAAAGACAAAAAAACTCTTTCACATTACCATGACATGTTTTTTGCCACTACATGCTGTACCAAGCACACTTACATGTGTTTACATCTCTTTCATTGCTGTATACACAGCAATATATGCACATTCATAATTGGAATGGTCAGAGCATGTGCTCATTTACTATTATTTATAAATACTACCCTACTAAGGGTATTCACCTTGATTATTAAATGGCCATATTAATGGAACAGAATTTACTGCCATTGGTTGAAAACTGCTGGCTACAGTTATTAGCAAAATACTTTAAAATTTATTTAAAAATTTGAAGGTTCTGATTGTTTTCTATAAAACTTGATGATTCCTTAAATATGGAAAATAGCAAGAATTTTTTGGCCAGAACTAAAACTCAGGAGGAAAATGCCCATTAAGCACAAAGGGTCACTGACTAACTATGCAGTCAGTCTTCTAAGTCAAAACTGAAATAAGCTCTGTTATTTTTCAGACAAAAGCCTTACTTACTTCAAGATATTTGTTATCCTAGTTCTTGGCAGCTCAAAACGAAAATATATTCGGAATGCTCGAATCATAATGAGCGGTCGTGGAATCCGTAACATGCCCCAAGGTGACATTTGGTCAACTATTTCAGCTATTTCAAACACCTACAAAGAAAAGAACCAGTAGTTTGTCTTGATGATCCTGTCCTGCAACTGTGTTCACTTCCAGAGCTTTTGAAAATATTAATACTACACACATGTTGGTGGGGTTTTTTTTATTTTCAGTCGGCTTATTTTACAGAGTAGTTTATTTCTACCACAATTTTTAAAAATTTGTCTTTGTAAATACTTTAATTCACTTCTAAATTATCCTAATCAAATTCACAAAATATACTCTGCCCATGTTCATAATGTTTGAGCCTCAAACAACTCAAGAAGACTGCAATCTTGTGTCAGCTGCCTATTTCTGTGCTAATCCTACCCCACACGTTTCCCACAATATTGTTAGTGATTAGTATATATTTCAAAATATGAAAATCAGTATCTCAATCTTGCACAGCACTAAGGTTTTTGCTATGATATAAAAGTACATGTACACAGACTGCCTAATGAGTTGTTAACATGATTATAAATTCTCCATTTAATTCCAAGTACATGACAAGACTGTACATCATCTTCTCCTAGACTCCACTTATAATATAAATTTGAGCAAAGGCACAGAACAGAGAACCATTTCCTCAATAGACTGACAGGTTACGCACTCAATAAAGAGTATTTAGCTGAATGATTGGGTGCAAATGTCTTGTTTTAATCCTTGTCGCTCACTCTCAGAGAGTAACTGCTTGATTTAATGTTTGCTCAAAGTACTAAGACAATGGAGGGAGAACCTGGCAGTGCATAAACTGGGTAATGTAGAGTTCTTATCTGTAATGATCAACCTCCATTTTGCATGTGTACAAGATGTACCAAAGCCTCCTCTGTGTAAAAAGCAGAAAATTACAACGTCTTGAATTTGTCAGAAATTTATAAGTGTCTAACAGCAATCCCTACAGAACTTTTACAATCCTTATGCTACTGCAAGCTCAATGTCAAAGTTTTCCACCTGTTCTTACCCAGAAAACCTGCTACAGGTAAGGACTGATTGATTTGCAGGATAAAATTTCATCTCTACCTTAACAGTAATTTTTTGCAATATTTCCAAGTTCCCTTCTTTATAAAAACTTATGAAACTGTTTCCAAATGTTTTGGATTTTTCCATTGTGCTTCCCAAACATAAATTTCAGAAAATGTTTTGTTAGGTGTGAGTGATACTGCATGAAACCACTCCACTCACTATATCATTATAATTACAGAATGGCAAACATCTACCATTGGAATAAATCTCCCTTTAGGTGCCTGAGCTAGTCACCATGGCACCCTACTATACTCACTAGAAGGAAATGAGCACAACAGTCATGTGGAGTAAGAGAGAAATGCCTCTCTGAAGATCCTCTTTCTCCTTCTGACTGCACAGGGTTTATGTTAACAAACTTCAGCTTAAATAAGAAAAAATAATCAAGACAAATTCTACTACTAATGTAGATATGCTTCAATGTGCAATTATAGATCTGTTGAATTCACCATGGTTTTTTAAAACAATTTGATTTGGGCCATGTATTTTTCACAATTAAGGAACTATTCATTGTAAAAGGAAGTGAAATGATTACCTGTAAAACCAGTGACACCCAAAGACAAAAGACCATGAATCCATCAAACACACACCAACGATCCTTTACATAGGAGCTATCACCCTACGAGAAAGGAAAGCTAAGAGGTTAATTTTTGTTTATTGTCAGAATTTACGAATATCATAAGCAAGAGTTCTTGGAAGGAGAAGTCTTTCCTGTGCACTTTTAAAAGGCCACTTTTGAAAGACTCCAAAAGCCTAGTATCTGGATTAGAAACATGTATACACATTGAGTGGGTGAATAAATACGAACTTCATTCCTGTGTGATATTTCTAAGTTTGTGTCAAAAAGAACTTATAAAGACTTTGCTGTAAATCAAAAAGCACACAAAAAATGAACACTGGACTTACTTTTCCACTATATTTCGCATTACAAAATACTTACACAGGAAGATCAGTGTAAAATCCTGGTAATCTAATATTGTGCTGGTCAATTATTTCAGTACTGTTTAACAGCTTCAATTAAATCAGCATCATTCTACATTCATTTCTTCATAAGTTTTCAATATTTTTTCATGCTCTGGAGGAGGCTTGCTATTTCAAAAACATTTGATAGTAACCACTGCAACACATCAGAGCATGGTTTTGGTGACAGTGCAATGTAGAGATCATTCCTAAAAGGCAGCATAGAGAATTCTGCATCCAAGCTCAGTTTCTTTTATACTGCACTATTCTCAACCTCTGTTCCAGTTTGCATGTTTCAATACCCTCATGTTTCACACCATTCCTGACAACATGCAACACAGGCCCTCTACTGCAAGCTATAAAAACACTTCTTTGTTGGGCTGCTAATGCCTGACACTTCACTTTAAACACTGAACTGAAAATATCTACATTAATTAGATAGAATATGGCTGAGTGTTAGTACCACATGGAGCACAGAGGACGCTGGGGAACAAATGCATGTAGAGAGATGAAATGTGTTGAAAGGGAGACTAGACAAAAATACACCTAAGAAAAGTAGATATCTCATTCATGTAGAAATATATGCAGAGATAATGACAATGCATCTCAGCACAAAATCACACCTTTTTAAATGAAGTTTCTCATAACAGATTTAATACAGCCTCCCCTGCCTTATACACTCTTTGGGTCCTCTTAAATGATCTTCCAGGTGCAAATGACAAAGTTTGACATCCACTTTTCACAGGTATAATTGGGCAAAAATTATTGTCATGTCTTGAGAGTCTTGAAGCCATTATTGGATTTGGCCTCATATGTGATTCCTGGTTTTATAAACATTTTTCTGTATCTTGGTTATAGTTATTTAAATAGTTTTTTAAGTCTCAGCATTATCATTGATTCTAAAAGCACAGACAAGATGTTTTGGTTTAAACTAATCTTTTCAGTGACATGTACTCGCCTAAAATTGATTTATCATTCCTTGCAGTAGGTGACAGCATGATATATTGTGTAAATAGAAAAAAAAAAGTTTTAAAAATTTATATCAGTTGCAAAATTCTTCAGGGTGGAAGTGAACTGTAAGGGAGTTAGGAAAATACAGTAAGCAATTTTCTAATCAGAAACTAGAGAACAGAGAACTTTGGCACTATTTTCAGACAAAAATTTTGTAACAAATCAGGATGTCAAAGTTCTCAATTCAAGAACTATGAAAAGGAAGACTGCAAATCAGGGAAGCAACAGAACAGGAACTTTTGCATCATAGTTTTAGCCTGTCCTTCCTGAAGAAAGTAGATTTAGTTCCCCAAGTAAATTCTCAGCTAATCAGTAACTTCACTCAGCACTGAGAGAACTCAGCTATTTAGCAGTTATGCTTAGTATCTGTGAAGCAGAAACATGTTATTTCTCCACAGAGATCAGCTACTCACACTCTTAAATCTCTTACTCTGGAACAAATCTCCAATGAGATTTGTATCAACATGCAACTTCAGTCCTTCAATTGTCTCTGAACAAAAATGCTGATTGGTCTTTCTCTTGCTGAAGAACTCCTTGAAAATTACTTTTCTTCTCTTAAGGGCCCCTTGTCTAAACAGAAAGTCTTCCCTGAGCTGTGCTGTGCAGATCTGAGCATGAACTTGGGCAGGAGTTCCTGTATTCACCCTCCTCTGAATAACCAAGTTCTCACTGAAAGCAAAATCTTTTTTTAGAAACTGCTTTTACTCTCCACAATAGGTTGGTATGATTGAAGCAGCTTTGCTGTTTTCTCCTTACAAAGGAAGATGTCATGACCCTTTCCAGTCTTCTCACCAGTTAGGCTGCTGCACCACCTCACTGCTCTCACTGTCACATCAGGCCTGCTTCCACTGCTACACCCTCCCAGCTAGGGCGGCTTTCAGTGGATCACTCACAGAAACTCAGCACACCTAAATTACATCTGAAGAAACTACTCCTTTCAGGGGAGCTCCTGGCCCTTTCCACTTCATATGCAGAGCGGCTTTGGCTAAATCCTATTAATGTTTGCCATTTGTCTGGCAGTGCATGTGGTGGGGAATCTTTAATGCTTTTCTAATGTGTATTGACTTGCTGGATGTTAGTTGCTGTTGGAAGCATCTTTAAGGCAGGACCCAATTCTGCTTAATGCAAAAATCAGAATATATGTGCTACTTCCATGAAAAATCTAATTCTGGCTAAATACAGGCTAGAACTTATATATTAATAGCAATGAACAGTGATTTTTATTCACATTTGAAAAAAATCTTTGGGCTGAAATACCACACTCATTCATGGTCAATGGCAGCTCTTAAGACTTGGAAAGGAATACAGATAAATGACATTTTAATACCTCTGGTGACATCATACCTAAAATAGCTGAAGTATTGCAATGTGTTAACCCCACAACCTTTTTCCATTGTGTCTGCTGAAATCTGAGAATTATTGATGAAGTTTCATTTAGTGTTTTTTTTCTGAATGCACTATTCCAGAACATGAAAGATTAGTATTGTAGACAAGAGGCCTTGTGCAGAGACAAATCCAAACCTCTTAAAGTTGCTGACTTCCTACTGCCTACAGTGGATAGGATTCTTGATGTGCACAGCAAGTCCTGAAAGCTTCTCCAGAAACATGATTTACAGCCTATCTAGACAACAAAATCATCTGCCACTCCTCCAAAATTAAGCACCACAAGTTGCCAAAGATCCACTTTCTCAGTTGTGCTGAGCACATGGAAAATAAAACACCTATTGCCAATATTAGGTGCCTGAACAATCTTTATACAAGTCACTGGGAAAAAAATTAAGACCTAATGCATTGAAAACGTGAGTCAGTACAAAATATAGAGAGAACCACAGACAGAACTAATAACATTTGGGGCAGTCCATGAAAGCCATTACAGTTTAACTTATATGAGAAGGGAAGACTGAACAGACTGCAATTCTTTAATAAATGCTTATTTCATTACCAACCTTGCTGAAAACAAAATACTCTATGAAATTAACACCCAAATTGTATAAAACAATCCACTTGATTGTCTGCTAATTTTCTCAAGCAATTTCAGTATCTCAGTGGTAAGTAGACAGCTTAGCTAGATGATAGCACAGACATCCCCGAGGTCATTTCTGTCCTGCTTGTCTCTTAACACCTCAGGAACACCTTGGGATGAACAGCAAATCCCTGCAAATCAACAGCCTCCTCTGCTTCTCTGCTTGCCTTCAGGAATTTTTGTTTCTCTTTCATCCCTGACTACAACCTGTTTTCTCAATCCTTGCCTCCTGCCTCTTTCCAGCTGACTGTCTGAAAGCTAAATAAAATAAGTAATATGATATTTGCCCTGAATAATCAGATTTACCATCATTTGAAAAGGAGTCCTGCAGTGCTGGATCTCCCATTAGAACCTTAGTCTCCCACTTTTCCTCACAGTCTCTGCAAACAGGATAGCTGAAAGAATGCAGACAGACCAGCAAGCTCAGTGACAATGAGCTACTGCGCTGTTCTCTCACAATCACTGGATCCTCCATGTGCTGTTAGTGGTAAACAAAGCACATCATCAGCTATGGTACACCCTCCAGATCATCCTGTGGGCTACTTTGTGAAGCACTACAAACAAGCATTAAGCTGTAGAGGCTGACATTTATGGAGATTTTACAAGCAGCTAAAAAAGCACAGGATGAAATGGAAGGAATAGAAGGAATAAGAATTTGGGTGTGTATTTTTTTCCCTCCAGACGAAGTGCTCATTATAACACAGAAAAAGCAAGCTAGAAGAGAGAGCACAGCTGAGTTAAGGAAACCAATCTTCCCTCCCCCACTCTCTGACTCCACACAAACACTGCTGGGCACAGAGGTGTGAGTGGGACACAAAATTAAATCAGAGCTCAAGGGAGCACATTGCCTAACCTTTCCCTCTCCTTTCATATGCAGATACATATACACACACAGATGGTACATATCTCCTACCTGGTCACAGACTATTATACATTCTTTATATTTGTGGCTCAGCTTCAAACTGTCTCTATTTACTTAAAAACCTGCAGTTCATAGTCTGCTTAGTAGCGGAATGACATGGACAATCCAGTCAAGCCCCCAGCCTGAAAAACACTTTGAATATTTTATGCACACAGTAAAGATAATAAAGAAATATGGCCTAATCAAGAAGGAAAACTGCATCTGACTTCTGTTCTCAATTCTCTTTTTCCATCCCTCAAAACTATTTCACTAATGTCCTCATGTCAAACAAAGGAAATTGTGACTTGCTTAGTTAGGACCACGGTAATAACTGAAGAAAAACTGACATATTTTAAAATGAGTGGTTCACCTCTAAGTTAGTCCACTACAACAGTGATTGGATCACTTCAAAATAAACCAAAATATATTTACTTTAAAAGACAGGGAAGAAAGAAACAATGTATGTGTGTAGGAATGAAACAACTTTTCATTTTCTGCATGTCTTCTTTATGATAAAGTATCTTTATTCATAAAGAAGGAACTTGTTTAAAATATACTCACATAACAACAAATGTTTTGAAACAGCCAATAGAATTAAAGTTTCTGTGTAAAACAACTCTGAATGGCTACAGTATCATGTTATCATCACTGAATTAAACAAGTTCAATTTGTAACTACCCATGCATTGTACTGAACTGCTCCATTATCAAATGCTTAATAGTACATAATTTATCTTTTTCCTAATGGATAAGGTAGTATTGAGAATAATCTTGTATTCTATGCTAGAAAAACACTGTAAAAATCAGTAGCTGTTACAGCACAAATCCCCGAATTATTCTATTTTTAAATAATAAAATGAAACACAGCTCTTGCTGGTCCTTTGGGTAATAGAGTGATGCCACACATGATACAGACATGCAACAACATAGATTCAACTGATCGTTACAAAAAAACCCTATGATCACTGAAGAAACACTACTTCATCCTTTCCAATCATTATGATAATTGATTTTAAACTGAATTTGTTGAGATTTTCAGATTGTTTTAGGAAACACCAATGAAGATACAAGGCTAAAGAATTATTCACTAAAGAAGAGTTTCAAACCTGTTTTTAAGGCAGAATAGATTTTTATTAATATATGTAATTAACTACACCAAATTTAGTATTTCATGTTTCATATCATACTGGGTGGACATTAAACTACAGTGCTCACATTTTATACACTGTTTTTAACAGAAAAAAACTCAAACAATTGAACACCAAAAAGATCATAAAGGAAGAAATAATTCTGGCATTGAAGCATAACAAGACTTTTAGACAAACAACAACCATTTTACTTGCAAATAACCCTGTAACAGAGTTTTCTGTAAAAAAAAAAGGGGTGGGACAATTAGTAAGAGTTTTAAAATAGCATTTTAAACCAAAACTGTTAAGTTAAACAAACAAACAACCTCCACAAAACAAACAAAAAGAAAACCACACACACACAAAAAAAAACCAAACTGGGGACAAGAATCAAAGTGTTATGCAACTCACTTCATCAAGTACAAAAGTATTGAAGGGAATAACTATTTCCAAAAAACAGTGGAAAGGAAAGCCACAACGCACCACCTGCATCACCCACAACATTGTAGAGCATTGACCACTATTCAGAGCCTTCAGGCACACTCTTCATATCCAGCCCGTAGTGAAGAGATGCTAATGCCCAACAGAAATATGGCTCCTAAAGCCTTGGGGAAGGGAACTTTTCTGGTGTATTATATTGCTGCTCTCTTGATACATCACCTTACCACTGCAGTTGGGTGCCAACATGCCCTACAGATATTTTATGGGTTACTGCACTGAAAACCTGAATTTCATTTCCCTCTCCATCTGCTCATTAGCCATCTGCATTAAGTGCTCCAGGTATTGCCTTTCTAGCTGACTCAGCTTCCCTGGATATCTTAATGGTTCAGCAACTCTCAAAGTAGCTGATCAGAAGGATTAATAGGATTCCCTTACATGGAACAGCACTCACTATTTCCAGGAAGTGCACAGAAAAAAAAAATCTCCACTGCGAGAACAGTTTAACATCCAATCACATTGCCCAGAGAAATGCTAGCATGTCTTTTGCCAGAAATATTTCAGACTCAATTTCATACGACCCTGACTAACCAACTCCAGCCCTGCTTTGAGCAAGAGGTTGGTCCACACCATCTCTTCAGGTTCTTTCCAACCTAGACTGTTCCCTAGTTGTCAGCATCTAAGCCAATCTCCAAATGCCATTTTTTTGGGGTTAACTCCAGTTCTACATCTAGTTCCACACGCATGGACATCTGCTCATGCTTGGAAGTACTCTGCAGTCTCACACAGATGATGTGCAATAAACACTGCTGCACTTCATTCAGCAGTATTCTGCCCTCCCCTAGCTCTGGTGTTTATGGTGGATGCAATGGGCAGATTGGGATCCAAATATTTCAAGGTGAAAGTTTTTACTTTGAGGAATCAAATATTGCCTGGAGGTTGAACAGGGAGATTTGATAGGCAAACAGCCTCATCTAACATGACAAAACTCAGATTTATGATTGACATTCAAAGCTCTCATTCAACAGAAAAAAATCCCACAGTGATGAGGGTTGGAATGCATAAGAAGGAGTCACTTTCCAGAAAGAAGCTTGTATTATTTTGTAATTGGCATTATAAAAAGCTGAAGACTACTTTTTTTTTAACTACAGAGACCAGGAAAAGTTTATTGAAACAAAAATCCTAGTATAGCTGTAAGAAAGTCATGTTTATATTAACGGTGGAGAACTCAATCCTGTGAAATGCAATTTTACATTCAGCTTACTCCCTTAAAAACCCCAAACAAATTTCATCATTTTCATAAAAACACAGCTACACAGAAATGTTCTTATTCCCTTCAACAGGGATTTGGATGTCATTAAGATTTGTTTATCTTCATGTCTTGTTTGATCCTCTCAAATTAAGAGAGAAAACAACATGGGAATAAAATAAAATAGAATTTTTTGGTTATAGCAGACTTCATTGAAAATGCAAATTTCAACACAGAAAGGCACATTAAGAATGAATTTCCCTCTCTTGCTACCTGAAAACATGTTATCCAGTATGTTGGGTTTCACCGCTTTCCAATATTTGAATCATTTTACTCTGATATGAAGTAATACATAAAAAATATCTCTCAATAATAACTGTCTTCAGGAAGAATAGCAAGAAAGTAATTCTTGAAAGTGCTATTAGAGAGGAAAAAAAGAACATTGCCAAAAAGTAAAGTTTTGTTCATCTAAGTGATCTGTATATGGAAAAAGCAATTTCTAGCTACATTATGAAAGTCAGTGTGCAGTATAGTTTTCTTAGTAACTTTTAGGTTAAATTTTGATCACCATGGTAAGTCATTAAGTATTTTATTATATGGATACATACTTCAATCCATGCCCCAGAATAATTTCTCACTAAAAACTTCCACGACCCCTTGATCAGTTAGAATAAATACCATTTTTATTTTAGAAATACTGCTTATGTACTTTCACCAAGTAATTTAAAGGCATTTGATTTTCTAATGTGTTAATGCAAAAATGGTGCAAAAATCCCCACTGTGTAATATGAGTCATTACTTTCCTGTAATAAACACTCCAATAAAACCAGACACAAGTAACCATAGAAACAGGTGCGCATGTTCCAGTGCCATGGTCTCTAACCTTCCCTGGCCCACAGGCAGCAACTCCCAACTAGCAGCATGCTGCAGGCAACTTCCAATTTCTTTTCCTCATGATAATCAGTTTTAATTTCTTTAATTTCCTTTGACTGGAAACTGTATCAGAGCATTTTACAAGCAACACAATGCCCATAGCCTGGGAACAGATGTCCTTACGATGGTCGTAGACACTCAGCAAAGCAGCAGCAAACACAGGAAAAAGGTGAGACAGAAGAATCAACTTTTGTAGACTGTTATATTCAAATAATGGATATAAATACTTTTTATATTAAATAATAAATAATTTCTCGCCAGCACAGGATAGCATAGGACCTACACTACACATCTAGGTTTCCAACAACATTATACACAGTACAAAAATCCATTTTTAATACACATATATATGTCTTTTAATATATATCTATGCTTGCAAAATAATTTCTCACAAGGATAAGTAGTTTCCATCTTGTAATCTTTCCATCTTATAAGCAAGGCATAGGGTAAAACAGAAACTCAACTCTTATGACAAATGGTCTTGCGTTTGCTCTTTGAGCTTTTTGTGACTACAGGTAAGTAGTTTTCTCTTTCTATTTTTTTCCCCTTCACTCTGTTTAGTCAAAGCATCCCAAAGTTTTCTTAACCTTGCCACTGATTCCACTGGTTATGTCCCTGCCATCAAGGTTCTCACATTTGTTTGTGACTTGCACATCTCAAGACCAAGCTTTCAGCAGAGAGATCATAAGGACATCAGAGCATGTTATTGCTGGACGACAGGAGCCACATATTCAGTTTTACTATCCAGCCTTTGAAAAGAACACAGCTTCCTGATCTTTAACTCATTTATAAACTATGGGTATACAGCACTTCTGAAGTCATGGAGTACAATTAATTTCAAAATTTCAATCTTCTATTTTCAGTCTGCAATGCAACAGAAACAGCCTTGACAAAGTTACCAAAAGCTGGTAAGACATTTGACAGTGTTTCACCACAATTCTATTTATATTTCCATCACTTATCAGAAAAATTAAACTAATTTTGTAATTTCTCCATTCTTGTTTGATGAAAATGGCATGTTAATTAATATTAAAACTACTGAAAAGAATGCAAAACAAACTTGTAATAAAGTGCAGTAAACATCAGTTCTGTAATTGATAACTCAAGACAAACATGAATTAGGATGATTATGGATGAAATTAATTTCAGCATAAATGAGTTAATGCCGTAAGTGTTAAAAAAGAATTTAGTATCACATTGTGTGTTTACTTCCTGTAGTCCTCACAAGTCCACTGGCAATAAATATATGAGTTAGAGAAATTGCTGACTGTGAGATACCTACAGCTGAGGTGTTAGCCTGCGTATTTTAAGCTTCCCTTTCTATCAATGGAAAAAAAGACCAGATAAATTATACTTTGAAAGAGCCTACTTTAGACACAAACACCTAACTGCAGACCACTGCAGTCCCTCAAATTAGTGCTGATGAATATTATTTTTCTTTTCCTATTTTAAGTCAAAAAAATCTATTTTTTGTAAGCTCCATCTTAATTTCTCTCCTCTTGAGCAGACAGACAGCAACTACAGCAACCAAAGCACCTGTCAGAAAAATGATGAGGAATTGATGAGGAAAATGTTCTCTTTGAACAGGACAAATGCTTCCTGGAAACATGCTGGAAGCCACTGATTTCAGTTAACTAAGTAATTTGTTGTCTTAAGTACTAGAGAGAAGCAAGCAAAACTGATCCCATCTATTTGTGACTTTTTTGGTAGCAAATGATGCTTAGTTTCAGCTCCTGCCTGAATTCACCAAGAATGCAAAAAGCTAATGGTGTAACCATTCACTTCTGCCCCTTGCAGGAGTTCTGAAGTCAGTGAAGAGAACACAGTGCTGCTGAAATAAGACTCTGAAAAATCCACTCACAACTACTTCAGTACAAAAGTTTTGCCGTGAATGTAATTGATTTAACAATGGGGAAAATGTTAAAGACCATTACTTATGACTTTTTGTAATCTCCACTGTTAGCTGACATGTGTCACAACTGCACAGTTGAAAAAAAGATATTTCTATTAAATTTAGTGCAGTGTTTGTGTTGTATAAAAAAAATTCTCATTTTCAGCATTTAGTGTCAAAGAGGCTTTTTTAACACACGGGAGAAGGAACACTCGTTTTCTTTTTAAAATATAGCTCTCTCAATGGAGAAGTAGGATAAACCATGCCTCCTTTGCACAACATGATTTCAGTGTAGTTTCTCTCATACCATCATGACAGTGATTAGAAGCTGCAAGGAAGATGCAGTCTAATGAAGACAATTTCATATACCCTAACAGTGTCTACGGAATGAAACTATAGCCACTCATCTTTCATTCCCTAAAGGCTGAATTATCATCTGAGATAACTGTTACTTGGTTCCTTTTTTGTTACAGTTTTTCCCACATTTTCCTCTTTGGTTATTTTATTATACATAATGCCACAAGTGCAACTGTGTCTAAAGCAAACAATTTAACTGGAATATTTTTCTGTCTCCTCCTGTGCAAGCTGAAAGTAAATACTTTCAATAAAGGTAAAAGATACCTTTAAAGGTAAGGTATCCTTACCTTGGTCATAACCATGTGTCATGACCTTTAGAAGGCACATTACTAGAAAGCATAAGGTATTTTTTTTATTCCACTGATTAAAAGAAATAAAGATCTTCTGTCACAGGTTAGGATGCTCTCTTTCTTTGAGAAGTCTGATGCTCATCTAATAACACATCTGTTTTAGACTAGAGAGTTATCCTTCTTTTCTTCAATTCCACCCCAGCTCCTTTTTCAAGGAGGGGATAATTTTGGAAACTTTCCTTGAATCAGAGAAGAGGCTTGTGTCAAGCACATACAGTCATGCTCTTAAGTGACATATGAGTGGGCACATCAATGCGAGCCTTGATTCTGAGAGACCGCAAGACTTGTCAGTTAAGTTCCAGGTTGACTCATGAACTATTTTGACAGACCCAAAGTGTAGCTCCTTCATGGTGCTCTCAGAAGCCTGCCAACCAATCAGTAAGTTATGCAGCAGTCATAAACTGCATGTAATTTGGAAAGCACTTTAAATTTTATTGATGATAAAGTGAAGGAG
Source organism: Hylia prasina (assembly GCA_013397195.1). NCBI lineage: Eukaryota > Metazoa > Chordata > Aves > Passeriformes > Sylviidae > Hylia > Hylia prasina. The sequence goes on along the minus strand of VYXD01014089.1, from coordinate 612,612 downwards.
ATTTATCTGCTTTCATTTGACAGACAGTACTTCCTTAACGCAGCTGATTCTTGCAAAGCTCTTTCTGACCAAGGTGCATGAAACATGACAGGAATCAGAACCAAAGAGTCACTGAACCCTGTTTACATTCTGGGAACTGAAGAGCATCTAGGATCAATTGAAGGAAGTGGAATTCTGAACTGAAAAGATCATGAAAATGTCAATATCAAATTGAATTCAGTAAGCTTAAACTATGCACTATTACATTTTTTTTTTACATTTACTATCCCAAGCCATCATTCTTCAATGTAGAATGGGTTTTTTTATTCAATATAGTAGATTATTGTTTAGAATGCAAGAATATGTCCTAAGAAACAAACTGACTTGCTCTAATTCTGTCTCCTTCTCATATAAAACTTCACAAATCATTGCAAATTCTTACTGCTTGTACATATATTTATACAATGCGACATTACAGACAACATTAGGCAGACTGTCGTAGAATGTTGTTTTTAACAGTATTTCAATAGTATGACATTACAGCCTGAATTTAATTTTTCAGATACAAGTTTCAAAGTAAAGACAGACGTATTAATAGCATTAGTTCACTTGTTCATGACGTGACAATAGCTGCATGGGCAGCCCACAGTTTGGATAGATTTTACTAGCACAGCAACAATAAGTCAGAATGAAACATAAGTAATAAAAGACACAGTATCACTGCAACATTTCATTTTAGCTTTCCTTCTGGGATAACAAAACTCTTGGATGGAGGCATTGTTTTATTTTATCACTTAGTTTACACAGGTAAAAGGGAAGCTTTTTACAGACAAAAGGCAAACAATTCAGAAACTACTTTTCTGTTCTAAAACACCCTAGAAACCAAAGTGTATTTTACATTTGTCCTCGAAGGTGTTAATTAGACATTTTCAAAATCTTCCTAGCTCAGCTATACTTACATTGCTATTAATTGGGACTTAAATGGATGGTGCCTAACTTCTCCATAAATTAGGTTTCTTGCTGGACTATAATTTTGTATTAGTCATGGTTCAAAGGTTTTTTTAGCATTTCAATTCCTAAAGCATTTACAGAAATACTGACTCATGGTAAAGTTCAGTAGAACCATACGGCAATGCATTTATTGATACCATGCCCACTAAAAGACTTGAATGCATTTAAATTAGGACATTGCAGTAACAAATTGCCTTATATAAAGATGTTCCATATACAAACATCTTTAATAACTGCTAATAGGTTTCTACCCAGTGCCTTATTTACTTAATTTGCCACTATCTTTGGCAGTCCATGGATCAATATGCTCCAGGCAAAATTATAATATCAACAAGTCTTTTCCCTAGAAACAATAATCCAAAGAATAAGTACTTCACTAAAAGGGATTATTCATTGAAGAGAAAGAAAAATGGAAAATTTTGATTAAGCATTACCAGAAATATTTTTTGCATAACGTTGGTCAAGCACTGGAATAAGCTGTTTAAAGAGCTTGTGGAATCTTCATCCTTGGAGGAGTCTGAGATTCATCTGGACAACCCAAGCCACGGGCAATGTTATCTAACTGGACCTGCTTTGGGCAGCAGGTCAGCCCAGATGGCCTCGGGTGGTCCCTTACATCTAAGTTATTTTACGGTTCCCCAAGTGGAGCCAAAGAAGGCACCTAATTTCAGTGTAACTATATTTACTGATGAATGCTACAAGACATTAGGTTTCAAGCAAATCCTTAATTGTTAAAATAATAAATGCAGCTATCTTCTACTTAAACTCTCTTTGCATAAGAGTGGTTACATCTATTTTACTGTATTTTTATATAATAAATGAAGAGCAAAATGTCAGTGCGCAAAAGAAATAATCTGTGTTGTTACCTATACATTTATAACATGAATTGAGGCAATGGGACCAGCTCCAGGCAGCTATTAATTCTGCGTGCCCAGGCTCATCAGACGTGCTTCAAAGACAAGCTCATCATACAACAGAGACAAGTTCATCTTGTGCAGAGCAGCTAAGGACTCCAGGTCTGTCTAGTTCAGAGAACAGGAGGCTGAGGTGTAACCTTGTTGCTCTCTACAGCTTCCTGTAGGGAGGAAGTGGAGAAGGAGGTGCTGACTTCCCTAGTGCCTTGGGACAGTATGCATGGGAATGGTTCAAAGCTGTGTCACAGAAAGTTCAAACGGATAATTAGAAAGTATTTTATAAAGAGGGTGGTTAAACACTGGAACAGACTTCCTACAGAGATGACTGATGCCCAAACCCTATGTTTAAGAGGCATTTGGACAATGCACTTAGTAAAATACTTTAAGTTTTGGTCAGCCCTGAATTGGTCAGGATTGTAGTTCCCCTTCCAATGGTCCCTTCGAACTGTTCTGTTCTATTATCACAGAATAAGATGAGTATGAAGGGAACCATAAGGATCATTGAGTCCAATTCCCAGCCCCAAGAGTCACACCATGTGGCTGAGAACATTGTCTACACTCTTCATGAACTCTGTGAGGCTGGTGCTTGTGACTAATTCCCTGGGGAGTCTGTTCCAGTGCCCCAACACCCTGTGGGTGATAATACCCAACCTAAGCCACCCCTGACACAACTTCAGGCTATTCCCTTGGTTCCTGTCACTGGTCAGCAGAGAGAAGAGATCAGTGCTTGCCCCTTCTCTTTCCCTCATGAAGAAGTTGTAGACTGCAATGAGGTCTTCCCTCAGTCTCCTCTTCTCCTGGCTGAAGAGACCAAGTGACCTCAGCTTCTCCTCAAGGCCCTTCATCATCTTTGTTGCCCTCCTTTAGACGGTCTGTGATAGTTTAATGACTTTCTTATATGGTAGCACTCAAAACTGCTGACTCATATTCAGCTTTCCGTAGACCTTGATGCCCAGGTCCCTTTCCATGATACTGCTTTCCAGCATCTCATTCCCCTCTCTGTATCAGGGTACATCCAGGGATTCCTATGCCCGGTGCAGAATCCAGCACTTTCCCTTGCTGAACTTCATATGGAGTTGTGATTGCCCAGCCCCCTGTTTTGCTGAAGCCTCTCTGCAGGGCCTCCCTGCCTTCAAGGGAGACAACAGTTCCTCCCAGTTAGTCTTGTCTGCAGACTTGCTCAGTATCCCTTCCAGTCCCGTGTCCCAAGTCATTAATAAAGATGCTGAAGAGCACAGGGCTGAGGATGGAGCCCTGTGGAGCCTCACTAGTCACAGGTCACCTGTTGGATGTCACCCCATTCACTGTAGCCCTTTGTGCTTGACTCATGAGACAGATGTTCACCCATCACATGATCTGTTTGTCCAGTTTTGTGCTGGATATTTTGCCCAGAAGAATCCTGTGACAGTACTGAAAGCTTTCCTGAAATCCAAAAATACTACATCCACTGGCTTCCCTTGATCAACTAGGTGGGTTACCATACATAAAAGGAAATCAGATTTGATAAGCAGGACTTTCCCCTCACAAAGCCATGCTGGCAATGTCTATCATGTGTTTTTCAATACCTCCCAGAATAATCTTCCCCATAACTACCAGACTCAAGGGAGCCTGAAAGGCCTGTAGTTTCTGGGATGCTCCCTTCTTGCCCTTGTTGTTTGCCAGCTTCCAGTCAGCTGGGACATCTCCAGATTCCCAAGACTGTTCAAAAATCATTGTGAGAGGTTTTGTGGTGACTTCAGCAGCTCTTTGAGGATTCCTTGATATATCCCATCAGCCTCCATAGATTTGTAGGGATCCAGCTGGAGCAGCAGATCCTGAATATTTTCAAGGACACCTGGGAGATGATCATTCTCACAGTCATGGTCCTCCAGTTCAGAGGCTGAGATCTCCTTGGTCCATCATCCATGTTGAACACAGAAGCCAAGAATGTGTTAAAACACCTCTGCCTTGTCCATGTCCCTGTTTGTGAGGCAACCATCCCCATCCTATTAAGGACTGATGTTATTCTTACACTTCCTATTGCCACTAATATACTTGAAAACACTCTCTTTATTGTCCCCCACAGTTCTGGCAGGTTTAAGTCCAGCTGATCTTTGGGCCATGAATTTTCTCCCTACAGTATCTTCTCATTTCCCCTGACCTTGCTTCCACTGGTCATACATCTTTCTTTTTTACCTTATTTCCAAGAGAAGATTCTTGACAGCCAAGCTGGCCTTCTGCCTTGTCTGCTTGACTTCTGACATTTGGGAATTGCCTGGTCCTGTGTCACTAGGAGATGTTTAAAAAGTGACCAGAACAGATGGACCCCAGCATCTGCAAAAACATTTTCCCACGGGACCTCACTTACTAATTCCCTGAGCAGCCTGAAGTCTGCTCTTATGTCCAGAGCTGAGGTTTTGCTGTCATTTTTCCTCCTGTCAACAGAGATTTTAAACTCTTGCCAAGATGGCTGCTGATCTCCACTCATGAGATCGACTCCGTTGACAAGCTTGTAGATGAAGGAGGGCATCTTTCTGAGTCACCTCCCTTAGGACCTGTTCCATAAAGTCGTCATCCAGGATTTTTAAGAATCTTCTGGCCCAGGTTGCACCAGCTATGTGATGCTCCCAGGTAATTTCCTGCAAGGTGAAATCTCCCACAAGGACAGTGGAAATCCCCAATATTATTTTCTCACAAACCCACAAATTTAAACAACCCAGTAAAGACAACAGGCTATGCAGCAGCATATCTTTCATAGCCCCTAGCTGCTGACTGTGAGTGAAGTTGGTGTTTGCATATTCAAAAGCTCAGAAATCAAGCCTTGTACAAAAGTCACACTGTTGACCACCCCTCCTTCTTTCTCTGCATCAATATCTACATTTCCTTTTCTCTGAAAAGGCTGTATTGGTTGTAATAGTAACTTTTTATTCCCATAATGTTCAAATGCTCACGACAGTCACTAATTTCCCACGCATAATTCAGTATCCACATCTTCACTTTCTTCATGGACATCTCTAAATAAGAGAGCTCAGAAACAGCACTTCACAAAGGATTACTCTGGCTTTACACAACCCATGAAGATTTTCTCAGAATCATCTTATTTCAGTAACTCTCTAAATATTAATGTTAATGACAATTAAATTTTTACTATTCATATTCATTAAGTATTAGGACACAATAGCTCAGTTTTTCTGAGTTTGCAGACAGCAAACTCAGAAAAAATTAAGTTTTTAAGTGCAACATCAGATGTCTCTGGAGTCACCAGACCTTTAAGGAGTTAAAAGCAATGATAACATAACACACATTATCTGTTATGTGCAGCAGTGCTGTAAGTGCTCTGTCAGTAAGGTCTGCAAATGGATTTCATACATGAAAGCTGAATTTGTATCTTTTTGCAGAGAACTAGAAACAATCAATAAAATAACAGTACCAAATAATGATTACTAAAATATTCTGCAGTTTTGCAGCCTCCAATACACTTATACAAATCAGCCCAGCAACAACAGCAGACATATGATAAGAGATGCATTTTGTTTACCAACGTGCACTACATCAAGGTAAAAAGAATCCAAAGCAAGATCACTTTCTCTACTAGCTCACAGTAAGAGTGAGCTCATGTTCTTATCTAAGTAAAGTAACCATACAACAATGCATCCAGCCAAATGAAATGAAAATCAAAATTCTAAGTCCATATATGGACCAATGGACACTTACAAAATAGTCTTGCTAATGTGTACATAGTTTATTTTTCCTTTCATTCTTTATACTAATAAAATAAAACTGCTTTCTTAATAGGAAACCTTTATTATGAATGCTTGCATTATATTTTTGGTGGATAAAATATGCAGTAAAGCTGCATCTTTATCCATCTGTCTTTCCAGTTTATACACCATGGTGTTGCCTGCAGTTAAAAACAATCATAACAAGAAGAGCTGGCAAGTTAAAAAACAAATATCAAATGTCATTAGCATATATTCAGATCACTGGAAGCACACAGAGAATACTGTTTAAATGCTTACCTTAACTATCCCACGAATATGCATTTTTGCTATCATCTCTGCAGTGTAAAGAAACATCAACAGAGTATCAAGAGCAAATGTCACATACTGGAGAGGCGGATAATGCTCGAAGGTTTTTGGAGTGTTCATACACACAGAAATAACACTGATGATGGCACAAATTCGTAGTAGAGAGTGCACCCACTGAAAAGAAAAAAACAAAACAAAACAAACACAAAATATTGCAAGATTGCTTTGATGTTCAAAAAAACCTCAAATATTTAGCTTCCATAACTTATCCTGGCACTCTTTCGTAAATGCACATCTGTGTCCTTTTATATCACCAACCACATATAAAAGGTCTTCAACCAAAAATAAGCACTCCTAAATTACTCACACATATACAGACATGTATATACTTTCATTAGTTAATTTGTGAGGTTGTATAATTCAGAAAAGATGAATTAAAAGCCATGAAACTGAGATTCTGAGAATCCTAGTTTCTCAGCCATAAAAGCTGAGAAACTAGGATTCCATCATTTCTACTTTGTAGCACTTGTAATTCAATTTCTTTTCAAATGGCAGCTCATCACATTTATGGGCAGACAATAAGTAGAATTGGTTGAAGTTATAATTCATTCAATATACTATAATATATTGGGTGGATAGACTAAATAAAATATTTGTGAAAAATTTTAGTTCATCACATAAGAAATTATTTTTAAATCAGTTCACAACTCAAAAAATTAAGTGAGAGTCAGAGGATTAAAAGCATCCTTCCAGTTATGATAAGAATAGATGTAAAAAGAATAAATATAAAAGAGACTATGTCACAGACATCTACTTCTTTCAGGATTCACTTTTGTTCCAATCAAGTTTTGTTGCTATAGGAGAACAGTTCATTTCTATTACTAATTAGGACTGAGTCCCACTCCTCATTGCCAATCAGAGAGGGAGAACAAAAGACAGAACCTATCAATACAGAGTTTTAGGGTTGGATTTTTTTCTTTTAAATCAAAACAGGATTGAAATATTTTGAAGTCAAGCAAGTTAATGAATCATAGTTGATAAGGTCATATCTATTGTAACAAAAAGGAAGATACTTCAGCAAGAAAAAAACTTTAAACAAAAAACACTGAAGTACATTTATCAACATTTTTCATCTGGGGAAAAATTCTACACTCATTTACAGCGTACCTCAGACCTTTTGATATCCATAAGACTCAACAACAGCCACCTTATTTAATACTCATTATTCACTCACTTAAATGTAATGATACCTGACCCAAATTGAATAGCTCTATCATTTGCATACTCTGAGCCCAGATTAATAATTTCAAAGCAGAAAGCACCTGATGAATGATCTCCAACATCCCTTTAACATCCACTTTGTTTTGAACCTTGTTGCAACTGAGACAATTAAAATAAATATTAAAGTGTGGCTGATACAAAACTTGTTCTCTGCCACAGTAAAGTGTCAGTGTCAGTACAAACACTAAGCAATACACAACTAGTCCTTCAGCATGACAACAAAAAACTATTCCATAAAAACCTCGTGCATTGTGTGATGAGAAATGTAAGTAAATACCCATCATATATTTCGGCAATGAAATTTTCAGTTGATTACAGCAGCCAATATAAACATTCTACTTATAATTGACAAGACAACACCCATATATTCATTTATGCTGAAGACTTTTAGGTGTTAAGACTCAGCAGCAAAGCTGAGGGGATCTGGCATCCTTACTACAAATGAGATGATGGTTTCCTTATATTAATGCAATGCTAACAACAGGTATTATTTCAGAATATTTTACTTCCTGCTTTTAAAAAGTAAAAAATTATACACTAGGAAATGTGAAAATGCCTTCTCTGCAAAAACAGAAATCATTCACAATATTGGAATCCCAGATCCATGCTCACTGCTAAATAAATAATTCAATCATAATAAGTATATTTACATGGTAAAGACATTTTCTTAATACTGTGCAGTCTATTAATAACTCCACTCCTAATGAAATTTTCTCCTAATGAAAATTTGGCAGTTTAAAGCTGCTAGACACTTTTACACCTCTCTTTTTCTCAAGGCAGGTTTTAGGTTAAATGGTACCAGAAAAACAAGAACCGTACTTCAAATAAGCAACCAAAATAACAACACTCTTATATTCATAAATGTTTCAAAAGGAGAGATTTGAAAGTCAAAAGCACTCATTGCTGGCTACCACTTAAGCAACAAAATCCTCCTTTTAACATCCTTTTCAAAAGCTCATTTTGTTCACTTGTAAGTTCAACGAACATGTTAGGAACCACAGACCTTGAAAGGATGGCTGTTTTAAAAGAATCAATCAGATGAACTGGTTGGAATATACTGCTTGATCATCGCATAATTTTTCAACAGCCAAAAGAAACAATTTTATTTATTTTTGATGTTTTTCAAAAAATTAACTGGTATATTAGCAACTATAGTTCAAAATTTTTTCTGACAAATATCTAATTCAGAATTTTTTGTGGAAGTCATATTTCAACAATTCAAGTTACATTTAGCATAAAGTTAAGTAATTACATAAAGAGATACCTACTGGTTTGTTAATCCAGAGAATATCTGCATTGTCTGACAAAGATTCATCAGGACCAAAATCTGTAACTGGCTGGGCTTCCACCCTTGAACTCTGTTTCCTTTTTAGCATCCTGAAGTTAGCTTCTCTTATCTATAATCATGAAACCTCCTTGGTGAGAAAAAAACCACAAAAAACATTAATTCACTTAAGCAACTTTATAATGCATTTTGAACTGTTTTATAAATAACCTAAAGCATTTTGTTTTCACATGCACTTCTTCTGTACTTACTGATTAATAGGATTTTAATTTTATTTAATATAAATCACTGACATGACTCTCATTAGTTTACAAAAAATTACACAAAGGTATGCAACACAATTACCAGAAACTTAGCAACCCTGACAGAAAATTTGTTCTAATATGCAAAGAATGCTATTGCTGTGAACTTCAACACAGAGTAATCATTGGATGGATTTGACCTGGAGCCATTTAATTAAATGGTGACATTTCCATTTATTACACGAGGCTAAGAGAAATCCCAACATGCCAAAGGGAAACAGGCAATGTTAAGCAGCCAATAGATGTTAATGTTATTTACTGAAATCAGAAGAGCCTTTTTGCTATATACTACTATTAACATGTATTTTTCTAATACTTTTTTTGATGCTAATAATTATCTATCCAACAGCCAGACAGCTGGCTGTCTGTGGGGCATGTGTTGGCACACGGAAGGACTAAGGAAAACGTGTTGTTTCCACAAGGTCAGGCCAAGTCTGGACATTCCTGCATGGGTGGCACTGACTGAGCCTTCTGTATGCTCAGCCATCTAAGCCACAACTAGGGGACACACCATGAGAGCAGTAAGGAGAGTTAGACCTTAGTACTGACTCTCTCACAGACACAGTTCATGGATCCCAGAGTCTAAACAAATCCAAACAGATGAGGAAGACACACTCTCCTGAGAAGTAACTGTCTGCCCGTGAAATACAATTCTCTTGTTCATTCAACCCCTAAGAGATTTTTTTTTTCCTAGCAAAGTGAAGGGGAGGAAGAAAGTAAGATCTTGGGACCTTGTTCTGGACCTTTACTCTGGACCAAGTGTTTGTAGGTGACACTGCCCTGTGACAGACAACCAAAACTAGTATAAGCCAGAATCATGGCTGATTGAGCTTTTGAGTTCAAAGAAACCTTTAAAGATAACCTAACCCAACTCCCCTGTCATGGGCAGGGACATCTTTCACTAGATCAGGTTGCTGAAAGCCTTGTGCACTTTTCAACAACGGGGCTATGACAACTTCTCTGAACAGCCAGTTTGTACATCTCACCCTTTACATTATAAAGAATTTCTTCCTTACGTCCAACCTAAATCTTCCCTTTTCCAGTTTAACTCTGTTGCTCCCTTGTTCTGTCACGACAGGCCCTGTTAATTACAGCCCCAAGTATCACAATGACACCTGTAACATGAAGGAAACACTGTCCTCTATTAGCTGGAGGCAATAGCTGCTCAGGACCACAGAAGTGCCCACGTGCTTGGTCTCAGCTGGCTTTTTCAATCCCATGGGTTGCTGCTTCATGTCCAAACACTGTGCTTGCATCCGTGTCTGTGTTCTTTTTAGCTGTTACAGGAAATGTAAACCCTTAATCTTATTCCAAGTCCCTCAAAGTCTACCCCTGCTCTGTTTTCTCTTTCAGATTTAAGAGGTCAGTTCCTGCCTCTGTAAAACCAAGTCTGAACCACTGGTCTCTGTACAAAGTAATAGGGCTGAGGTGTAGTACTAATGTTCCCAGTTGGAGGAGCTGACATTATGCAATAACTAAATTTTAAAACAAACAGAAATAATATAGAGGCACAAAATAAAGGATAACTTCTGACGCCTATATCCATTTTAAATGGTCATTCACAGCAACCTTAGCACAAGTAAAACTGGTAAGCTGTCACTAAAAACATGCAAATATTGTAAAATGAATACATTAAAACCGTCCTCTAACAAATGAAGAATGAAATAATATTCACAGAGGTTGCATGCTCTCTCCATGTTCATGCTGAAGCTTCACACTCCCACTTCAGTTTTGTAACTGAATTCACTACTTTAGAATTTTTTTTCCATTTTCTCCTATTTATTTCCCAGTGTAAAAAATTTACTTTTTTTCTCTACTTAGACCAAAGTACAACCAGAAATGCTTCAAGTCTCAGTGCCACTGGTGTGCTTTTTGAGGTCGAGAAACCTTAAAATGGCTACATTTAGCATAGTGATAAGAAGTTACTGTAATGCCTTGGGAGCTGCATTTCCCAAAATCTCAGGAAAGAAATAAACCCCCATGGTCTAAAATGTCTCTTACATGTATGTTCTTTTGGAAATTGTTACTCAAAAGCTAATCAGTGAAGTAACAAGATAATAATTTTCTGTTTACTATTTATGGTAATGGCTACTACTGTGCTCTAGTAAGCTTTTATGAAAAGATGTAGCAATAAACAGAGAATTAATAAGTGCAATCAATAATTATGATAAAAGGTCCAGGATATGAAAAACTGATTTTTTGTTTAGCCAGTTACTGATTTTTTATTTTTTTTAAATAAATGATGGTCTAAATAAAAAGCTATGTCCATTTGGGTAAGAAAGCAAATAATTATCAACAGTCTATTAGAAAGACTATGTTGTTTTTATTCTTTTTTTCAGTATTGCTTATTTATGTATTTGATGTGTAGGAGGATTAGCCATACCCTTCTAATAAAATTTCCACTTATCCTTTTACCCAGTGCCTCTTCATTCAAGTAAGTTTTAATTGGTCCAGGCACAGAAAATAACATGAACTTTAGATGTTCATAATGGATTCAGTTCACGTACTTAAATCACAAATCACAGAATATTCTGAGTTGGAAGGGATCCAGAAGGATCATCAAGTCTACCTCTTAAGTAAATGGCACATATGGGTATCAAACCCACAGCCTTGGCATTACAAGCACCATGCTCTGACCAACTGAGCTAATGAGCATTGTGACTAAGGAGATTAGAACTCTTAAGAGGTAGCCTTGGATAAAAAAATCTCCTTGTATATAAAACCAAATGGAAGGGAGGAAATGTTAGGGAATATAAGAATCAGCTTGTTTACTTCTCTATTGAAATGACCAGAAATGCACACAAAAAATTCAGAATGAAGATGACAAATCAATAATATTCTGTAAATTATCTTTAGCAAGATTATTCAAAATATAGCACAGCTGCTTTCAAGCAACTTTTTTTTGCTGTTCTCACTACTTTTAGTTTACCAGGGAATGAACACTTTTCTATGCACTACAGTTTCAGGACCTTGCCAGGTATGTAAAGAATTTTAACCTTTGGACTACTAATCCCTTTTGCACTTGTTTCTTCAGGGAGGAACCAGCTAAAGGATGAAGAGAAGGGGAGCTGTGCACAAGCTCCTTCCAGCATGTGACACACAATGAGCAGTGCACCAAGCTGTGCTAATGGGCAGGATGTAGTCCTCCCTAACCCTGATACAAATCCACCCCTGCAGTTCCTGCATTGATTCCAACACATGACATTAGATCTTTCTTTGATCACAACCTGTTATTAATGTGAAAGGTTTAACACATTCCCTAGGATGTATTTCTAGCTGCAGTGTTTTTAAAACATACTGGGCGCAGGGCAAACACAGGCTTTAAGACAAGAAAATATCATGGAGTTTCGGGGCTACAACCACTTCACATTTCTTTGGACTACTTTCTTTATAGAAGCAATAAAAATTCACATTGCAGGTGTCAACCTTCTCAGGGAGAAACACAGTGTCTTTTAAATTTCTCCTCTATTTATAGAAGCACAGGCAAATTAAAAGGAATGAAGCTAAACAGAAAATTACTCAGAGTATACTCTGAGCCCTTTCAGATCCACTAGGGCAGCCTTGCTCTCTTCCTTTCTATCTCTGAAATTGCACGCATGTTTGGCAAACTCTACACTTTCTAAACCACCCCCACCCACTAAATTTGCAGCTTCTGCTGCAAATTAAAATGAAAGTATGCCAGGACAATGGTTGGGGTGAACATAAGACCCACTGCGCACTTTGGAAAAAAAAAAAAAGAAGGTATATAACCCAGTTTGCAAGAAAGAGTCAGAAGAAGGTATAACCCAGTTTGCAATATTCTGACTAAGCGTAAGGCACTGCTGATGGAAATATGCAGTTCCTAAAAAAAAAAAAATCAAAATACAAATTTGAAAAGTAGCTGATCCTCCACAACATCAAAAGCTGAGAAATCTGCATCTCATTTATAAAGCAAGCTCACTGTATATAGCATAATCTGCTCAAAAGATCTCTATCACAAAAGTCAGGAAAACATGCGTATAAAGGCTCTGGTTGACAAAGAAGGCAGCTGAAAAATTACTTCACAGAAATATAAACAGGAAAACAAAGCAGATATTCCTACCTACAACTTATGGAGAGAGACTTCAAAAATCAGACAAATCCTTGGAATCAGCAATGCCTTGCTTTCAACATTTTTTTTTCTCACTGCCTAATGACTTTGTCACCTGAGATCATGTGAGCACTGCCTGAAGATCCTCCCAAGGCAGGCCACCTACAAGCTCTCTCTTCAATTTTCTCTTCTTTGAAAATGTCAACTCCACTTCGAGCATCTCTCAGAGCAGGGACACAGAAAGTGGCCCACACACAAGACAATAATTACAAATGTGAGAGCTAAAATGGGTGACAGGAAGATGATGTGAACACCCATACACATAGCATTTCCATACTATACATTTAAAAAGCCCCAAAGGACAGGCTAGCTTAAAGAAAGTGATTGCTCTTAACTTCAGCATGGTTATAGGAAAAAAAATTATTTCCCATTGTTTCATCAGTAGCCTCCTCCTTTCCCTCTTTGCAAATTGACACTGTTTCTCTATTGCCTGCTCCCTGCACCCACAGGTTCTGCCATCCCTGATTTTAGGTACAGTTAAATGGCATTTCAGTATTTGTTTTCAGGTAGCAAAAATCTGAAAGGAGCAAGTTGTATACACAACAGTATAAATATATTTATTTTAGAAGGGTAAAGACAGAATTCCCATAGATACAATCACAAGGCACATGCCACCACAGATACTATTAACTCATAACTAATTTCAAGTAAGAGCTTATTTCAGTACTTTTTCTCTGTGTGGTATCATTACTACACCTGATGAAATGTTTTGAAAGATCTCTTTGTTATTTACTATACTGCTAATAACTGACCAAACCTTAGGATTTATTAAAAACAATGCTGTTTCATCACAAAGAAGGTACACTGAAGGAAATATTCTAAAAATCAGTTACATTCACATTTTCAAATCATTTTGATACAGGTAGGAAAGAATGATTAATTATATCTTGCACTTACTAACAGGATCCCAGACCAAAAATCCCAAAGCCCAAACTACGACTGGAGTTCATAACTGAAAAATGTTTAAAAATTGCTTGAGGCTGCCAATATAAGAACATCTAGTCTGAAAACAGACAGGTGTTCAGACTTTAGCTCTTTGCTCACAAGATTTTTCCTGTGTTTTGCTCTATTATCAACTAAGGACAATGCTCTTACAACATTTACTGCTTACATAGAAATTCTTCCTCTCAGATGTCGCCAAAATAATACTCAGCAAGCAGAATCAAATATCTCACTGTAGACAAAGGCAGATCTCTTGTGAGTCAGATGTACAGTCTACTGCTGCTGTCACATAATGTTGTTCTTTATACTTTAATCCTTCTAACATCTGCAATATACATTTTTGAAGAAACTACACACACATGTACATGGTGCAGCAATACAGCCACAAATTAAACTTTTAAATTTTAAATAGAATTTCTTCGCTTTCCCAGATTTTTTTTTTTTAATTAAGAGATTTGGTTGAGTAAAAAGAAAAAAAGCCAGAACAACTGAAGATGATTTTTCAAATGAAGTTTACGTCACATTCCACTACACTACTTTTATATATAAAATAGAGATCCAGGTACTCCAAAGTGACCTTTATAATAAAGAGCAAGTACACTCTCACATTCCAAAGTCCCCCGTGTATCCCATAGATGGAACACATCCAAGCATGAAGCAGCTACTTCCCTGTACAAGTGGCCAGCTTTTCAGAGGAATGCAGAAGACTGGTGAGCACCCTCGACCTCCCCTAACAGGCTGGCTGTTGACATGACTGGTCAGCATGACAGCTTTCCAAGTCCTACAATTATACTGTCAGAATGGCTGATAAAATGCTAAAATGTAATGATGGCCACTGAATGCACAGTAATTACATGTGCAGTAAATACCAATGGCAGTGTATTTCCTTCACAAATGCATTTGCACAGTTTAACAGCTGGTTTATTTCAAAAGTTCACTTTGACTGTGGGCCACCTACCCACCATTTGCTGACCTAGGATTGGTCAACTGCAATGTAGTCTATATAAATATATATCAGAGCTCATTGCTGACAAAAAGACATGTAACACCATCCTTAGTAAGAATCATCATGAAGGAAAAAAACAGAGCAGTGTTCTGGGATTCGCTTTTGCAGCATAACCCATGTCCAGGTGGAAACTGTTTTTAGCCTTTTGAAAAGGAGACAGGCAGTACCAGTCACTGTTTGAGGGGATTCAGGGAGTAACCCATCCTCTCTCTATAATACCCCACATTCAGTAACATGCTCTGAGTACCATGGATCAATTTTTCAGGGTTTTAAAGGAAGGAATAAGGGCATCCTTTCTGGAAGGATACAGGGATGGAAGGCAGTTTCTCTGTGGGCAGACGGCTGGCAGCATGCCTGCTTAAGCGATTATTTTAATGTTTCTGGGATTTTTGTTGTGTTGCAGAAGCCTTCCTGTAAGAGGGCAGAAATGAGCGACACAGATTTGTGGCACACAGCACAGAAAGGGTCCTGGTTTATTCCTCCTCAAAGCTCAGCCAGCCTAACTCCAACTATTCACTGACTCTGGCTGCAGCAAGCTCCTGCTGTAGGCTTCCCTTGCAGCCTCTGACTGCTGGTTATTTCCTGCTAAACTATGATTGCATGGATTAGCTTGCAGACTCTGACTGCAGGCTTTTACCTAGCTAGACCATGGATGCAGGTTCCAACAACAGGCTCTAACTGCAGACCCAGACTGACCTCACAGCAGTGATTCTCTCACCTCAGGATTATTATTCTTCTTCATGATCCTCTCATTCCCTCTTCCTATGACTCCTCTTCCTCAAGATTCCTCCTCCCTCATGATCCTCCCCTCACCAGCTAACCCACTCCCTTTTATCACTTATCTTTATTGAATATAGCTGTGACTCATCAGGGGTGAGGATGAATTGGTTAATTAACACAGCTGTTACTTATCAGGGCAAAATCACCTGTATTCCCTTCTCCTACATTGTATCATTAATTACATGCTAGTGTGCCTAGAACCTTGTATATCCATCTTTTCACTATTTAAATACATAAAAATTAAAATAAATGGTGCTCATATTCTTTTAGATTACTTACATTTTTTTCTAAAATAAATATTCTAGATCATCTTTCCTTCCCAAATTCTTCCTTTTCTATCCTTTTAAGAGATTTCCATCAAAAAAGTTAATGCTTTGTTAATATTTTAAACTTGAAATCCTGAAAACAGAATTAGGACTTTTTCTTTAATTATCCTTTTATCTCCCCTTTGAAACAAACTAATTGACATGCCCTTGCTGCAGGGCAGTTCCTAGAAGTTGCACCATAACTTCTGGTACTTTAGGTACTGTACGCAAAAGCTGTATTTTGGAGGGAAGAAAAAAAAAAAAAAAAGGAAAACTGAGTTCATAGAATCAACACAAGACATTGACCTGCTGGGAGGAGTCCAGAGGAGACCACAATGACAGGCTGAAGCATGCCACCTATGAAGACAGACTGAGAGAGTTGGAGCTGTTCAACCTGGAAAAAAGCTTCAGGGAGACCTCAGAGCTGTTTTCCAGCACCTAAAGAGTGTTACAGTCCCTGGGGAGGGACTTTTCACAAGGCTTTGTAGTTATAGGACAAGGGTAAATGATCTTAAGATAAAGGAGGGTAACTTCAGATTACGACAGAAAAAGAAATTCTTTACCATGGGGGTGCTGAGGCACGGGAACAGGTTTCCCAGAGAAGCTGTGGATATCCCATCCCTGTCAGTATTCAAAGCCAGGCTGGATAGGGCTTTGAACAATCTCTTCTATTGGAAGGTGTCACTGCCCAGAGCAGTAGGGTTGGAACTACATGATCTTTAAGGTCCCTTACAACCCAAACCACTGTTTGGTTCTATGACCTCAGTTGTACCTCCTGCTCAACCCTGTATCAACTCTGGTGACAGCCCAGGCTACTGCAGTTTACTCAGGTTACTCCAGTCTGGTCTTCAAAACCTCCAACAAAGGAGGTTTTTTGAGCAACTTGTTTCACTACTTGACCATCCTCACCATGAAGGGAGGAAAAAAAAAAAAAAGGAAAGAGAGAGAAAAGATGAAAATATCACAGAAAATAAAGAAAGGAAAAGAAATTACCTAGTAGAACCAAGACAATTTGCAACTGTAGTTTAGGACTGGTATTTCACAAAGCAAGATATTTATCAGTATTTAACCAATCCAGGAAACTTCAGTTGAAAAAAAAGATGCTATGAAGGTAATGAAAGGGAGAACAGAGAAAGGTTGAAAGGGAAAGAAAACACGATTCCACCTGTAACACTCATATTAGGCTGACTTTGGTCTTTATCCTCAAAAGATTTTGTGCTCAAAACCCACAGGAGATCCAACCATGGAAGCATTCTACTCGTAACACAATAAAAATTATTTTTGAATGCAATACCTCTAGCTTACTCATAGGCACATCAGAAATCTTACTTGTAACAGACTGAACTCCTGAATACCTAGGCAGGTGGGGAGGAAACCCAACTCCCCAGAAGCAGTACCAGTTCTATCTCTTCATGAGCTACTCATGCCTCAAGAAAACATTCTCATCTGGAGAAGCCTTCCAGGGCCAGGTCAATGGGCCAGCAGCCCATTAGTCTCTACAACACAGTGTGATAGTATTCATCTTCTACTGTGAAGGTTTAAGACACAAAATGTCTTTGACTCAATACTTAGGTTTGGACGAATGCCATACAGATGTACATAGTGTTCATGGTACCAGCAGTATCCTGTAGCTGGAAAGAAGTTAAATCAGAGTAAGTTATATTTCCAGGCAGTATAGCTTAAATGGCAATGAACTGTGATGGACCACATTTCAGATTAAAATAAACAGATGCACCAAACAAGAAGACTAAAGCACAAATAACATTCCAGTTGTTAGAGTTTTGAAAGTCACCAAACAGTAAAACAGAAAAAGCAACCCCACCAAATGAAAACAAACTCAACTATTCCTAAAAGTCTCCAAAGGTGTATGTATATACTTGAAGAGAGCTGGAGACTTCTAGCATCCAATGAGACCAACTCAAAAAATGTGATTTCTTCTTCCCCTTCCAGAAGTTAAGAAACTTCAGTTTTGTTACTCATGCAGCTGAGCACAGTTAATATGTATCATTTCTCTGTTGATCACTCAGAGGGTAAGTGGAATGGGGCTGAAAAGGAAGGAAAGGAAAAGGAAAAGGAACAGGAACAATGCAATGAACCAAGAAATTGATGTTTAAGACAAACACAAAAGACTCGAATACGTTTAGTTAGTGTTTTCTCAGCGTAAATATATGCCTGGATGCAACAACGGTTAACCTACCAAATCATAGCTGACTTAAAAGCCACGTTTGCATGTTAAGGCCATCAGAAAACTTGACCCTTTCTAGAAATACGTCTCTGATTTTACTGAGAGTACTAAAATAAAAAGATGTCAATGCCAAAAAAATATTAAGCATCTCTCTCTACTCGATGTACGAACCCCTGACACTGCACGTTAAATAGATTTAGCCCAGGCCTGGGTACATCGCTCCCTCCAACCACACCAAGCCCGCAGCCCCTGCGAACCAGCTGAACGCTCCCCTCGGAGATGGAGCTGTCCGCGGCCACCCCCGGCCCCATCCACAACCACCCCATGAAATGAGTGCCCCCCGAAGAGGCCTGTTGACCGCACGGCCCCGCTGTGCCTCACTGGCGAGGCTGCGGAGGGCCCCGGGGCGCGGGGGGAAGGCCGGCGGCGGCCGGCCCGGAGCGCCCCCTCCCACCGCAGAGGAAGGAGGGCCGGGCGGGCGATGCGGAGGGCGCCGCCGCCCCTTCCCCCTGCCGCGGAGCCAGGCGGGCCTCTGGCCGCGCCCGTCCCTTNTCGGAACGAACAGACCGCCGCCTTGCTCGAGAATCCGCCTGGGAAGAGAGGTGGCTTGGCGGCCCCGCCGCCGGGCGTGATCCCCACGGCGGTCCCGTCTCGCAGAACACCCCCAGAGCGGCCTGGAACTGTCCTCGCTGCGCCCCGAAACCCACGAGTGGTGCCCGGCACGGCCGGCTGAGCGCGGGCCGAGGCGCCTCTTGCTGCGGCAGTTATGTAGGGCTTTACTTTGGGCTTCAGCTTTTTTTGTTTCTTGGCTGTTTTGGGGTTTGTTTTTGTTTTTCATTACGCCCTTTAAGTGCTAGGAAAGGTTACGAACTTTGGTAAGAAGCCCTGTTAGGGCATCTTTTAGTACTGGTGTGCTTCTTTGCCCCTGCTTCACTGGTGGTCTGGTTAATTTTCAAATTACTGAAGAGCCATGTAAAAGCCCAGTGTCGAGCTCCACAGTGAAATAAATTCATAAAAGTATCTTTACTTGTTGGGGTAGCTGGTCTTAGGGGTCTTTTCCAGCCTAAATGATTCTATGGAAGAGATACCAGAAATAAACAGATGAAGAAATACTTGGAAAATCGTTTCTGTAAATCAGGTTGATGTGTTCCAATCCGTTTTTTATCTTCTTGAACAAATTTAAAGAAAAAAAAAAGTAAATTTGTGTAAAATTTATGTTTAAATGAAACTGGATTATGGGGAATAATGTGAGCCTATAACTTTCTGGAGATGGTAAAGATGTGGAATAGGGTTCAAAAGACAAAGCCCTTAGCAAAATACCCCAGAAAGCTGAAGGAAAGTGTATGGCATAAATTGTATTAGGTTCCTTTAAATTATATCTATTTGATGCTGGCAACCAAAACTAATAAGCCAGTTAGGGAGCTGGCCTCAGGATTACAGATGCAGTCCTGCCAGCACTACTTACACGTATTACCAGCATTAGCAATTCCAGTAATATTAAGCACCTAATTTTAGTGTTTGCTGTTTTTGATAGCAGTCAGCTGATGTTTCATGAGAAAAAATTTGGAAAGCAAAACAATTTAAGAATAAATGTGCTGACAAATAATACTCTTCCCATTTTGTCTCTTCCTCCCCACTTAATGTTACATTACTTGGACTAAGTTGCTAGGCAGCATTATGCTGTTGGTGATAGCATCTCATAAATTAAAACTGACAGTTGCAAACAGTGAAACGTTGCAGCTATATCTAAACAAAAGAAATCAACATTTGCCAGCAGATGTGACTTTGTGTAACATTTTTTCTATGAATATACTGGCCTCTGAAAAATAATTCTGGATAGAACAATATTCCAGTTGGAAGGGACCTCAGGAGGCCATCTGGTCTGACTGATCTGCTGAAACCCGGCTCAGAGATGAGATCACACCAGCTTGCTCAAGGCTTTATCCGGTTGGGTCTTGAAAACCTCCCAAGACAGAGACTGCACAGCTTCCCTGGTAAGCCTGTTTCAGTACTGTGCTGTCCTTGTTGCTAAAAGATTTTTTCCTGACATGCACTTGGACCCTACCTTGTCTCTCCTCCTGCAATGCACCCTTGGGAATAGCCCAACTTTGTCCTCTTGACAGCTTCTTCATAGAATCTGGCAGACTGCTCCTAGGTGTCCCCAAAGCCATCCTTCTTGAAGGCTGAAATAGCCAAGCTCCTTCATCTTCTCCTCATGGAGGAAGTGCTCCAGTTCCAACTGGCTTGGTGGTCTGCCACTGAATTCACATATTAGCATCTGTCATGTGTTGGAAGGGGGTTCAAAATATGCTGCAGTAATTTAGATACTCCTTAATGAGTTCCCAAAAAGAAGGGATTCATTTCCTTACATGTGGTTATGAAATATAGAATACATATTTCCTTATGTATTTGCCACATCTCCTTTTACCTGGTGTTGTATTCAGTAATATATTATTACTACCTGCCCTTACTCGCTAATGGGGACCCACTCTCAGCAGAAGACTGAATTCTCTTTGACAGCCTGTGAGCACAACTTGCATCAGATGATGCTTATGCTGGAAGAAGGGTTTAGCCTGTGATACCTTGATGTAGCTGCCTGTGTGCTAAGGCAAAACAGTCTTTCTTTCATAGAATTGTGCAGACAGTGAAGGTCTCCTGTTTGCAAGAAAAGCCCTTTCTTGCTTCGCTATTTATTTAACCACAAAATGACTTTCAGATCTGTCACATGAAAAACAATTATGAACATTTTAGAACTTGAGTGGCATATAGCAGGCATGTGAGGATAAAGTGGAAAACAGGTATCTGTGAAATTGCTGATATAATTTTGCAAAGAACCTATTAATCCTTTAAAGTCTGTAACAATATTTAGGTCTGAAGTCTGTTTTAATTCTGATTTAGAGAATTCACGCTGATCTACAAAGGAAGCCATAAACATATAGATAAAGACAGAATTTGAGAGTTAATCTTACAACGTTACTTTATGGTAATGTTAAAGAGGTCAAAAGAAAAGATATTTTTTAGTAAAAATTTACCTCTCATCTCTACAAATCAAGACCAGATAAAGGAATTTCCTTATTCATCCTTCAAACTTCAACACGTTTGAAATTGGCCATGACAAAATGTCCATTTAAAAGAAAATTTTGGAAAATTCCAGAAGATTTGTACTGATAGTTCAAGGGCAGAATTCTTAACCTTACCTATAACTTTCATTTCTGTAAATTAATCTGCAAACACAGTAAGATCTTCCTTGATTAAAGCTAATTAACAAACCAAAGTTTCCTAGACCTGCTCACTCCTTAAAAAATGGGAAATTCAAAGCATGTATTTATTCTACATGTTTCCTTACAGTATTTGGATAGCCCCCAAGCCTTGGTTTTACTTCTGAATTTATTTGAATTTTATTTGCTTTATTGCCCTTACTTTCCCTAAGTATCTGTTAAGTAGCTGAAGAGTAATGTAAACAAATTTTAAAAACATCCCAAGGAGCTGATCTTTTTGGGACTGCCATTGTTGAAATTTGATTTACTACTTATGAAAGAACACAGTGCTTGATCAGATTTCAGACTGTCTATAATGACTAAAAGAATTCATGAAATATTCATTTTGAAATTATGCTTGAGCTTTTAAAAAAGGTCACAAAATATCATTTAGCAATTTAGAATTAAACTTCAGATCTAAAGTCAGATTTAATCATTTTGGCATAGGATACAAGTAAAAAACTGCTGAATTCCTGCCTGTTGCTCTTTAGCCTCAGGGTGTCCAAGTCCTCAGTCATCTTAATGCTGGTTACCACAAAGTTCTCCCATAGTCTGAAGTCCTGCTCTGTGCACTCTAAGCAGCACCCTGGTATTATTGGGGCCCCACATGAATCAGATGAGCTGAGCAGCCCAGTTTGCTTCCACCTATCTGCCCTTTATGGCTCTGGCTAGTGGTAGCTTCACTCAGAAGTGTATAACCATTACAGAAATGGTTACAGAGCAACATCAGACAAATGACAGCAGGAAACACTCAGTTAACATTCATGAGTCACTTTGACTGGGATGAGTTAAAAACTGTCATTCTTGAGTGTCTGTGTCAACACTGATG
The DNA here is from genome assembly GCA_013397195.1 of Hylia prasina. NCBI lineage: Eukaryota > Metazoa > Chordata > Aves > Passeriformes > Sylviidae > Hylia > Hylia prasina. The sequence continues at coordinate 590,400 of VYXD01014089.1, read as the reverse complement.
AACCAGAATAAAGGACATGGGAGTATGGTTTTCTTAATTTCACACTTTAAGGAGAGTCTTAAATCTGTTACTAACTTAGATTTAGTTTGCTTTCAGTAGGTACTGCGTGCTCAGAAGTTCCCACACCTCTTTTTTCTTAATTTCTTCTTCATTGTTGGTGTAACAGCAAGCAGTGCAAGACAGAGCATTGAAACCATGTAAGATGGTTGCTGTTGTCTGGAGAATCTGTTGTGTATGTGTTCAATTAGGCACTCAACCTGAGTTACAGCAGTTCTGCCCGGACTATTTTTGACTTTTCAAGATTCCAAACATCAAGAAACCTTTTCCCTTTGAGAAATAAGACACAAATTGACCATAAGGTAATAATTATATGCCTTTTATTTCCTTTTTTGGGCTCTTCAATGATACTGTTAGCTCAGCTTATAACAGAGCTTTACTTGCTTTCTGAAAGAAATGCTAAACAGTTAAGAATGCAGTAGACTGGGTTTTAAATGCACTATTATTGCTGGAACTTTGAGCTTTCTTGCAAGATCATGCTTAAATATCTTCTGCTTCCTTAAAGCTTCTGTAAAGGCAGGGTATTATTGCTGTGTAGGGGAATTCACTAGCAAACACTGAACAAACAAAAGACCCACCAGCTATTTAAAGTTTCAACTGAGGCATGAAGGAGTAAGCTAAGGTTTTACCCTAGAGTATAACAAAATAACATCTTGATTAATGTTGGCCTATGAGCTGTTTGGGTAGCTTATATTCTGTGCTGTTCAGGCCAGCTACATTCAGACCAGCTCAGCTTTTATTTTGTTCTAACCTTGATCCTGTAACTCCAAAAGCTATTTGTATTCCCTGTGTGATACCATCAGCTGTCCCAGATTCCATGTCATGTCAGCAAAATTAACACAAGGTTCTCAGGTCTGTACAGCTCTGGTGTACTCTGTCTACTGCTCCCTTCTGTGGGTGACATTCACCAGCACAGTGAACTGTTCAATTTAGTTAGATTTTACTTAACTCCACCAAGTACTTTGCTTCATGGCTGTTAAAGTGGTTTGTCATGGATCTTTACAGCCGTCTAGTTTAGTGATTGTATATCCTTGACAGAAGAATCAGTGGACAGTTACAATTGTCCTTGTTCCACGTTTTATGGAGGAACAATAACTTGTTTGATACGTGGTATTTTCAACTTCTGTTTAGTTTTAGAAAATTTTGATGTAACTGAAAGCCTCTGCATTTGAATGCCTCAGTCTTCACTCTTATGCTGTTACTAAAATGGCTTCAATGGAAACCCAGGAGGAATAGTTGACAGACTTTGATGCATATTTTTAAGTTTAGACTGTTCCCTTTATGTGCATTTTGATTTGTTTTATTAAGAAGAAAATCCTCAAGAATGGCATGGAATGTGTTTTGCAAAGCTGATGGCTTTATTAAAGTGACAGCAAAATTAAAATGTTCACTAGGAGGCTGTAATAAAGAAGTAGAAAAAGTCCATCTGCCTCTCCAAACCAAATCAAACCTTGTTCAATAGCTTCAATAGCACATTATGCCATCAAAGTCATAGAATTATGGAATATTTGAGGTTGGAAAGGATCTCTGGAGATGGTCTAGTCTAACCCACCTGCCCAGAGCAGGATAGCTTAAAGCATGTTGCCCAAACCCTGTTCAGATTGCTTTTGACTATGTCCAACAATGAAGATTCCACAACATTGCTGGGCATCCTGGTCCAGAGACCACTCTCAGAGTAAAAAAGCTTTTTTAAAAATGTTTTATTTTTCCTTATTTTTTAATACTATTCTTTATTATAAAAACAATTCTGGCAAAGTTGAAATAAAGATATTGTTTGCCTTAAAAAAAAAAAAATCACTGCCTATGAATTATCTTGTCTACCCCCAGGCTTGCAGCTTAGTTTTTACACAGTTTAGAAGACTATGCAATCACAAAAATAACCTTCACCAGTTTGGATAGGAAATTAACTGGTTCCTCTACTGATGAACAAAATTGCAGGGAAAAGGTTTCTCCCAGTGTCTCTACCTAATCCTGCAAACTTTTATCAAGAACAGTAACAGAGATACACTCAAAAAATGAGGTTCAATGTAAGCGTGCTTAACAGCACCTATTTTTTTTATTCCATTATTTATTCAATATTTATTTAATATTGCTTCTTTATTTGAAGTAATATTGAGTCTGACAAGTATTATTTAAACCTATTGCCTATTTTGAAAAGGCCATTGAGTATTAGCAGGTGCGTTCCAGCTTCTCCTACACATCAGCAATATGTTGACTTTCTCTTTTCTACTTTTACGCTGCAAGCAGTGGCATTACCACTTGTATACTATACATTTACCAAGCACCTACAGGTCTAGAGCCTCAGTCTGAAACTCCAATACAAAGGAAAAGCAGCATTTTATGAGTGCTGTGTTTTGTGTCGGTGTATGTTATCCAGTAGAGAACAAAGTTCCTTAGGGTTGTGTACAGGAATGGCTGAAAGGAAGGGAGCAGGTCTCAAGGCAGCATGTCAGGTTCCCTTTTAGAAAGAGATTGACTCCTTTTAAATTGAATTTAGAGTCTGTTTGGAACACAGTTAGTTCCTGAATACATACATATCATATATCTATGTCATATTTTTATACATGTATATACATGCATGCATAAAAACATTCTAGGCTTAAATGATTAAATAATAACCTGAGAAAAGGTTAAAATCCATTAAGGGAGAATTGAGATATTGTATTAGACAGGTACACATGAAACCATTTATTAAATTTAAGCTCTGGGTGCATATTTCAAAGACTGCACCCTTTAATGTATAAGTATGCCTTCTCCAAATCCAAAAGGTCCACAGCCAAAAGGTGTGTATTTCTTCAAAACATGACAGATGTAAATAAATAAGACAGTGATAAGTTCATCATATCATGGTGAATGTCTTCTCATACATTTGAAGTTATAGTTTGTAATCAGCTTGAAAGTCTTCTGAATACCTGTCAGCAACAGTCTGCTCAAGGAAAAAAGGAAGATGAACAGATGGCAGCCTTTAAATTTGTGGATTAAAGATAAATATAGTGCTAAAAGGGAATTACTATTGTTTAAAATGCAAAGCTTTCTATTTATTCCTCTCTAAATTGAGACTTCAGGCAGTACAATTTCTGACAATCACATTGTTCTTAAAAGTGCTCCTTTCTGTAATCTAAAGGGTTTGAATTTATAAATTTTTTTTTTACTCCAGCATTATAAATACATTTCAAAAACTATCACACTGATAGAACACATGCTGCATAAAGCATGGTTTTCAAATTTCAAGGATTGTCAGAAATAAATGCCTGCCAATATTCCCTGTTCACTAGATCCATCAAAGTAAGTCAAATGCATGGGGTTAGCAGGACTGTAAACATTCACAGGACTGAAGCCAACAGATCACTCAGTACAGGATTTTTATGTTCTGTGTTGCATGAGAAAACAGTTTAACACATTTACAATATGAAATATACTATAATGGGCAGCAAAATTGGTAAAAATAGATTCAGTATGCAACAGCTGTATATGGGGCGTTTAGATTTTTTTACATTCTACTTCTACTTGCTTGCATTTTAGGGTAAAATTATGTGTCATAAAGAAGTTAGTACACTTTGAGTGGACAGTGACGTTTTGCACTTCACAACTTCAAGATAACTAAAATATGACAAAGATCATGTTTTAATACTCCATTGGAATAATGTTTGGTTTAACCAGTGTATCTTCAAGGAATAAGAATGTAAGTTTACAAATATGCTAGAGTAGATTTTGTCCAGTCTCTTCTTTTGTGTTTCCATATAGTTTTATCCTCTAATGGAATGGATACTTGACTGAAAACAGGCCCCAAACTACACTTTAAAGGTTCTTTTGTCATCTATAAGTACAGCAGAACAAAGTCAAATGCTTGATGCATTTTTTTTTTTTTCCAGGAAGATAAGTAGCAGAACTAGTTGTGTTGGCGGTAATGCTGGAATCTGTAGCCTTGAGTTCAGTATGCAAAATGTAAGATGCCCACTTAAAATCATAGGAAAGGAAGCCTCTAAGTCAGAGAATTTTAAGTAAATCTTAAAATGTTTTCTGGAACAGTATAATCAGTGATATATTAGATATTTAATATGAAATGAAAACAAGAGCTTTTCCTTCTGAGAAAGCTATGGAGGGCTTTAATCTCCAATACAGGCTTCAGAACTGGTGAAAGCTTGTTCTGTCAGCTGCCTGCTTTAAAAATACATATGTGTGTGTGTGTAGACTAGGACACCTCTAACTTACCATCTTTTGTGGTCAAAGTTTGTTTCCTTAAGAGCTTTCCATCCCAGGGAGGTATCAGGCAATCAGCAATTTCCCAGGACAGCCAGAGGGATCAAAAACCTTTCTGCATAAAGAGTTGTGTGTGGCCATATCTGCCAAAGTTGATTCATTTGCAGAGACTATCCTTCCTTTTAGCTTAGTTTTAAAGCAATTCAAAAATCTCCCACTGCTGAGATGAAGTATTGGACTGTGTTTTAACAAGGCATTAGGAAATGGCTAACTAATAATACTTTTAATGTGCAGTCACTCATGCTGGTGTAGGTTGGCAGCCTGCAGTGTCGCACGGTGCTGTGACGTGCGCAGGTGACCTTAGGGGAAGGAGGGAAGGGAGGGACCTGGGAGGCAGGCGCCAGGGAGGTGCTCCAGCAGTCCGGCAGGGATGCTGCAGCCGGGGAGCGCTGGTCCTGCCTCGTCGTCGGTACGAGTTTCACAGATTATCCCAAGCAGCCGTCTGTCAAAGGACAGGGGGATACACATACCTCAAATATTTACCGTGCCTGTACTTTGAGAATGAGACGGTTCGTTCACATCTGTGAACGGGCCACTTTTAAAACAGCAAAATAAACCATCTGGCTGCGCAACTGTTTCTAATTACTTCCCTGCCTAGACTGTAAACTTCGGGGTTTGGCACCGGCCTCCTTCCCAGAGCGCTGCCCAAATCCCGCTCCCAGGCAGCTAATCAGAGCCACCGCGGCACGGGGGGAGCGGCGCTGGAGCCGGGCTTGTCCAGCCCGCAGCTCTCCGCGTGCCGGCCGGGTCTGTCCGGCTGTCTGTCCGCCCGTCTGCAGGAGCGCTCCAGGTGCGGCCCGCACCATGCTGGGGCTGCTGGGGCTGGGGCTGGGGCTGCTGCTGCTGCTGGGCCCCGCGCTGCCGGCCGGGCCCCCGGCCCTGCGGTAAGTGCGCCGCTCAGGACTCACGGGGGGTGCGACTGGCTTTGAGGGGCCCGGAGCGTGGAAACTGGGGTTGCGGAAGGAGCTGTGGAGCAGTTTGTTGGCTTTTCCTCTGCCTGCTTAAAGGTGACACTGAGGGCAGCGCTCTGGGTCACTGGGAACCTCAGTAAGTAGGTAGGTGCCTATGCAGGCTGCAGAGTTATTTGCAACAATGCATTTGATACCCAAGATGCACACTCTGAAAGCAGGGAAGGGGGAGGAGCTGGCTAGTGATGATTCTTTGCACCCAAACCTCTAAATTCTGCTGCCTGAGTGGAGTAGGCAGCTCACCACAGAACCCTGCTTATTGCTGCACTTTGGTGCCATGGCACAGCAAGGTGCACTGCCCTTCACTCGCCACCACAGCCAGCACACACTGGCTCCTAGGGCCAGCAGCTCCTTTGCTCCATAGCCTTGCAAAATCTACTGTCTGTGAAGGGCAGGTTCTACTCATCGAAGTCTTCAGTATTCCTTAGCATTGTGAAGACCTGTTTCTGGTCTGAGCAGTTCTTTGTTCTTTTCTCCTATGATTCAGCTCCTGATGAGACAAAGTGTGACTTTCCCTGAGTATGTCCTGAAAGTCCTGATCTCCATGTGCTCTGGTGCGTGGTACAATTGCATGGCAGAGCTGCTAATCTATAGGTCTAGAGTTGGATTCCGCTGCCTTTACCAAAACCACAGCTACAATCTGAAGCGTTGGATGGAAAGCCATGATTACTTTTGGTTTCCATATGCATGGATCATATGTGTCTGACAACCAGAAGGATTAGTTGGCAAACATATTTTATTAGAATCAACCTTAAGTGTGCTGTATGATATATATTCCTGTTATGCTAGCCAGATGTTTGGATGTATGTGATGTCTCTAAACTTTTTGAAATAATTAAGATCAAAATGTTTCATGATGGATAATCAAATACGTGTCTATGCATATATAGCAGATACGCCTGATGGGAAAGTAGATGAGGCCAATGTAGTTGAAAAGGTAAGTAAAATAGAGTGTAAGCATTCTTGCGTGTAGCAATGAGATTTCTGATGAAAACGAAGAAAATTGGGTGATTTGAGGCAAGTAATAATTTGGAACCGTAGCTGAAGAGGTGGTAAGAACAATATTCTGCGTATTGGCTGAAGCCATGGACAGGAGGATGATTTCAAACAAACCAAGCTCTCATTGGCTCCGAGCTGCAGCCCCTGGCTTTGACGGCAGCTAATGCTGTTTGCTGTCCCCCACAGGAGCGGTTTGGGTATTCCTGTGTCCTGCCGGCTGTCCCGGGCTGAGTCGGAGCTCAGGTGCCGCGTCCCAGGGGGGAAGCTGTGCAATGGCAGAGGCAAGTGTGAGTGTGGAGTCTGCATCTGCCAAGTGACTGAGTCTGGCAAATACTATGGGCCGCTCTGCGAGTGCCACGACTGGGTGTGCGAGACCTACGATGGGAAAATCTGTGCAGGTAAGGAAGACCTGATGATGACAGAAGCTTAGAAAATTAGGAGTGTATATTAAAACCAGGAACACACCACACTGATACAGTAGAAACATGATTACATATGGGTCTCTGAAACATGACTCTAAACGGAATTGTGGGCACATCGAAGGATTTTGTCAGATTAAAGGATACAAGTTACAGGCACCGTGTCTGCCATAAAATGGGACTTAGCCTAGAGCAAGATTCATCTGCATCGGGGTTGCTTTGGGTTGCAGGCTCTGGAAACTGTATTTTAAATCTTATATGGTATGCAATATTGCTCATATTATTATATATGTCTTCCTTTGAATTGTTTGCCTAATGATGGCTTGTGGTATCTACCCTGGCTTTAAACTATCTCCTAACAATCAATTTTGCCCTGTGATTATTATTTTTTCTTCTGCTGTAAGAAAAAAGACTTCCTGTAAGACCTACCACACTTATATTTACTATATAAACATGAAAACTCTGTTTTTCTCAAAGAAATGATAATACTTTCCAGATAAAGACTTAAACCAATATAATTGTATTATGGTTTCAGGGATTTCCCCACTGACACTGTGTTCTTTAATAACATACTTTTCTGGGACAAGATTTAGTCCCTGCCAGTTGTTGGAACATGTTGCTTGGTTTACATCTAAACATTATCACTCTTTCATCCTCCCAGCTGTCTTTAGTTAAGTTTCTGGGTTATTTCGGTCAGATCATCTTTTTTTTTTTTTTTTTTTTTTTTTTTTTTTTTTTTTTTTTTTTTTTTTTTTTTTTTATTTCATTTTATGTAGTTTTTTAAGATTATGTTTTTTTTTTTTTTTTTTTTTTTTCTTTTTTTTTTAAGCAGCTTAGAATAGGACTTTAGAAAAAAGCAGGGAGAAGAAATGCCATCACATTCCTAAGGGGATTCAGCCTGGAGCTTGATGAAAGGGGCCAGAAGGGTACTTCATTTCTAGTATCCCTGTTTCAACAGCTTTACCATATTCACAGAAACGTGTCATCTTTTCAGGCCAAAACCTGCAATTAGGTCAATGGGAATGTTACAGAAATTCTTCTAGTAAGAGGACAATACAAATGCATTCCAGCAGTTGGTTTGGCAAATTTTGTAGGAAAAAAGACCAGAGTTATTTTAGCAACAATTTGTCCAGGAAGTCCAGTAATAACATGAAAGGACCAAGAATGGGATTATGAGAAAAATATTTATGTTTGGCACCTATGACTTTAAAGTTCTGTAGAGAAAGTGATTTTTAGGCTCTGCAGTTAGCAGTGTTAAATCCCCCTACGTAAGAAATATCACAGCATTTCAGTGCTTTTCTGTCCCAAACATGAATTTTTTGATTGGTAGTGTGATTTCAAAGTGCTTGCTGTTGTTGCTGGGTTAATTAAGGAAATAATAAAGGAAAACTGAAAGCTTATTCAATTTTAATATTCAGCTATTAATTCCACCATCATGTTCCTGTTAATATCATGAACAGTGGCTGCAGGTTTTGTCAGGACTTTGGTGGTAAAGTGTGCTGACAGAATAAACAGAGTCAAGAGATCTCTTAACAATATTTAGCTTTTGGGTGCCACTTCATGCAGCAGTTCAAGAATGTGAATGCTAAGTGATTAAATGTTTTTTTAAAAAAATTTTTCTGTACTTGTCACTTTGTCACTCCTAGCTGAAGTATTGCAGCCGCGTTACCACGTTATCACTGAGATGTGAAATAATTTGAATTCTCTCTTCTGGAAAAAAATAAGTAGTAAAAAAAGTACAAAGTTCTAGGGAGGGAAGCAACTGTGAAGGGGCAGGAGTTTTGTTTGTTTTGTTTGGGCCTTTTGACAATCATGCTAAAAATCCAGCTGACTTTGTTGCAGTCCAGGGCTGCCCAGCACTGCAGGAGAGCAGCCCCAGGTAAATCTTTTGGAGCTGGGATCCAGCTGGTGAAACACCTCCTTTCAGGCTGTGCTTGTTGCCCTCTTCATTTTCCCCCCATGTTTTTAGTGACTGAAATTGTTGGTATATGCAAGGAAGGGAGCATAGTAAAGAAGGTCAGATCTAGGATAACTGGTAGGAGACTGGACCTTATATTGTATGAATAATATTTTCCCCAACCTAACTATTCAGTGAACTGCATCCAGTGATGTTTCTTAAATTACATCACCAGGCCGATTTCCAGTGTATGACATATTTCCCTTTCTTTGCGCTTTTGCGCCATTTTTTGACTTAATGATGAAGTTGTGTTTCCTCTAAGTGAATAGCCATAATGTCTTACTGCAGTTCTATTTCTGGTTCCTGCTTTAATTTTCTTTTTCATGTTTTTATTTTGACATTTACTGTCCCTTTTAATTGCAGATCTCTCCTGACATAGCCAACAACCCTAACTGCTGACTGGTACCACATGGAGAACCTTTAGACACTCTTTCAATATCCATCTAGAAAGCCATGGTATTTGAGGCTAATGCTGTTTAAAACAAGCTACTTTTCAAGCTGCCAGAGTGATTGCTTTTTCAAGTGACTGTCTTATCACCAGTAATGTTCATATTCAGAAATGGACAGGCAGAGTTGTTTGAGTCATGAATGCCAAAGATAGCTGTCTTTCCCTGCCAGTCAAGTCAGACGTAACCTTCGCTTCCCTTGCCCGTCCCAAGCTAAGCAAAAGATTTAGTTGCTCAATATGCAGCTCATTATCTTAAAGACACTTTCTGTGTCAGATCCACTTTCTGGACCAGTTGTTGAACAATCATATTCTAGAGAGAGAAGGCCTGAAGGTAAAGAAAATGTCAGATATCCATCTGATTGATTTGCTTTTTCTCATAAACCTTTTATAAAATTGGGTAAGAGATTATGAGTGATAAAGAAGAGCAGATTAAAATGTTGCCATTCTTTTATTTCCCCTTGAGACTTCTTGCTCTGTTTCTCTCCCATTATCTTCCCAGGTGCTTTAGAGGGAATTCCAATGATTTTCTTGCCTTTTATCCTACTGGGATTGATAAAGTAATAGGTGATCTCTCATGGAGTCAGAAACAAAGAAGAGAGAAACCAAGTACTGTGGTATGAGTTACTGAGTCTCCTGTCCTCCTCTGTGGCCTATTTGCCTAATGTATCATGGGGTGTAGAGAAAATTGAGTAGATAACCCATCCTGTCATTGTCTTGCAATGTCAGGGACATCTTTATATTATCTTTTGTTGCTGATCTTCAAGCAGATGAGCTAAGAGGAGGAAGACTGCATCAAAAACAATCAAATCCCCAAAGGATTTATTTATGCTTCATTCAGAGCAGACAATATACTTGTTTCTGTTTATTTGCAGATACTAGTTCTGACCTCAGACAGTTGCATATTGCCTCAGGCTTTCTTAGTGTAAGTGGAGCCCATATTGTGTGCGACGGAAAATGAAATACAGGACTAATTCCTGTCACATCACTGCTTGATACCTATTTCTCTGTGGGGTTTTTGCAGTATAGTGGAAAATCAATTTTACTGATTTTTTGGTGCTTTTTTGTTTCTTTATTGGTTTGTTTGTGTTTATGTTTGGTTTGGGGTTTTTTGTTTGGTTGGTTTTGGGCTTTTTATTTAATCTTTTTTACTGTGTGGTTAATGAAGATAGAAAAACAAAAATAAGCATAGACTTCCTTGGCCAGCTGAGGTGGGAATACTTTAGTTGTTCTTAGAGAATGGACCACAAGAACTGCCAGCTGGGACATGTGACAGTATGATTGCACTACTTGTAGTTGGTGAGATCAAAAGACAGATACAATTTGGTGACGACATAGCAACATATGCAGAAAGTTTGTCTTTGCTCAGAACTGTATTCGTTATCTTTGGGTTTTTTTCATAGTTATTAAGATTTTATAAACCATTTTTCTTCCCAACTGAAGTACCTTTTACACCTACTGAAAAATGGTGGCACAGTGTGATTTTCCATAAGCAGTTGTTGTGGAACTTGCTGCTTTTCAGGCTAATGAAAGATTTTTATGTTTCGTTCTCCAAAGCTGTTGTTGCTGTGGGTGCTGTACCTATTTTATGACTAGTTCAGCAATATAATGCCAGTATTAGTCACAGGTTTTCACAGCCAGAGGTGTTATCATACATAACGTGAAGGACAAAAGGCTAAAAGTGCCATTAACTAGATAAATCCAAATGAAAGTAGTAATACGTATGCATCCATGGGAGTTTTTTGGATGTATGGTACTATATACAAGCTTGAGAGAATTGGGAATTTGAAAATGGAATTAGGAGGACATGTTGGGCTGAGGACTGCTCTTTGCAAAGAAGTTGAATAGTCTCTTTAGGCAGAGCTATCGAAGTTGTGCTAGAAAGGCTCTAACAACTGTGCTTTTGTATTCATACTGAAGAGAGGTCTGACACATGGATTGTTCATTGAGCAGCATTTCTTGCTAAAAGTATGAAGAAAAGTCAGCCTGTGACCTGCATGGATTGCCATTTGATCCAAAGGGAAATTCAAAGCCCTGGATTTTGAGAACAGGCATAAGCCTCTTCTCTGTCAGAGGCCATGTTTGCAAAGATTCAGCTGTGGCACATGTAGCCACTGGAGACAGAGCCTCCTTAAAAGACCAAGTTAAAAACAGGGCAGGAGGCTACTGATGAAAATGGAGATTGGAGTTCTGCTCTGACCTAGTTTGCTTTAGTCTGGACTTCAGAACTTGGCATTTTGTGACATTTCCTCCCAGAGCAGGGGTGTGTAGGTGTGATAATAGCATCCATATTCATCTCAAAACAGGTTCCTCAGGTTCTAGTAGAAGTGAAATCATGATAGCATAGACCTCATTGCAGGTTCATTGCCTTGCTAAGTGCTTGAGGTCCCAGCAGACACAGAAAGCACAAGCTAAAGACTGTATTATTCTCAACTTTGTACATTTGGTACCTGATCTAGGTGAAATCAAACAGCCTTTGATATATCGACAATTGCTGTAGTTCCAGATGCAGTGTGTGGGTTCATAGCAGTGGTGAGTGAGGCAGGAGGAAGCTTAAATACAGAAACTGCAGGGGAGATTAATGGAAGGGAAGCATTTTAAAAATAACTTATTAAATGATACGTACATAGTTGCTTAGCCCTTATTTTGAGCACCTTTATCTGTGGATGCTACAGCTGGGAAATAGGTGTTAGTTTAAAAAGAAAAAGTGTGTTGGGCACATGGAAGTGAAAGGCTTTTACAGCACCTAGCAGAGCTGGAAAGTAGCCCCTCTGGCTGGCACCAACAGCAGAAAAAGGTGGGGAGCAGCATCTCTTTCACCTCTTACTCTTCTGCGGTCTGGGGTGACATGGTTATCCATTGCAGAGAAAAAAACCTAAACCCTTTGTGCAAGTTTTGTCCATGCAAATAAGTGTTATGAAGTGTGTTTCAATTTTTATGCTCCTCACAGGATAATAATGAACTGAATAATATTTTGTTTATTTGAAAGAATGCTCTTTTTGAAGAAATGGCTTATACAGACTGTGTCCTTCTATTAACATTTGCATATCAGTATCATTATTATGAAAAAGATATGGTGAATAGAAAGTAGGTGTATTTAATGTCACAGAAGTGTTTATTAATTATTTTACCTCTTTATCAGTGGATAGGTTTCAGTATGTGTTCTTATGACAGCCTTTTTTGGACAAACTGACTGTCTTGATATAATTTTCTATGCTTATTAAAAGTTTTATTGTTGGTAGCTGGTCCTGTCAAGGAATTGAAGCAGTCATCACTTATGGCACTGCACTGTAGAACTTTCAGCATTAGGGTTCCCATGTAGTTTGTCCTGAAAAAGAGTATGTCACTGATTAAAAAAGTTCCCATGAGCTTTTCTGAGAGGAGAGGACACATTGCTAGTACTGGGTAGGAAAAAGGGCAATTTGTGCCTAAAAAGTACTGGAGTTTGACTTTGGCCATGCAAAGAAGGACCCCATAGTATATATGTGGTACCAGAACTTACCAGTGCTTTAACTGGAGGGTGTGATGGTCAAGACCATGCTGTGGTGTGTTTATGGTGTACCACAGTTGTACTGCTGGATTCAAATTTCCTTTGGAGATGGAAGGACTATGAAGGGGAAAAAAATCTGTTCTTCTTTCAAACACTATTTTTAAAGGTTATTTAAAAGCTTCATTTCTTAGTGATGGAGGGGGTAATTTTTGCAAATAGGAGTTTGTGTACATTTTCTACATTAAGAGTGAGCTAGAACACCAACTTGAGCGGTTGCATGACCATATTCTTATATGTAGAAGAATAACGATTCAAGAGACTTTAACTGGAGTTGCACCTGTCCCCTTTCTTGAAAGAGCTGCTTTGCCCTTCTGCCTGTCCACCTGAGTAGCATCAGTGATATAATCTGGGATGTCCAGTGACCTAAAGAGTGCCAGTCAGAGCTTTTGGAGTCATATTTGGGTCACTTTTATGGGAAAGGTCACTGGGAGTGCCAGCTCTGACACTTTCAGGAGTGAGCTGAGTACTATGTGATTTGGAAAACATCACAGCCAAATGCTGTTGCCTTGGCAGCTCCAAGCAGCAGCAGATGTTCTAACTAGAGCACCTGGTTGCAGTGTTTTGTTCCTGGGGGCAGTTGTGGGTTGGGGAGATTATGAGTGGGCTGACGGAGAATCCTCCCGTGTCCCAGAGACTGCCAAGGTCTGCTTTTCTCAGGCATGCTTTTTCCAGTTGTCTGCCTCCAGCAGGTCCTGTTCAGTCTTTTCAACCAGGTGGTGTCTGTAATTTTAAATATTAGCTTTTATAATCTACAGTTAGAGGCTAGTGAATGTAAAAATAGGTAATTTAAGTATTTTTCCTATTTTGCATATAATTTCCTAGTTAATTAAAAGGCTTTATTAAAGTTATTTAAATCTTGAAGCTGTGTGGTTGACAGCTAAGAAATGCTAAATCTGTCTACCTTTATTGAAGAGTCCTGTGCATTTGCACTATTATGGATCTTTTAATTTTATATTCATTATGGTTTTCTTCGATGAACTTATGCAGCAACAACAGGAAGAAAATGGTTGCTTCCTGGTATTTGAAATGGTTTAGTTTACAAACTTAGTAACGTATTTAAAGCAAGATAAAATGTTAATAATTTACCTTAGTCCATTCATTTGCCTGAAATGTTGGGAACACACATGGCAAATAGTTTGGTAACACAGCAGTGTCAGGTAACAGAGATTTCTTGGCACCCCATTTCCTTGCTTCAAATGATTTACACAATATTTTGCAGAAAGTAACTGGATACTTGCAAAACTCAATGGTACAAGTTCATAGAATCTAAGAAGCCAAAAGCCCCTCTTCTTCAGAAACTGCTGTTCCTTTCCACTTCCTGAAACATCCAGACTTATTTCTTGTCTATCCTTACCCCTTTAGAAATTACTGGATACAAGTAGAGTTGGTATATAATATGAATGTCTTTTCAGCAGATGAAGATACAGGCATTTTTTAAAGAGATGAATAATGAATGATATTCTGTGAACAAGAGCTAAGTTTACATAATCCAAACCATTTTTATGTCTGCATCTCCTGTGAGTAATGTGGTTCTTCCCAAAAATGCCTTGTCAGATGGGGGGAACGTGCCTGGTGTTCCAATCCTAGAAATACTATTTCCTACAAAAAATAGTCACGTATGTGGAAGTCAAGGCGGACTCTGTATTCGAAGTGCTTCATTCAAAACATCAGAAGGCATCAAGCATCAGCACCTTGTTGTTCAAAAGTCTCCCATACCTTTTTTCTGTACCTCTCAAGGGCAGCTCCACACAGTTCTGACTCTTTCTCTCTTCTGTAGGTCTGTCAGGCTCCTTCCTGCCCTTGTCACAGCCACCTAACCCTGTCTGTCCTACATGCAGCAACTTACCCTTTCTGTCCCTTTGCACAGCCTCCTGTCCCTTCCTCCTCACAGCACAGCCAGCAAACTCCAACTGAACTCTACTAGGTAACTCACTCTTTATCACACCTGTAGCTGGGAGGGCAAGGCTGTTCCTACTCTTTGTTAATTGATGCAGCTGCAGTATATTAAGGGCATGGTTGCCTTCAGCACCATCTCCTTTTGTTTCCCCACACATGTATTTTTTTTCCTTAGAACTACCTGTGCATTAGGTGTGCAATTACTGTTGATTTCTATGTGTATTATCCAAGTGAGAGCAACTTGGTTTTATGGAAACACTCAGTGGGTTTCCAGCTTAAAAGTGTTCCACATATAAATAGGGAAGTGAATTTGTAGCAGGTCAATCCTGCAGAAAACTGTAGGTGCAGTGTCATGCCTGGTGGGTTGTGTTCCAGACCACAGTCCTCAAAAGAGTGATTTGTAAAGTCATGCTTTGAAGGATTATGGGAGAAACTTGGACCTCTCACTTTAGGAACAGGAAAGAACTGAAATGGAGGAGGACAACCACTTTCATCTCATGAGCATACTTGCAGAAGGACCAAATCATGCTGGATGGTGGTGACGCCATGACAAAAAGTCATGTAAGAATATATTGCATGGTGGGTCTCCTGAGTGCTTTTGCAGAATTGTGCCTTTTAATCACTATATACTTTACATGAAAACAACACTTATGCTGTCTTGCAGAACATACCATACTTTTAGCCGAATTGTCTTGACAGATTCCGTCCTTTCTCAAACAGTTTTTAAACTGGAAACAATAGTGCCAGTGAATAAATTGTACATCTGTAGTCTAACATGCAGAGGTAAGGCTGAGACCTCCTGTTACAGAATCATAGAAATATTACAAATTTATTTAATTTTTTTCCTGGTGCCTTTGTAGTCAGGTAAATTCTGTGGCAAGCAGATAACCAGTAAGAAATATATTAAAAATCAGAAATTGGTCTTGAAGCACTACATTGAAGTACTGTTGTTGCACTAGTACTTCTAATGAGCTTTTGTAATAATTTTGTTTCATTCTCGCTTCTGTTTCAAGCCACAGCTAATCCTCATCAAAGATGCAGCATGTATAATGAAGCACAACTCACAGGCTGTGCTAAGGAAGAGATCAAGGTGCCAGCTATCACTGAAGGAAAATTGCCCATCACCTATATCCAGTTTCTCTGGATGGGAATGGAGAATGTAGGAGCTATTGCAGTGGGTAAAACTACTTTCTATTCATGTGAGTTTTCCTGCAGTTGGCATTTGTGGAAGTATGTCTGTCCAGCAAACCCAGATACAGTGAACTTTTTTTCTCTTTCTAGAATATATTTGTTTCTCATTCACAGGGCTTTAGAGCATCATCCTACAGTGAGAAGTACTGGAATATTTCTTACTGCCTTTTTTCCCCCGAGGCCTCGTAATTGATTGAAGCATAGCAGAGAAATGTTAGAGCATGTCATTGGCATTGGTAATAAACAGAAAGACTTAAATGTGGCATAGATTTGTGTATCACAGTAAAAAAAAAATTCTCTTCAAGATTTATAATGTTTAACTTCCTACAAACTTTGTGTACATGATACAGAAATACAACAAAAAAATTGATTGGAGATGGGATTGGCAAAATTGCCAAACCCCAGTCATGTACTTTGTTAGATTTAGGAGCGGATCCTGTCACTCATCTGTACTCTTTAGGTTAAAAATATGTTTTAATAAAAGCAGGTGGTATGGCTGCTTTATTTTTTTTCCAAAGCTAAACAGACGTCAGTGTTTTCTGCTGACATAAGTCTAATGAAATCAATAAAGTTATGCCAACAGAGAATTGGTCTCACAGCAGTTCTGGCCCTTGTTTCGCCAAAATCTGTAGGTAATAGCAGATGAAATTACAACAGCAAAATATAGACCCTGTCATTTACCAGCAAGTGGTAATGGTAAAACAATAATAACAACAATGACATCTCCAAAGTTTTGAATGCTTTTAATCTTGACAGCATTTTACGTGATTTTCTGTTTTGTTTTTCTTCTGTGTATGTGCTACTTGAAAGAGTTATATGTTACTTAGTGGTAGTTTGACAGGAAATTGACCAAAATAATTTTTCTCCAGAGTGTCAGAGTTGGACTTAGCAGGAATGAGAGTTCTGTGAGAAAGCATTCTGATAAATGAAAACCCATCTTTCAAAGATTTAGACTCAGTAGTATAAGTGAGAGAATTGTTTACACTGAGACATCTAGCCCGAGTTTTATTAAATGCTTGGTTGGTTTGGAAAGTCATAATAAAATTAAGATTTTGTAATTGGATGAGCAGAGTAAGTCTCAACTTACCTCTCCTCTCCTCATCATCCTAAAGCTTTTGTATATGACATTTTGTAAATGAGGAAATTCCAAGTCAACTGCTTTAAATGTATGTCTGGTACACTTACATACAGATTAGAAAAGCTTTTATTCACAGATATTGTCCAGAAAATACAACATGATTTCTCTGTAGGTGGCTTCAAAAGGTCAACTCACATGAGAATTTCTGAATGAAGTTCTTGCTGGATAATATCTTGAAGGATAATATTTAAATATTACACTGACCACAGACTTCCTTTTATTTCATGGGTGCCTACCAAAGGAACTAAGAGGTTTTTAAAATAATCTTACTCTGTCTGGAACATCATGTATCACGCTCTTTGGAAATAAGATCATAATTACTCTGGATTTTCATGGCCTTCCAGCTCTCTGTATTTTTGCATTTCAGGTGTTGGCTTTTCCTCCATCTTTTTCTGCAGGAGCTGTGGTTGCCACCCTGACTCTCAACATTTTGGTTATATCCAATTGCCAATTTGTTTTACTAATTCTGTTCCCTTTTGACAGTCTTTTCTGCTTTTTGGGTGGTCTCTTACCTGGCTCAGTTCCTTGGCACTGCTCCTCACAGTTGTCCTAATCCATTCCTTTTGCTAATCAAAGAACAGTTGTTTCCATGAGGACCTGGCTGGAAGTCAGATGCACCTTGGCTCTCTACACTCCCTGGTGGCTCCTTCTCCAACCAATAACCTCTGCTCTTGTGTCCCAGGAATTTTAAAGGAGGCATGTCTTCAAGAAGAGCTGAACTGCCTTGGGTATTCACAGCCTTTGCAGAAATTAACCACAGTTGTGTAATCAACACATTTTCTTAGCTCATGTTTTATTTGTGCAGGTGTATTTCAGTTGTAGAGGAGCTTTTTAGGATATGAATCTAAACCACTAAAACTTTAAAATAGGTGTAAATCAGGTGTACACTCCTGTATCATCATTTCTGCTTGCTTCAACCCCTTTCTCCTCCCTAAAAGAGGTGGCAGAACACACTGAAATTTGACAGTTTGTTTCAGTTTCTCCAAGCAATGTGTTCACTGTGCTTCTTAATCCCCAGAAGTGGAATGGTTTTGACCATGGTAAAAAGCTTGTCTAAGGGATACAGGGAATCTCTGTGGCTGGGAGTTTAAGAACAGGTTGGACAAGTCATGAAGGATCAACACACCCTTGTTTGTGAGTCCAGACAAGGAAGTGGACCAAATTATCTCGTCCAGAGGTCTCTTTGAGCTGATTTTATTTGATGCTGCTGTGAAACCAGTTCTCAGTTTGATGCTCTGTCTTAGTGAGGAGGATCTGTGGTAGTATAAACATAGTTTTTGTCATGCTAATATGTTCCTAAATTTCATAATTTATGGAAATTTATGAATAACCATTGATTTTAATCTATTAATACTAAGAACTTTCATTTTCTGCAGTGTTTATATACTTCATAAAATATGAGTGTGTTTTTGAATGACCACTGTGGAGTGTCTAAGTAGGAATGATTCTGAGAACAAGCATGCTTCTTTGAATTTAGGCATCTTTTCAATAGAAAGGCATAAATTACTGTTTCTAGATACAAGTGGTGGATGGACTTCTGTAATAGGCTCAGAGTATGGAAAACATATTTTATCCAATCCTGGCAATTTGATGGAAAAATAAAAGTCAAAGCATTGAACAGAAACATTTATATTTTTTATTTTAATTCATTTTAACAAATGAATTCTTAGGTACTGACCTTATGAAGTTGTGGCAAAATAAACAAAACACCAAGTGAAAGTGAATGGTTTCCCTGCAGTTTGAGGTAGAGCAATATAGACCATGTTAAAAATTATGTTCTAGAAGCTCTTAATTCTTGTTGGGTCCATTAAACAGCAAATAACATAATTCCTACTTAAACAAGAACCACATCTGTTCTGCATTTTTCACTGGAAGCAAATAGGTAAAAATGTTTTGTTGGATAATGAAACAGGGAAACAAGTAGCAGTATATTGCCATTTTTTTAACCGCTGCCATGACAATGTGTGTTCCCTATATTGTCTTGATACCAAATTATATCTTCTAGAAAGTTACTTATTCTTGGACAGCAATGAACTGAATGTTGTATTGATAGCTGAAAACATTACTTAGATTTATGACAAATCAAAAGATGTTGCCATTGTTCCATTCCATCGACCTGATTCCTTTCATATCACTGGTCTTTGGGAAATTGCCGCTTCTTGAGCTAAATCACCCATGTATACACAGGATAATTATATACACAGCATACAGCACAGGTCTGGATGAATATTTCTTCTTCCTTGTTTTATTCTCTTGATCTTCCTGCATTCCCATGGCATATGGTATTCATCACACTTGTGCATATTTGTAGGAAGGAAATGGGGAATTCCACCCACTGACAGCTTCCCCGGTGTTCTCCTTTTCTCCTGCATCCAGTGGATACGAAAACATTACTGCCTAACTTTTGCTTTCACCCAGTGTTCCCCACATCCCTTTGGACAAGCCCTTCCTGGAGCTGTGTTTTGGTCTGGCTGATACCGTGTCATTCAACTGTTGCTGCTGAGAAGCAATTAAATCAGAAAGTGCTGTAAGGGAAGCATGTGCATTTCTGGGCTGTGTATTCTATAAAACCAAATAACTTTGTGGTGCTTAAAAATTTTTATTAGGTTAACCTCAGAAGAAAAGCAGTACTTTTAATGGGTAATGCTATTCCATCTGTGCTATGTGACGGAATTGTCACCTCACCAGTGCAGTGATGTTGAGGAGTCCAACATAATTGTCTTCACATAATGCACATTCCCACTATACCCTCTTGATCTGTCTTTTCTCCCCATGTGAGTCACATAAGTGGTTTTAAATGTCTTTCAGTGAGTCATATAGTTTTGCTAATTTAGTCCCTACTTTAATGTCACTATATACAGAGTCACTTTCTTACCTAAAAGCTAAAACTTCATTTGGTCATCTACTTGACAACCTTATAATAAATAACTTGCTTCCCTTAAGCAAACTTTTTTTTTTGCTTGGCTTGTTTTGGGTTTTTTTGGTTGGTTTCTTTTTGTGGTCATAGCGGTGTCAAAACCTCAAGCACTTGTTTCTATTCTGAACTGTCAGTCTGAATTTTTAAATCCTTTCTCAAAAAGGGATCAGACTGAACATTACATTGGCTACATACCTCCTAACACCTTCTGGCAAGCATCAGAAGCCAAGAGTTCCACTCTGCTGTGTCTTACTGCTTGGCTGAAAAGGAATCAAAATGCACGTAGAAAATTTAATGTGGTGAAAGTGAGAAGAAAAGGATCAAAGCCTGGAAACAAATGTAAAAACTTCATATACAAGTGGCAGCTGGAATGTATGAAACCTCATGCAGTACAAAGTGTTCCTCAGAAAAGGAAAATGTAGGTCTGTTACAGCAGCAACAGTTTTTAAGAGTAACTTAATTTTGTGATGGTAACATTCACAAAATTCCTAACTCAGTGGTTTCATTCTGCCTGCAAATGGAGGAGATAAATGCCTGAAGACATTGTGCATGTGGTATAGAAAAGAGAGACTAAACTGACAGATGCCAAAAATAAATAAGGAAATATTAATGCCTTTCTAGGCAAACAGCTAGGCAGGGAAATCCTATTTTAGACACTTGGATAAGCAAGATTTATTTCTAGAAGAAATGTAAGAGAGAGCCAAAAAAGATTATTTGTTTGACTGCCGTATTGAAACATATGGTATTGGCATTATATGTTTTAACATTAAAATAAAATAAGCAAGGAAATAAGCATAGTTTAATATTTTCATTCCTTTCCCCCAGTACTGGATTCTTCCAAGGTAGTGCTTTAATAATGAAAGCACTTTCATACTTCTTATGTAATAGAAATGAAATTCAAATTATTTTTTTTTTCATTCCCCACCAAAAATACTGGAATGTGTCAAATAAGCATTTAAAAGTAATACTGGCACCACAGCTTTTGAAACTTACAAGTTTGAAAACTAAACCAGATGCAGTCTGAATGGGGTGGAGTGACTTGGTGACCAGAGCATCACCATCTGAAAACTAAGAGTCTTTCTTCTGGTTTCTATAGAGACAAATCAGTGAAGTCAGACTTCACTGATTTTTTCTGTTGTTTTGAGATGTAAACTTTAAAAACAAAGATTCCTTGATTTGTAAATGGAGTATAAGCATCTTTAATGCCTGTAAAGGCCATCTGTTCTGCTGTTCTTGCATGCAGTTTTTCTGTTGCCACAGTGTGTATGTTGACCAAGCGTACACTTTGACAGACCTGGCTTTCAAACAGTTCCAGAGGCAAAACAGCAAGATTAGTTCTGTCAGGAGCTACTTGGTCTGCAAATGCATCTTGAAACCACTTGTTTTTTTCTTTTTGGGATGTTGTTCTAGTGATGTGTAGAGATTTCAGTCAATCTTTTCTGATAATTTTCAAAAACATAATAGTAGGATGTGCTACAGAGGGCACTCTGAAGAGAGTGTGTTTCATACCATTTATATCAGTTCAGCTCTTGAATTGTGTGTTTTCTCCCAAATTCCACCTGTGTTTTAGAATGACGAGAAATTTGATCACTTTTGCTGTTTTGCAAATACTGTAAGAATGCTCTCTGATTTACAAATCCTGGGGAATGAAAAGTGATGCAGAGCTGTACAGTCTGCTGAATAGGTTTGTGGGCTTGTAAACATTTTAATCTAGTATTTCCGTGAAATTTCAAGATGTATTTTTTGGTTCCTGAGTAATGAGAATTGGTCCTCAGAATCTCATAAAAAGTTGTGCAGTCGGTAGATGAGCAGGGAATTGACAGAAACACTGATATTGGAACAAATTGTATAGAAGATGCCTAGAGGCAACTGTTCATCCAACAGGAAGATCAGGAGCATTTCATCAGAGGATGAAGGAGGATTTCATCATAGTGGATGAAATGAAAAGGAAGTAGAAAGGAATCAATACAGCTGTTAATACCTAATAAAAACAACAGTCATTTTGCTTCATTGCTCTGCCTGCCTGCAAAACTTCAGTTAGTTTGCCTGCAGTGTTTATAGTAGTCACAGTAAAATTAGCACGTGCAAAAGGGAATTAGGTGCAAGTAGCAAAGGATACATTGCGATTTGTTTTTCAGACAGCAGAAATGACAGGGTTAGGAAAATTAAACTTCCACAATATTACTGTGAGCTGTGCTGAGATGGAATTTTCAGGCTCTTTTTCTCATTGCTGTTAAGCGTAGCTGTCTTTGTGTCATGATTTTGATTGTGTCACACACTCAACATTCTGAGCCAACTAAACTTCACGAACAAAAGAAGAATTTTAGTGCTTCTTTCTGAAATTCAGATGTATACATCCAGTTTTACTCCCCACCAGGAATTTATCATGTCAGAAGTAATCAGTTGACATTTTCTTGGTTTTGTTTTCATTTGTTTGGTTGGTTGGTTGGGGTTTTTTTCTTTCTTTTCCTTTTGTGTAAAATGCTGGTTCAGATGGTCAAGCAGAAATATTGGCAGGAGAAAAATGGAAAAATGTATACATTTGTCAGAAACCCTTCTGAAGCAAATCCCTTTTCCTGTGTACCTTTTATTATAAATATACAATAATATATTTTTGAGGCACAAAGTAAGACTTTTTTGCCATCTGTTTTAGCAGCATTAGATAAATGGTGAAAACAGAAAGAACGGTCTGGTTCATAGCCAGTTTACCAGAATAGGATCAGAGAATAGTTTAGGAAGAGACTTGTGGAGATTGGCTGGTCTGGCCTCCTGCTGAAGGAGAGCTGTCTTCAGAGTTGCTCAGGGTTGTCATACACATGAAGTCAAAGTATGTCTGTGTGACAAGACAAAAAAAATCAGAACAGATTAACTTCTGTTGAAATAATGCTTAATTATCTGACTCATTTGACAAAAATTAGGAACAGTTAAAAATAATTTTTGACATGAGGAGAGGTGGCTTATGAAATTAAACTGATTTATTTTGCCATTTTTAAAATGAAAAGCAATAATTTTATTCTGGGAGGTTTTGTTGATTTTTTTTTAATAAAGATCTCTAGTTTATATAGGATAAAAGCAAACACAGAAGAGTAAAAACTATTGTGGATTGTCTTTTAAGGAAAATCTGTTAATTAAGGTAGTTCTGCCTACCTCGTTAGCACATAATCTGTCCATCTACCCCAGGTTAGTGTGTGTTTCTCATGTTTCTTCAATCTCTCAAGCCACTAGGAGACTTGGCTTTTGCTATTGCATATATGCTAACTGGTTGCAGTGATTGTTCCCAGGTTTCTCTGTGGAGGATGTGATGCACTGTTGGGCATTTCCTGTTGGAAGACAAGTGGTAGATGGCACATGGCACACAACAGAAAGCAGAGAGTTAAACTTCCTTATGAGTTCTAAGAAGTTTTGAAGTTTGAAGATCTTAAGAGTTCATAAGTTGAAAATACACTGAAGGAATGAAAATGAAAATTTTGTCATTCAAATGAAAAAAATTGTGGGTTTATTGCTTGGGTCCAAATATGTCCCTGTTGACGTAAGATGAAGTCATAAAACTACTATCTGTGTCTCAAACGTCGTGCCTAGTAAGATCATGCCTTAATGGAGCTGGTTTGTCACTGGTCACAAAACACTTAATGACTCCAAGAACCACAGTTTCAGTCAAATGTTTTTTCTTAGCACTTGATTACAGCCTAGCAAAGGCAGCTGCTTTGCCACTGCTTAAAACATGATTAAGAATTGGAAGGTCTTGTTGCCCCAGCTCAATTTGACTGTGGGATAGGTTTAGTTAACCCTGTGTCTCATCCTTCCTTTTATAAATGGGACATAATTACTATCCTTCCATAATAAAAACTATTTTGTATGGTGGTTGAAGACTTCCACAGAAAGGTTTTGTGTTTAAAAAAATGCTCAACCTGGTCTTGTCTGTTAAGCCTGATTTCAAGAATAAATCTGCCAGGAGAAAAAGTTACATAAAAAAACACCTAGGTGACCCTTTGCTCTATTCATTCATCAGCAGGGAAGTAAACTGTTTGTCTATGATTGCCTGTCTCACTTATCTATTACAGTCTGTTTGTTCCTCCTACCCTGTAATTACTCCATTGGAACTGCTGAAATATCCTCTGATTCACATTCAAACTATTTTCAGAAACACCCTTTAATTCTGGCGTGATATTTCATTGCTCAGTAAATATGAAGGGGTGCTCAAGATTTGCTTTATTACAAAGTTCTGGATGGCACTATGAACTTATTGCTGTGTGAGGTTCCAGTTTGGCAGCAACTAAAAACTGATTTCCTGCCTGAACTGAAGGCAATGAGCTGGAGGCAGGAACAGTAGGTGGCACAAACTGACCCCTCCCAAGTTCTAAGAAACTAAGTCAAGGCAGTCCCCCTTCAGGGGGATGCTCAAGGTGGCTTCCCCAAGGGGGCCAGGTGTTAAGGCCATGAAAAAATTAAGACCTTGTGCTGCAAGGAAGCCAATGGAGGTGACCCAAAAGGACGGTGATTGCTGGGCTGCATCACATGCTGAAGTGAAGGTGGTGAGCACTTGTACAAGGCAGCCACCATGCGGCAGGGCGCTTTTTTCTTTTTTTTCTCCTACTTGCATTTACCTTTTAATTCTTTGTTTAATATTTCTGAGATATAGTGCTAACCTTGCTTTAGCATTATTGGATGTATGCTGTAATTTACTATTGGAACTTGACAGGATGCTTCCAGGGATTTCTGTGTACAGGTTTTTGATATAAAATAGTATACTGAAAAGTTGTAAGATAAACATGTAGCAAAACCCTCGCAAAGCCAAGTAGTTACATTTAGGACCATCTCTTATCCTTACCCTAATGTCATTTCAAAAAAAAGTTTTTAAAAAATGGCTACTTTTTATATGAATGAGTTGAATAAAACAAAGGTATGTTTTTCCCAGCTTTGAAGGGGAAAGCAAAAACTATATAGTGCTCAAGTATTCAGAAATCCACACTGCTTTTCATAGGAAAAAAAAAAACAACCTTTAGAAGAAACGGTACTTTGAAAAAGCAACAACAGGCTTTACAAAATTATCATTTCAGTCTCTTGAATGAAGGGTAATGAATTTATATGCAGATGTAAGATGCATATAGCACTTCTGGAAAATGTGTCAGACTGAAAACTGTCCATAAATATTAACAACTCTTAAAAGGACAGCATTTAAAACGTAGGAGAAAGCTGGGCTTTACTCTCTTTTAAGTAATGTATTTTTGTTTGATGCTACTTTGTTTTATTAAGCACTGCCACTTACAGAGCATTTTATTGTCCTCCCTGCTGTCAGTCTATTCACGTGAAACATGCTTAAATTAAAATTCCGACTCTTGCCATCTATATCTCACACTTTTCTTGGAAAAAGATAATTTTCACCTCGTTTGAAAGTTACTCTATTTATTGTGAACATACTTTGCATTATTACAGCTAGGGTAGTGCAAGGAATTGCATATTATGCCATTTTTCACTGAATTATGCAAATAAAGCCTAGAAAAAATGTACCTAACTTAGATAATCTCACTTTATGAGGGTTGTTTGTTGTTTCCTTTTTTATATAAAAGTTGCATTTCTAATTCTTTTTACCTTAATGGTTTAAGATTTAATCTGCTTTAATGCAGATTAAGCCCAAGTTGGTTTTGTGGGTTAAACCTTTCTTCCATTTATCGCCTTGGCTGTTACTGTAGTTGTGTCTAGAAATATTGCCCTAAAAAAGTACTAAAATACTTCCCAGCCAATATGAGATACAAATAGAACTGAATAGAAAAAGTAAAATTGGTCAACAGTCTAATTAAAATATATGTAGAATACAGTCTTATTATTATTAAAAAAATAAATACAAAATCGTTGGCAAGTATGAGAATAATAAATTCATAGATCAAATAGCACCTTGGGAGGGAAAGAAATTTTAACACACTGCTGTTTCCTTTTTCCCTCATCCACTTCTTTCCCTCTAATTAGAAGACATGACTTCTTACAGAATTTAGTCAGGAGAGACAAAGACAAATATAAATACTGCAAGACTTATTACCTGCAAGTTTAAACAGCTTTGATGCATTAAATTGTCTACTAACATTAAATCAAAATACTTGAAATAAAAAATAAAGCAGGTAAATAGTATACTAAAAAACTAGGCAGTTTAATTTATAAATTGTTTAAAAAATGCCCCACAACACTTTTGATACCAAGAATTGTTCACAGGAAAGACAAGTAACACCTACTCCTATACTATTTTATATCGTTTACAAATAATGTATCTGTCCTACTACTGCAGAATAATATCTCATTAGACAGAACACTACCACTGTGATCACCGCCTTGGGAAACAATTTGAAAATAACAGATCTTTCAGTTGTTAAAAGATATGTTATTTTTGACTATGGTAGTTAAAAAGATCTCTTATTAAGAACACGGTGGCAGTTCTTAGCACTGCTGAGTACTTTGGCAGAAAAAGCGAATTTGTTCAATGGGTATTAATGTTCTGTATTTGGAAAGAGTGTCAAACTATCATGTGATGATTAAAAAATATCATCTCAACCCTTTATTATCAAGGGCCAAATTAAACATTTTTTTAGGAAAAAGCATTTAAAGATTAAAATGAAATAATTTAAAATTTAAATGTGAAAACATGCACACCAGAATTATAAGGTAATGTTCAGTTTACACATTATTTTATTAGAACTAAAGATGATATATAATAGATATATTATATATTATGTAATATATAATATAAACTCCAAATTGAATGATCCAGGTGGCCCATAAGGTGTTCTAAGTTTGGGATGAGATAACAGGAATGTCTTGGGATTGGGTTGATAAAGAATTAGCAAATAAGAATATAATTTATAATTGTCAACCTGCTTTTATGGATTTTTTTAAAATTAATTTTCTTCAAATTACTTGACTTCATTCTTTGCAGAAATTGCAAGTCTGGTTGTTCAAAGCGGTTATTTAGCTGGGACACCTTAATTTTGTTCTATTTGTTTTGTTATTGAAAGTCCTCCAATTTAGGTGAAGATTTTACCATCATTAAGGTTTACATTAAGCAGTCTCAGTTTTAACTCTTATTTTTTGAATGTATTTAGATTATTTAACATTTTATTGATGTATTTAGAGTGAGCTTCTACTAACAGTCACTAATCAATTTATTTTCTCAAAGGGACCTGCTGATTTAAAAAGGCATTGGATACTGATTACAATTTGTAAGACAGTGAGACTGGCAGAATGGTTGATAAAGATAAGTTTCTGGCATTACTATTAGTACAGCGAAGCATTAAATAGAACTATAGGAATTCACAATTCAAAAAAGAAAGTGCAGTAAAGAGAGTCAGAATAGAAGGACCAAGAATGACGCACATGGTGTGAGATAAAGAATGATTCCCTAGATAAACACAAATTTGATGGAATCAACAAGATTTGACCTGTTTTTGTTAAAGTGTATTAATACCTTTTCAAAAAATTCTTTGCTATATGGAGAAGAGATGACCACAGATGCATAGTGAAAAAGATGTGATGCTTTCACACAGCTAAAAAATTGTCTGCCCTTTGAAGAACTGAGAGTTTTTTCTTCAGAATGCCACTTTTCTGGCTTGAATTGGCTTGGGTCATAGACCCCAGGACTGAGGTGGTGTTTTAAGTCAGCCCCTGGAGATGAGTGTGGAGCTACCTGGGACAAGAGTTCACAATTCCACGTTGTGCCTGCACTGCTTTATTCACCCTTAGATAGATTTGTGATTTGCAGTTGTTGTCCTTGCTTTTTCAGTATTGTGCCTAAAATATGTGTCATAAAAGTTCCTGTTTCCTTATCTCTGTATGATAGGAGGCATCCTTATACCTGCAGTCAGCTCAGAGGACTGTGTCACACAGCACAGCATCTGAAGTGAGCCACCTGTGAAGTTATGCACACTTGTGCTTTTCTTTGTCTTTGGCAGAGATATACTGGGGGGCATAGTGGACAGAATTTTGCCAGTCAAGAGCCGTGAGTTCAAGCCATCCCCATGGGCGTGCCTTACACACTCTAGTTTGAGAGGTTATCCTGGCTCAGGTGAAGTGGCTCTTCAGTCAAGCATGGGTCCTTGAGTACGTGGTCAAGTACATCTGGCCTCTGCAGTTCAGGCTTAAAGATCTCCACTGTAAATCTGAGTCTACTCAATATACTCCCCTTACAAGGAGAAAGCAGCTTTACAGCATTGCCCTGTAGATAGCCAGGGTTCCTTATGCTTTATTTACCCTCAGGGGATGCCTAAGTTTTGTGAGTCAGGATGATCAGGGCATATGACACTAGAATAGTGATTTGTGATTTGTCTGACTCTCACCAGGGATGCTTATGTGATCCATGCTCATGGATCTGGTTTGATGATTAGGGGAAATAGCGCCAAAGGACCAGGAAAGCTCAAGAGTAATAAGAGAAATGTCAAAAGGACTAGAATTTTCTTTTCATCATTAAACTTGTAATATTGACTTGGAGTAGGGAGTAGGGAATGTCCGGTTTTTAACACCCAGAGTATTCTTTACAGAGGCAGACATAAAATGAGGACTGTATCTTGCAAGGCTGTCATGGAAAGTGGCCAATGTGTGGTCATTACTTTGATTAACTCATAAAAGAATCCTTGTAAAAATAGTGTTTAACAGCAATTATTACAAGATGATTGCATCGTACTGATGTGCTGTCTATGGATTCTTTGAGAAAATTATTTGGCAGTATGAGCAGAGAGGAGAACACTGGTTGAATTTGACACTGACATTAACAGCGGACTGTCTGTGTATATCCAGAAAGGTTGCACATTGAAAATCATTTATGAATATAATGAACTACTGAATATGAAAATTGGAAATGAATATCTCACTGAATAAAAATGAACAAAAAGTAGCCTTAAATTTAATGTCTGAATTGAGAAAAAAAGTAATGCTGAGGTAATAGAATTATTTTTTATGGGAAAGGGTATTATTTGTCCCTTTATGATTTTGTTATGCACTTTAATTAGTTTAACAAGGCTAATGGATAAACTTTCAAATTCTTGAGATACTGTTCAATTAGATTCCATAGAAACAGTGGGAAAAACCCAGTCTGACAGATTATGGAAAGATTCAGATAAATTAAATTGATGGGTACTGTTTTTGAATCCTTTTAAATGTGAAAAAACCCTACATGAATACAGAAAGAAATAAAGTGGTATCTGTTTGTAGGAATCTTGTTTCAGAACACAGGAGAGAGAATACAAGTGATGTACTGTAGAAGCAAATCATTAACTTGTAAATGCAGTTAGTGGGAGTGGTGGAAAGAGGGGCAGTGGAAGATACTACCCAGGGAGATACTCTGTGGTAGAAAGCCATCACTTCCCTTCCTAGTCAAGGGAAGGATGGGTGGTGAGCCAGTTTCTGGGAGGACATTTGACATTTTCAGGCTGCATCATCCTCATTATCATCTCAATTTCTCGCATGTTTCAGAGGATCCTAGAGGTTTGTCCTCTGAAGCAGCAAAAGCACGTGTATAGTAAAGGTCCCAGCCAGTGGCCTTTTCACCAATAGGTGGTGTTCCAGCCTTGCCTCAGGGCCAGTTTGTGCTTTCTGATTGAGGTGAGAAGGAAATTAAATCTTGCTTGTGCAAATTAGAATTACTGGGTCCAAGCAGCACTTGTAGTTCCTAGGGTGGGGGGAAAACAAACAAACAAACAAACAAACAAACCCCAAAACCAAAAAAAAACCCCAACAACTTTTGGCATTGGTTTTAAAACAGTGGCAAGAGCATTTTGTTTGAGGAAAGTATGTGCTGGTTATTTAGGAGGTGAGAGTGTGTTAATGCTTTGCAGACCCATGCCTCCCTTGGCAAACAGATTTACAAGGATATTGGGTGAAGTGTTTCCATGGCAATGCTCAGGCCTTTTGTCAGCATTTTTCAAATGAGCATAGAGAGGTGCAACACTGGGCAGTACAGGGCAAACGCTTTTGCTTCCAAGCACCCAGAGGAAACTGACCCTTCTGAACTTCTGCGAGGCATGAAAAGGCAAGAGGCAACAAGGTGTTGGCTGTGGGAGGCTTTTTGTAGCATTGTATGTATATAATTCCAAACAGAAAAAAGCTTGAAACTGCCTTTTCAGGGAGTTCAAACAGAAGACCTTTGATGCTGATGCAAGGAGAGAAGCCACAGAAGGAGAGGTAAAAGCTGCTTTTGCAAAGGAGCAGCTTTTTAGGCAATACATGTGAATAATGATTTAGCCAGGTGGTTACTGGCTGTTGGACTTCAGATCTGAACAAAGTCTGATGCATGGGACTTGAAGGGATGATTATATACTCAAGTACATGCAGACAAGAAGATAAATTCTGCTCCTATTTAACTGGTGTTTTTTTTTTTTTCAGTTGAGAGAAGTAGTAATTCCAGTGCATTTGGATGAAGGATAATTTTTGGTTAGTGGCCTGTCCAGAGTTCTGAGATGTTAATTTTTTTTCTTTTTTCCCCCCTTTTCATTTTAAGCCTGAGCTCGGGCATAGTCATTTGCCTGATGCCGGCTAAACAAAGGATGTGTTCTGGAAGATGGTGGGGAGGAAGGACCCCTAAGTCCTCCATAGAGGATTGCACATTTGCACCAGACTTTTTGGATTTGCCCAAAATTTCTCACAATGGGTGTTGTTGGAATACTGTTACCTGAGAGCATCTTTGTGTGAGTGCTGGACCATGAAAAAGCTTTTAAGTTAGTGTATGAAAGAATATGTGTCTTCTTGATGTCTCTAAATTCACAATTTAGACTTTATCTTAGTTGAAGAAGTTGATGACATCAGTAGATGCAAACTTGGGGAAGTCACAAGTCAAGTAGGAAAGAACATTTTCACAAAAAAAGAATTCTGGTTTTGGATGCTGTGTATATTTTTATATTTACCAGGGATACACTTTGCACCACCAGCCTCTCAGTCATCTTTGTGTCAGTTTTAGCTAGAATTTATGGATATGCAAATAAACCCCTCACATAAGCTGGGAAGACACTGCAGTTGTAGGTGCTGTCACAGCGGGATGATGGCAGTGAGACTGAAATGAACTAGGGACACCATTTGAAATAACAAGCCAAGAATCATGACTTTCTTTAAGACCAAAAAACATTCCACTAAGGAATATATAGGACACACTCTGTTTTCAATGCAAATCATGAATTTATTGATTCACTAATCAACCCACAGGTGAATGATGGTAATAGGACTGCTTCTGCATCAAGCTTAGAATGGTAAGCACGCCTTTTTGTTGTTAATGAGCCATCAGCAAACTGCATTAAAACCATGTGTTGGGTGCTGGTGGTGATTGTTGGTTCCGTTGTTATCAGCACTGACTGGAGAAACTATTTCTGGAATATCAGAAGCCTTAAGTCAGACAACGATCCCAAAAGACAGTGCAGTTCTCCAGGTGCCCTGAGCCTATGGCTAGGGCAGGGGCTGGGGAGATGGTGCCCTTGGCTGCAGGTGGAGGGTGTCAACAAGTATAGGCACTGCATGAGGAGGTCAGCAGCTGCACAGTATCAGAGATGATAAAAAAGGCCAGATCTTCTCCAACACCATGCAGCTACAGAAACCAGGGTGCACAGCTGTACTGAAAGAGAGGCAGGCAGAGGCTGCGTTTTTCTGGCTGGAATATGATGACAAAGCCTAGGAACTTGTGACTTCTGGCACTCACAGAAGATGATCATTGCCCTGGTAGCAGATGAGAAGCTGGGAGTTACCTTCAATGACAAACTGAGCCAGAGCTGGCTGATCCTGAGCCACACAGCAGCACCAGGAGAGAGCAGCAAGAGATTGCTGTGGCAGGGAATGGAGGTTGCAGTTTGGTGGCCTAACCTGCTGTCAAGGGTTGTTTGTTGCTGGTCTGAGTTACAGATCTGAGACGTGGGGAGAGCACTGAGCCTGGTCCAGCTCTGAGACTACTGACCCCACTGCTCTTCCATGTGGTAAAGGGGAGACCCGGAGCTTATAAAGTGTGATTGTGTGGCTCTGGGTGTAAGGGGCAAGACTTGGGGCTCCAGATCTTACTGGTGAAGGTGGAATGTCTCTTACTTTTAAACAAAGATCTAAATTAATTTTAAAGACAGATCCAGTTATGCCTCTAGTTTTAATGACCTCTTTAGATAAGAAGTAGCTGATAGAATCCCTTGTAATTTGGATAAACTTCAGTAAGTTTTAAAGGTCTTTTAAACCTAACTTTAATGTGTGCATATTGTGCAAAAGTACTGCACTCCTAAGAGCAAAGTCCTATGAACTTTGAAAACCCATACCTTTTTTCCTTTCAGTGCCAGGAAATATTTTATTCACAAAGGCCTTCAGAGTTTATGCCAAAAGTTAGGTCTTAATTTTTTTTATAGTCATTGGGGACCCAAATTATTGTTTATATTTGCTTGAATTCACTTCTGTTGTACTTGTTGCCATTATAAGATTTGTCTCTTTTCCCATGGAAAAGTATAACTACTTCAAACATTAAAGAAAAGTAATTGATGTTTGGTAATTAGAGGCATAGGAACTCAAGCCAGCATTATTATTTATATTTTGCCAACAAAAGATACTTAGCTTGTACTGCTGCAGAGAACAGTGAAAGAGTCACACCAATGGCCACAAGAAGTTTTAATTTTTTAATACCTCTACTATTTCACTGCGGAGAAAAGGGTGAATGAAAATGAAGGGCAGTACTTCTAATTTTGCTTCATTGGGATGGTTGTAGGAAAGTGTCTTGCAATTTTGTCAAAGAAACAATTCCTATTGTTATCACTAAATGCTGTGATTTTGAAAAGACTGTAAAGTCATACTCTGTCATCAGTCTCTTAAATGATTTTCTAGTTTTTGGGGGAAAATGTGATCTAGAGTTTGTTCAATATTTTTGCTACTCTACGGAAATACCGGTGAACTTGGTTTAGTTATTTTTTTGATTCATCTCAGAAATCTTTTTTAAAGTATTGCAGAAATGGATTTCTGTTTCAATTACTTCTAACAGTGTAACAGTGGTTACAGTGAATTAAAGATGCATTTATCAATTAGTTGTTTGGCTACTTCCTTTCTCCTGTAATTATTCTAAGCTTTCTTGACAACACTTGCTGAAAGCATGGTTTGAAATCAACGTTTTTCCCCAGATTAAATGTTGGTCAATTATTTTGTACTAGAGTAAGTTCTGGTAGGATTTCTGTGCTGAGTTTTGGGTGCACTTGTGTAGCAGAAACATCTGGTTATTTGGCATAATCTTCAGACAAATGTGTTGCCAGCTTCAGAACTGTCTCCTCATTTGCCTTATGACTTGGCTGTTCTTGGCAGATTGACTCAAATTCCTTAATGCCATTTTTTTTCCTGATTTTCTCTTTATGATAAAGGCAATAATTCAAATATTTTAAGTGAATGTTTATTCACTGGAAGTTCATCTTGGAATATCACTGAAAGAGCACAGGTGACTGTAATGGAAAGTCCAGATGTAGTATAACTTACTAAATTAAAAATAAAAATAACTTATTTCTGTTTTTATGTAGCATACAAAATAGCTGAAAATTTTAATCAGTATGATGACATGTGCTGTCCAAGCTGTAATATCTGTGATACTTACTGTCCTGGAAGGCATTATGTTCTGACAGGATTTGCACAAAATATATCTCAGTGTACTGCTATATGTAAATTCTTGTAATTGCAGTCACCAGGGCCCATGAGAAAGCCCCAGGACATATGACAACATTTCTCAATGTATACTGTATGCTGAAAAAGTAAAATAGCTTTTCAGAAAAAATAGATGGCTGAACGTGGGGAAGTTCTGATAGTAATTCTTCCAATACAGCTGACCAATAACAAATATCGTGGTAATATACAATGTCTGTAAACTATATCTGGCTGTGAGGAACATTATCTACTCTGAGTACACTGACAAGGAATAGATATGTTCTTGCATTTTCAACATCACAGATGGTTAAAATTTGCTAATATTTTCCAAGTGCCCTATCAATTGATCTGTCCTCCTTAATTGATCATCTCTTATTAACAGAATGCTCCAGATAATTTTGTTCTAATATAACTGCACTGTTCTTTTATATGGCTGTTCCTGGAAAAACACAGGGAGCTGTTCTTGGAAAAGAAAGGGGAGCTGAGTGCCTTATGCCATTTGCTTTTACAAATTAGATCAGTGAGAGATTATTATGACCTTTTAGGTTGTGCTTACTTTCTTATTTTTTATTATGATTTCTATGTGAGTTCTTCTTTTCCATGATAAAGATGAGTAACAATCCTGCTGGATATTCAAATTTTGATCTCTTTTGTCTCGTTCTTATAAATGCCCTCAGGGAGGGTTATTTGCTTCACATTAGTTTGCTAGAATAAATGTGACTAGCCCCAGAGGCAATATTAATATCTTCTGATGCCAATTCTGTTTCAAATGCCAAGACCAGGTGGCAAGGCTTGATATGAATGGGATTGTAAGGGGTTTAGGCAATTTCTCCAGCATGGTTTATTACAGCCAGACCATTCATCTGGTTACATCCACTGAACATCCATCTTCATGATTCTACCTGCTGTTTCTCTCCCATTTTGCAGCACAGTCCATGCAGAGTTACTTTATGTTTTAGGGCTGTGCAGTACACAGACGGACCGGATCCTTCATCCAAGACCCACAGACTGTCACCTGCCTGTCCATAAAACTATTGAGTAGCAGACAATTTCTGAACTGTGGTAGCTAAAGATTTGTGTAAATGCTACATAGTGAAAAGGCAGGAAGGCTGGAAAAGATTTTGTGAGGACCTGCAGGCTTGTTTCAGCCTTTTGTAATGAAACTCAATTCAGTGATCTGCAGCTGATCTGCCTTTAAAATAAATTGAGATTAATATTTTAAGTTGTTTAAAATAGTAGCTATTTGGACTCAATGATCCTAGGGACCTTTTGAACCATAACAATGCTAAGATGCTATGATTCTGTGACTTGGCAGCACTCCCATCTCATCTGTACATGAACGTGTGCTGTACTGCCGTATCTAGTGAACTATCAACAGATGGAAAAGCAGTGTTGGAGCAGGGTCTGATAGATTTAGGAAACATGAAAGTAACCCTGTGTAGCCATTTTTGAATGCTTTTATTCTGAATACAGTGGAGCAATTATTTAAAAATGTTACCAATGTGAAAGTATGTTCCTTGTGGCACTATGAAAATAGCTGGAAAATAGCTGTGCCTTTAGCATAACTGCTGCAAAAAGTGATGGACAAACAAGCAAATGCAGCTTTAATTTACTTTTAAAACAGTATACAAAAACATTTACGTTATCTTGCTTTTTTCAGACTATTTTCTTTCTTTTTAAAAACATCCTGCCTCTTCCACTTCTAGACCTAGGCGGTTCAGTATAAATGAATACTGATGATGAATTAATTCAGTCTACAGTAGATCTGCATAGACTAAAAGTTTGTACAGAGCTCCAGTTTCTTGCTGAAGTGATAACTTGGGGCCAGCAGAGGTACTAAAGAGGTTCATGACACTAAAAATTAATCTGCCTTTTAAAAACTTGTTGTAAAATGTCACTGTAGCATTCTATTTTTATCTAATTGTCTATCACTGTCTTGTTTACAAGCTTTCCATATTTATCTTGTTCACTAACCTTACCATTGCTCTTTGCAGGTATTGACTTTGATTTCATCTTCTTTTGAAATAAGTTGTGGGGTTTTCTATCCCCTACATTGGGTCAGCTGTAATTTTCTCTTACATCCTACTATAATTGAAGCAAGGGAAAGAGTTCATCTCTGGATTTTGAAAGATATTGGAGTGTGAGCACTCAGGATTCATTCCTAGTAGGGCAGTTCTGCAGATGTTTCTTGGATGGAGTCTCAGAATAAAAGCTGGAGAAAAGTATCAAGTTTTGTGGCTTTCAAGGCAATGAATAGGGAGCCAGAACCACAGCTGTAGAAATATTTTGGGAATACAAAGAAGCCAGTTTTTAAGGGACTTCTTATAAAACCTTAAGGGACTTTCTGTCTTGAGAAGAAAATGTATGCATACCTTTCTTTCTTTCCTTTTTTTTTTTTTTCTTTTTTTTCTGTGCAATACAGTAATATTATATAGGTATGTTGTATTTTAACGTGTAGGAACTGTGTTAACTAATCTGAATCACACTGAAAATGAGCTGCTTCATTCATCTTCCAATGTGTGAACCTAAGAAAATTCTAAGTGTTAGAACCAATAAAAAAAGTGCATATTGCTAAACTGAGTCACTACCTGTGGTAATGTTTATATGTTAAGCTTGATACCACTATAACTATTATGTTTTTCCTTGCTGAATCCTTGCAGAAGTTAATTATCCAGTTTGAAAGTTTAAGAAAACCACTGACAGTGAATTCACCTAGGTGAAGAAATTTGACTCTTTACCATTAGAAACCAAAAAAGCATGGAGTACAAACTACAAAAGCTTGACTTGTACAGTTTTGTGTAGTCTACCCTACTAATTGCTCTGAAATTCCTCATTGGCTGCCGTATTTTTATAAAATGAAGAGAAAATTAGTGTGCCGTTGCAATTTATAAATAATTCTTGCACATTTAACTCGTAATTTTCATCATTAGTCAGGAAGCAATTAACATTTTAAATGCTAATTTTTAGACTATTAGAGAAATATCCGCTGATATTAGACTGCTGAGATGGGGGAGTGCCATGGAAGATTATTATAGCTTGAAGACTGTAAAGGAGAATACTATATGTTTCAATTCAGTGTCAGCAGGAAGTCATATGGTGCAATTCTATAGAAATCTGGGAGATTTATTTTAACCTCTGGAGAAAAAATAGCAAAGCAGACTTATATAGAAAGCCCTACCTGAGACAAATATTTAAATGTAAAGCAAAGCAAAGCTTTTTTGAATGTCAGACTAATATTTTTTTTTAAGCAGGACATTTAGATTTGTCCGTTTTTGCACATCTAGCATTAGAATTTTTTCCCTTGCAGTCTTGTCCTGTCTTAAACTTACAGGGATCATGTTAAAGTGATGACATCTGGACATCTTTGACACCCAAGGCTAATAATTATATGTAAGCTGACATTCTCACTGATGGGACATGCAAGGACTGGATTTCCACTTTAATCTCTGTATTGCTACTCATTCCAGTCATCAGAGGAGAAGCTTAGCAGAAAAAAGCAAAGTCCAAACCAATAAGGAAAATGCAAACAGCTGGAAGTTTAAAACATTCAAATAAAACCCAACAATACATTAATTGAAACTCTCTTTACGGGAGCAATTATCCTCTGTAAAACACATCTAAAGTTGGATTTACCTGATTCCATGGCATGTTACAATGGACATATTTCACTGGTTCAATACTTGGAAAATTAAACATTGTCTAAAATTGCAAACTTATACTAAAAAGATGACAAAAGCCACTTAAGCTTCAAAGCAAACCTTAGATTCATATGTGTGGCAGCAAGAGTTTGCAAGGCCAGAAAATTATGGATAGCTTCAGACTCTTGTGCAAAAATCCATGACTGATCCATACAATAAATACCTACCTTAGGAACCAAATCATCTGTAGAAAGTCACAAATGCAGATGACAGCTGAAATCAGTATGTACAGCCCCTCTAGCTTTTCTTACTGGTGTAAACTCACAATGACCCCTCATGTTTTCATTTGAAACAAAAATTTCTTGACTTGTGCAAAGGAAGAGGCTCTGCAGAATGGCCTGTCCTTTCTTTCTTTCAGGAGCCTGTAAAGTTGCTATGCATCAATTGACACTCCTGGTGGTTGCAGACCATCGGATAAGTAAATTCTTGGAACAGAAGTGGGAAGCTAGAATTGAGAAAGATGTTTCTATCCTGCACTGGTGAAATTAGGGTGGAAACTGCTCCTGAAAATAGCATGATTTTTGTTCCCTGGTGCTTTTTCCTTTCTGTCTGCTTCAGAGAGACTGAGCTAGAGTACCAGGACAGAATGTGCTGGGACGTGGGTGACACAAGATCCTAAGGATGAAATCTGATTTCAACAAGACTATTTTTTATTTTTTGAAAGCTTTCACTGCAAATGAAAGCCATGGCATAGGAAGTATGACTTCACCTTGGCTTTGTAGCTTAATAGCATGTGGGAGGTCTCCTGTGCTCAGGTCAGCAAAAGATCATGCAGACATCTTTATTCAAGTCCTGGTGTTCCCTTCCTTCTAAGTGGGTTAATATGTTTAGAAGAATTTTCTCACTGATCTATTTGTGCCAGAAATAGTAAAAGGGAGCAATTCTGGCTGTGTGGTATGGGAGGGGAAAAATGCATGCTGGAACAGCTTAGAGCATGAAGAAAAAGGTATACCTTGATTAAGAATGGAGTCTCCATTAGCTGCCACAAATATATAGAAGGATTTGATTATTGCATCTCAATTGCAGCTTCATCTCTGTTTGAAACAAGCTGAGTATTCAGGTCTGTGCTTTCAAGATTCTGCAATTTACAATCTGCAAAGTCTTAATGGTACTGCTGTTCTTAAAAAGAGAGAATATTTCAATATTACTCCTACACACCTTCCCATGTGTAGACCAACCTAAAACATCCTGACCTGTTACATATTATTCCTGGAAGGTCTGGAGGTACTTTGCAAGACTGCTCATACTAACAAAGAGCCAAAGAACATGAGAGTTTCTTGCTAAGCAACTTCCCATTGTTTACCAGCATCCCTGGCTAACCAGATGGGTCCCAGTTGACTGGAAGTCAGCAAATGTAACACCCATCTACAAGAAAGGCTGGAAGGAGGATCTGGGGAGCTACAGGCCTGTCAGTCTGATCTCAGGGCTGGGGAAGGTCATGGAGCAGATTATGCTGGGTGCCATCACGAGCATGAACAGGACAACCAGGGCACCAGGCCAAGCCAGCATGGGTTTAGGAAAGGCAGGTGCTGCTTGACCAATTTGATCTCGTTCTATAGCAAGGTAACCCATTGCATAGATGAAGGGAAAATGCTGTGGGTGTTGAATGTCTGGACTTCAGTAAAGTCTTTGATGTTGTTTCTCACAAAATTCTAACTACAACTGCTAGATCACATACTCCCGAGTTTTCAATGCAGCTCTCTTTTGGAAAGGGTAGAGGCAAGAAATCAGTATAAAATATAAGTTAACCAAATTGTATTGCTCTTTCAAGGTAACCATTGTATGAAAAAAGAAAAGAAGATAGTCCTCATATGAAATTAATAAATTAAGAAGTATGCATAATAGGATCCTGTTGCAATTCATGTTTGATCTCTCAATATCCTTCCAAAAAAAAGGTAGTTTAAGAAAAGTCATTGCAAAAGTGAAAGATTGAAAAAGAGAGTGTGCTAAGAAAAAGAACAAAATTCAACTTGCTCTAATTGCTTTTCTTGAAATCTGCTGGTATTTGTACTGAAAAGATGCTCACTTTCTATTTCAAGAGAATTTTTAACAGAACCACTACATTTTTCTGCTTTACTCATTATTGATGTGTGGTGGAGGCTTATTTTCCTAATATATTTTTAGAGACCTTTAAAAAAATGATGTTGACATTTTATGGCAGCATGTAGAATGGTAAATACATTTTAGTCTTCCATTTTAGTTATTTCCTATTCTTTTTGCAATGCCTTTGCCAAATGTATACATTTTTTGGTGTTAATTAAAGTATATTTTTATAGATAAATGTGTACCTATATTTTATATATGCAGGGGCATGTACATATCTGTATGTGAAAAAGCACTGGAAAAACTTTCAGGTAACCTTTCTGACTTGCTTAATGCCAGAAGAACAATGTGTAATATTTAGCTCTGTCTTCAAAGGCTTTATAAACTGTTCTTTCTTTTAAACATCTGTGGAGAAATTAAGCACCAGATATACATATTAAAATGCTGAGTGGGATATTGTGTACTCTCCCTGCTAGTATTTATTTTTATTTAGATTGCCAACTTTAGTAATATCACAAATTATTATTTCTATTTCTGTTATAAAAAATTATCATGAAACAGATATTACCAGAAGAGCAATAAACACTTAAGTAAATGCTAAATATTAGTGGGGGGCAGGGGATAGAAATATAGTTTATTTGTTGCTTTGTGATTATTTTGTCTTCAAAATAATAACATTATTTGTCTGGTGATGAGAAATTCCAACCTGATAGACCTGGAAATACACTGTTCAAAATTGTCATCTTGCTCTATCATAGGTCCCAATGGAGGTATCATCTCTTAAATTGAAGAGAAATGCCACAGCATTATCTGGAATAGTAAGATAAAAAAATTCTTTTAGGTAGTTTTTACTACCTTTGCTTCCACATGATATCCCTGATAAAAAGTTGCATTTGGAGACAAAATAATAATGATTTTGATAACTTAGTCATAGGGAGGAGCACAGTCCTGCAGTACTCTTCTGTTTAGAACTTATTTCTTTCCTGAGTCTGATCCCTACATTTTTGTCCACCATCTGTGGCAACTTTCTTTTCACTTCACACAAATACTGTGGTATCCTTTCCAGTATGATCTTGCATTCCAGTCACTGAACAACTGAATACCCACCTACCTAATACAAATGTTAATATCCAGGTCACATGGTCCACCTAGGTGATATTTTTTAAATGTTGTTTTAGTTTCTTTTTGATTGCAGGTGTTTCCAGACCTCTATTCTTTCAAGATATCTACTTTCATGCAGAATATACATCCTAAAATATTTCAAATTCTATGTTTATGATCAATACTCCCTGTCTATATTAAGGAATACTCATTCTGCTGGTGCTTTTCATGCAAAAGTTTTTTTTTTTGGTTTTTGCTAGCAGGCACTATTTTTCACGTAGAGTTACTGTCAAACTCTCAGTGCACCAATAAAATTTGGTATTTGGTTAATTTGCTGCCATCTTTATGTATTACCAATTTTCTACCTTACATTCTAAGTTTTTAAATATTTTTCTGTTTGTTGCAGTCTCCTTGGAATCTTGGTATGTCAATATATTGACTTCTCATGCTAAATAAGTGTTATTCAAAGTATTTTTGCTAATATCACAAAACCATAGAATGGCCTGGATTGGAAGGGACATTAAAGATTGTCTAGTTCCAGCCCCCCTGTCGTGAGCAAGGACATCTTCCTCTAGAACAGGTTGCTCAGAGCCCCATCCAGCTTGGCCTTGGACAGGTCCCAGGATGGAGCATCCACATCTTCTCTGGGCAGCCTGTTCCAGTGCCAACACTGTAAAGATTTATTTCTGAATTTCTAATCGAAATCTACTCTCTTTTAGTTTATAGCTGTTTAACCTTGTCCTGTTGCTACATGCCCTTGTCAAATGTCTCTAAGGAGTGTAACTTTTCCTATGGAAAACCGCAAACATTTGGAGAAAGAAACAAACCAACAAACCCTCACTTGTTTATCTTTAGACGTGTTCATCTGTGTAAAGAGATTATATACAGTATTTGTATGCAAGATATTTTGTGACTAAATAAATTCTGAGCAGCAGCTATAATTCCAGAATGCTTAAACCTGAAGCAATTTATGGACCTCTATTGTGTGTGCAGGAAATGGAATGACATCTGGCACTTGTTGCTAGGCAAAATGTGCCTACCAAATAGTACTTAGAAGTAATCCGGCAGTTTAACTAGTAGGAATGCTAAATTGCTTCCAATGCAGTTTGCCTGTGATGTATTTCTAAAATGAATATAAACTTCTTTTCCTAACCAATAATTTATGCCCACAAAATGTAAACCCTTCTGCTTGTGTGGGCAGTCAGCCTCGTGGGAAAAATGTCCCAGAATTCTGGAGGAGCTTTTTTCTGGGATGTACTGAGCACCTCTCAAGAGCATTGATTTCATTTGGAATTAGCAAAATACACAATTGCTTTATAATGCACAGTATTAGGGTGCTTGAAAATCAGCACCTGTACACACTGTGAGGGGTGTGGATGTAGGAAAGGAATTTAGCCAGTCTTTTCAGTAGGTTCAGCATTCGCTTTATCTCTGTTCCATCCCATGGACACTGAAGTGAAAGATAAATGATTATGTGCTTGTGGTGGTGGTCTGGAGAAGTCGCTGCAAGACATCCTTCATGGTATCCCTGACACAATACAAAGTAGCAATAGCCAGTCTTTTGAGATGGGAGAAAATAGTGTTTAAATATTACCTATGCAATTAGGTGAGCTATGTAGAAGAAATTAGAAACACGTGTCTGATCTTAAAGCCTTTCCAAGAGTTAAAAAAATATTCACTGTCTAATTGGGATTAAACCAAGCAGTGTTTGTAATGAATTCATGAAGATGGATGTTTTCCAAGAAAATCACAATTATATATACCTTTATTTTTAAATACTTGTGACAGAGAAAGATTGACTAATTTGCAGTCACATAAAAAGCAAAACTTTATTTTATTATGATCTAACTTGTTTTTTTATTGTGGACCTGTGTATTCTAGGTATCCACCAAAGACCCCAGTTGAATATGTATTGTAGTTTTGTAGCTTTGATTGGCAACTGTAATATGAATGAGATTCTGCTTTGCTCAGTGATTGTCATTCACACATTCTTTGCAGAGAACATGAATTTGGACTAATGGCAAGAAAATTAAACAGTTGTTCTGCTGATTTGTTAATTCTTCTTGTTATAAAGACATTTCCTTTAGGGAAAATGCATTCTGTTTGGGAATATCTTCTGCAAAGCTTGAATTGATTCTTGATGTGAGCACATCTCATCCTTTTGATTGACAAGATTGATTCTTTTTGCCAAGCTTTCTCTATGTTTGTTTTTTTTCTTTGCATTTTCCATGTCATTACTTCCTTCTTCTTTCACTTCTTTATTTTGTGTTAATGTTTTAACAATTGTCTGTATTTTCTCACCTTCCCTTCTTTTGTTTCTTCTGAATCCTCTCTTTAGTGGTGGTTTTATTATCTGTGGTCCACATTATATCCCAGTCCTTTCTACTCACCTGGTCCTGCCTTTTTTTCTCTCCTTGGTTTCTTTTTTCATTTCCTCAGACTCTTTAATTTCTTCTTCATTTGCTCCTAGGTTCCTTACACATGCTCTATTTAATACTATCCTCTGCCTACCCCTACTGCCACCACCTTTTAATGCAATTGATGTTTTCATCTGGTTCCTAGCCCTTCCTCCCCTCTCCAATACTAAAAGTTCCTCTTTTAGCCTGTACTTTTTTTTCTTTTTTCCTATAGCAAGCCTTGACTAAAAGAATTTATTAACAAGAATTATGTTCATCTTAGCTTTTAATATTTTAAATACAATTTTAAAAAGTAGTTATGTTGAGCTTGCATTCATGTACACTTTTTTGTCTAAGCCATCATAGTCAGTCTTAATCCATATTCATAAGTTTCAGTATTGGCATGAATTTGTTGTCCTTGTCTAATCTATCTTTCAAATTGATCTGCTTCTTAAAACAACTAACTTATCCATAGTAAACAGACATTATTAATTTCTGTGATAATTGATTTTCCACAGAGTATGGAAGCTAGCCAGGGTTGCACATTGAGGAAGCTCTGGGAAACAAAGCTGTTCTCCCAAAAAGGTGAAAAGGGTAACTTGGATTTGTTGTTGTCTTTAAAAATCCTATTTTAACTTATATTATTAATTGCATTATTCTTGGATTTAGTGACTTTAATAAGTTTTTTTTTCCAAGTTTTTTTTGTCCCTTTTTAAAAATTCTATTAATAACCATTTAATTTCCTGACTAGTCAAGATCTTACTGTAACTGGAATGGGTTTGTGATTATGTCAAGCTTGAAGAGGCATGAATAATCAGCATGAACAGAAAAATTATGAGTGCAGTATACGTTGTTTTCCTATTAGTGTGTGTCTGTTGGACGCGGAAATAGCTTGTTTTTATCCTTGATTTCTAAGCTGTCCATACTTGTTCTTTTTAGAGTTTCTAGACCTTTCACTCCCACCTTCTTCCTCAAAATGTTTTAAAAGTGTAGAAGTCCTAGGGAACAAAAAGAAAAGTACTCTTCTATTACCAAGACAACTTGGTGAAACTTCTTTAACTGTTTGGCTGCTTTTTTTTCTACAGTGTTCTTTAAAATGTTCATTCTCTTCATCTCAAACTTAGAAGAACAATGAGAGTCTTGTTTACTGAATCTGTAATTTTAGAAGGTTTTTTTTTTCTCTTCTCTTTTTCATTTGTTGAAACCAAAGTTCTTAGGAATTTTATCTTTTGAAAGCTGACAGAGAATGTGCCCTTTTGTCTGTGCATGTGAGAGATTTGTTATCAAAAGGTACCTAGCATCCTTTGTTAGAACAGCCTTCCTTTCTTGCTGCTGTGATTGAGCTTTTGAAGATTCTCTGATGGTTTCATTAGATGAGAGAACGCTGTCATGAGCAAGAGTGATTAAACTAGAGATTGAAGCCAGACATGAGAAAATCAATGTGAATTTTGCCATTGACTTCATCAGACCAATCTCTTCTGTATCCTCTGCTTATAGTACTCATTCTGTATGTTCTCTTCCATTCCTTCCTGGCTACCTACCCTCTAAGATGGAAATGCACAGTGCAAATTGTAGGGACAAGCCCAGTGACTTCTGTGATCTGAGTGTAAAGACAGGGACTGGCTCACCTTGAATACCTTGGGAGCTAAACTCACTTGTTTTACATGTCTTCCAGTATGTTTTATACTGTATCTATAAAACCTGGGTAATTTTTTCCAACACAGTTTC
The DNA here is from genome assembly GCA_013397195.1 of Hylia prasina. Classification (NCBI taxonomy): domain Eukaryota; kingdom Metazoa; phylum Chordata; class Aves; order Passeriformes; family Sylviidae; genus Hylia; species Hylia prasina. The sequence goes on along the minus strand of VYXD01014089.1, from coordinate 546,030 downwards.
TGGGCATTTTGAATGTAAATGTCCACGCAAACACCTAATAATTGATTGTGATATGCTAAGATATGGTAATAGAACTATATAAATTATAGAAGAAATTAAAAGAATTCAAGACTTCACCTGAAATTACTTCAGAACTTTGGGATGTATTTTACCCTGTGCTTCAAACTTTGTAAGAAATAGAAAATGTCATTCCATTGTTTGGATTTTTTTTCTAAATTCATTACGTATTAGCAGTCCATTTAAATGTACATTGAGGAGAATAACAACATAAAGAGACTGAGAAGCTCAATTATACCACCCACACCTAGAAATAATCTTTTTACACTAAGCCTCTGAAACAATGTTTTAAAAGCAAATAAAACAATCTGTTCACCTCCTGTCCATTATGTTCTTTTAATTGAGACAATTTCCCTGATTTATTTTGAACTAAGAAATAAAAATAGAATTAATTTCAGTTTGCTATGAATTGCAGTCTCTGGTATTTTAAAAATGTATAATACTGTGCTGATCAGTCTTTGTTTAAAAGGATGGTAATCTGTGCATACTATCACAGTTGTTGCTCTATTCCCACCTGCCAGCTATTTTCTCACTGTTTCTCTGGGCGAGGAGGTTTTTTTTTCATGTTGCTCTTTAAGTAATTTGATGCAAAGAATAAGTAATATAATAGCTCCTACCTGCAAAAGCCTCTTCCTAAGTTGTCTGACCTTTTACAGAAAGGTCTGAGCACATTCACCCACTCATTTATGGTGACGTACCCAAGGCACTTAAGTTAGTAACCTCTCTATCTTACTAATATGCCTACATTGTTTTTCAGACTGTGCTGTGCAGAACTGTGAGGCGCCATGAAGTGCATGTAAAGTTTTTAAAAAGGCAACTGAAGAAATCAGTTCTACTATATATTTCACAAAATATATGAGTTTTCTGAAAATGATCACAAATGATCTGGGCAACGTCTAGGGGTCTAAAGGCAAGAATATTTCATATCCTGGTAAAGACTTCTTTTTTCCAGGCGTAAGCTCTAAATTGAATCAAGCTGCTTATTGGAGCCAGTGGCTGTAGTGCTTTCATAATTGTTTCAAAATAAATAATCCCTCTATCTGTCTATTACAGAATTATATTACTTTTAATAAATTATTTATATAAAGCTATTAGAAAGTGTCCAAAGAAGGGCCTGGAGGGAAATCAATATGTGGAGTAGTTGAGGTAATTTGGTTTCTTCAGCCTGGAGAAGAGGAGACTTCAGGGAGACCTCACTGCAGTTACAATTTCCTCATGATGGGGAGAGGAAGGGCAGGTGCTGATACCTGTAGTGAGAAGTGACAGGACCTGAGGGGGTGTTAAGAAGCTGTGTGAGGGGATGTGAAGGTGGTTGGGCACTGGGAGAGGCTCCCAGGGCAGTGGTCACAGCACCATCCTGACAGAGTCCAAGAAGCATTTGGACAATGCTCAGCCACATGGTGTGACTCTTGTGGTGCTCCTGTGCAGGGCCAGGAGCTGGACTTTGATGAGACTTGGTGGTCCCTTCCAACTTTGAATATTCTATGATTCTGTGACTCATCTGGAAAAAAGTAAACTTTTTTCTTCCTCACCAGCTCCTTCTCTCTGGAGTCTTCCTATTTGTAAAGAAAGTGCAATGAATTCTTAAAGAATCCTATTTTCAATGCCTGATTTCTTCACCAATCCTCCTATTATTCCACTTGCTGAGCCTTCCATCTGATGGAATCGAGTCCCTGGATAAGGAATATTTTCAGAAGTGAAGATGCTGCTGATCCAGACCTGACTTTTTCTTGAAGACACTGTAATTGCAATATATTTTAGCCTCTGATAGCTCAAGAATTATATTTCTCAAATACCATATACCATGTTTTGGAAAGTGAAGTCTATTTTAATTTCATTGAGGAGCCAGTGCACAACTTGGTAAATTGGTAAGTCTGTACTTGGAAGAATGTGATAACAACAGGTGCTGCAGGAGGTTTGGCTGGACTATAGAAAAACTGTCAACCTGAGGCATGTTCTTGGAATCAAGATCCATCTTTATTTTGTGGAACTTCAGATTCTTCTTAAAACTGATAAATAAAACACCACAATCTCTGAACAGGTTAAAACTTCACAAATATTTATCTTTTCTAAAAGCACAGGGAAAAAATTTAGACATTGTTGAGAGATTATTAGAATTCAAAAGGCAAGGGAAGAAAAACCTAATACCTAGCATTACAGTGGGAGAAGAGTGTAGCCAAAACAAATACTGAGAAGCATTTGTTTAACATTTGGCAGTAGATAAATGCAGGCACTACTTTATATGCTTAGAATTATATTTAATTTTTGATGCATGATCTTCATTGGAATGTTGATATGTAGCCCTTATATGTGTCAGATATTTTCAAAACTTTCTAAAATGAGACTTTGAGGCACTCATATTTTTTTCCTCCACTAATTGTCTAATAAAGCCATATGCAATGCTCAGTTTGTTTTTAAGTGTTAGTGCAAGCTTGAATACTCCAGTTTTATACACCTCTCATTTTTGTAATGAGTTTTCCCCATATGCTAGCAAAAGTTTTAGAGACATTAGTGACTCAATTTCAGGGATTACTGTGTGGTATTTAACAATTTAATCTGTGACAAGCTGCTGTTTCCCATTCCTGTTTTCTGTCATGTGTGTCTGCATTGTTTGAAGAGCAAGGGGTCAGATTTCCTACTAGACATAATTCTAAAGGACACGGTTAATTATATTTATGATCTTGAGCTTTAGGAAGAATGTGCAATCCCTAGTTTCCTACATATGTAAAAACACCATGTTAACACCGTTAAATAAAATTATCCATTTCAATTAACTAATTATATTTATCCTGAAATTATGGATAATTTTTTTCGTAAAGCATATACAACAACTTTAATAACAAATATTAACAATCTACCTTTAAGAGATAGCACTTAATATAATTATTTCAGATAAGAAAGCCCATCATCTAGGAGATCCTGGGTTTGAAAATCAAACTCTTTGGATCACCATCAGTCAATTTCTTAAGCACAATTACTGACTAACAATAACTTTTATGCTGATATATTTCTTTTAAGTGTAGTCATTGTAGGAGGCTTGTAGTTGTAGTGCGGGTATGTCCCCTTTTCTGCCCTCCACTTCACAATCCAAAGCATAAAGTTTTTAGCTTCTGACTCAGCAGTGGCTACATGGTCATCAAACAGGCCTTGTTCAGTGCATTGGCTTTACTTAGGTATAGGTTCTCCTGTGTGCAGCTCAGGATTGTGCCAGGCTTGTAATATTGACCCTTTGGCCGCTAGGTTTACCATGCTGTAAATAGTAGTTGACTAATTTTTTATACTCTTTGGAGTTGTCTTACCCAGATGGCTTGTTCCATGAAGTATTTCTGTAACTGGCATGTTTAATATGGACTTTGTTGACCAGCAGATAACCGGAAATGGAAAAATGTCAGGGATTTAATTAGAGAATGCTAAAGAGAATTGTAACACACCTGTGCTAGTGTTTGTTGTTAATCCTAGTAATAAAGGCTCTCAGACTCCATAAGGTATTGTTTAAAATACCTTTTATTGGTATCTTTTATTGGAGATAAGAAGAAAAAAGGTATAGAACAGATAGCATTACATCTTCCTAAGTTGTGCAGCATCAGAAGGACTTCTAATGAAGGCGTGTCAGGCTGCCTGAATTCTGTCTGCTCTGAGGTTCACCAGTGTGGTGGCCTTCAGACCTTTTACAGGATTTTCTCAGCGGTAACATTTTATTATTATTATNTTATTATTATTATTATTATTATTATTATTATTATTATTTTCTTTTATAAAAACCCTGCAGCATTTGCAGGTTTTTCATAGGGGGACGGTGATATTTTCAGTCTCACAGGGAGCCAGAAATTCTCCTTCAGTCAGGTGTGGTTCATCACTTCCAGACTTACAGAGCCTAAAAGATTATGTGTATCCACAGACCATGGAAGGAGCCAGTGAAGGATATCTGGGACAAGGTTTGTTAGTCAACCTGAAGCGCACACCAAACTGACTAGACTCAGGAAGGGGGGTTGTACTGGCTTTTTTGCAGATGATTTTCCTTACAGTACGTGGTATGTGGCTGTGTTTTGTATCTGTGCTGGAAACAGCATTGACAACACAAGGATGTTTCAGCTGTTGCTGAGCAGTGCTTGCAGAGTCGAGGTCTTTTCTGCCTCTTAGCCCACCACGGAGCAGGCTGGGGGTGCACAAGAGGTGGGGAGGAGGGGACACTACCAGGACAGCTGATTCCAGCTGACCTCGGGCATATTCCATATGGTGTCATGCTCAGCATGTAAAGCCTGGAGAAGAAGGAGGGATGTTCAGAGTGATGGCATTTCCATTCTCAAATCACCATCATGCGTGATGCAGACCAGCTTTCCTGAGTCTGGCTGAACACCTGCCTGCCAGTGGGAAGTGGTGAATGAGTTCCTTGCTTTGCCTTGTTTGTGTGCACAGCTTGTACTTTACCTATTAAACAGTCTTTACCTCAACCCACAAGATTTCTCACTTTTACCATTCCAATTCTCTCCCCCATCCCACGAGGGGTAACTTCTCTGAAAGTTATCTCACAGAAAGGAATTGTTCATCTCTCAGGTATAATTTTGTNTCACAATCCAAAGCATAAAGTTTTTAGCTTCTGACTCAGCAGTGGCTACATGGTCATCAAACAGGCCTTGTTCAGTGCATTGGCTTTATTTAGGTATAGGGTCTCCTGTGTGCAGCTCAGGATTGTGCCAGGCTTATAATATTGACTCTTTGGCTGCTAGGTTTACCATGCTGTAAATAGTAGTTGACTAATTTTTTGTACTCTTTGGAGTTGTCTTACCCAGATGGCTTGTTCCATGAAGTATTTCTGTAACTGGCATGTTTAATATGGACTTTGTTGACCAGCAGATAACCGGAAATGGAAAAATGTCAGGGATTTAATTAGAGAATGCTAAAGAGAATTGTAACACACCTGTGCTAGTGTTTGTTGTTAATCCTAGTAATAAAGGCTCTCAGACTCCATAAGGTATTGTTTAAAATACCTTTTATTGGTATCTTTTATTGGAGATAAGAAGAAAAAAAGGTATAGAACAGATAGCATTACATCTTCCTAAGTTGTGCAGCATCAGAAGGACTTCTAATGAAGGCATGTCAGGCTGCCTGAATTCTGTCTGCTCTGAGGTTCACCAGTGTGGTGGCCTTCAGACCTCTTACAGGATTTTCTCAGCGGNTTGCTGAGCAGTGCTTGCAGAGTCGAGGTCTTTTCTGCCTCTTAGCCCACCACGGAGCAGGCTGGGGGTGCACAAGAGGTGGGGAGGAGGGGACACTACCAGGACAGCTGATTCCAGCTGACCTCGGGCATATCCCATATGGTGTCATGCTCAGCATGTAAAGCCTGGAGAAGAAGGAGGGATGTTCAGAGTGATGGCATTTCCATTCTCAAATCACCATCATGCGTGATGCAGACCAGCTTTCCTGAGTCTGGCTGAACACCTGCCTGCCAGTGGGAAGTGGTGAATGAGTTCCTTGCTTTGCCTTGTTTGTGTGCACAGCTTTTACTTTACCTATTAAACAGTCTTTACCTCAACCCACAAGATTTCTCACTTTTACCATTCCAATTCTCTCCCCCATCCCACGAGGGGTAACTTCTCTGAAAGTTATCTCACAGAAAGGAATTGTTCATCTCTCAGGTATAATTTTGTTTGATATGTGCAGTATCTGTGCAAAAGTCTACACTGGGAAAGTAACATATGGAATAGCAGTCTTCTCTAAAAGCTAAAGAATACTTACTCTGCCTATTTAAAGATCTTCTTAAAAGTTGATTATTTTTGATCGTCAAAAAGAATGAGAAACCATTTGGTTAAAAATAAGTAGGAAATCTTTCACAGAAAAATTGAATTATTAATGGAAACCTTGACTCTAGACTGTTTTGATGGATAAAACCAATTTATCTCTGTCTCCCTGAGATATTTATATCATCTGTCTAAACAGTGTGAGTCACATTTAAAATGATATCAACTTGTACCACCTCCAGAGTAACAAACTGGAGCTGATTCAGCTGAGTGTTGCTTTCCTTCATTTTAATCATTCAAAATATCCAATTGATTTTTATTAAAATTGAGTCGATTCACTTTACAGGGTATTTAAATCCATAGCCAAGAGGAGAAAAAGAGATGTCACTGATCAGCAGTATAATTTATTCTTTCTTGTATTCTGGACCCTTTTTCTACAGGTAGAGGAAAAATGTGTGTTGTCTTGGATTCTTGAGGTACGTTTATGTACAAATAGGCACAAAGTTTTTAATGCTAAGTACACGTGCAGGAATAAAACACAGGTTTGGGTTTTTTTACAAATACTACTGTGAGTTTTATATACACTTCAAGTAAAAACTTCTCAAGCTATGTTAAAGACCATTTGGTCTTAGAGCACTGTCCACAACCTGAGTGCTAAAACTGTGTATTACCCCTGCCATGTGTTGCAACTGGAAACAATGAAACTGGAGTAGAAATGTTTGGAAAACCTCTATCTCTTACTCCGTTTGTTTTGGGTTTTTTTATGATGAAAAAATTATTTTAGAATTTTCCAAGAAGTTAACTTCCAAAACCATTTGTTTTATGTTGTCTGGACCTCTTTGATATAAAAAAGAATTATTACACGTTATACTGTTTTTGTATTTATTTGCTGAAAACATGAGTTTCTAATACCTTGTTAGGCATTTAAGCAGAAGCAGGATGTAGATGTAGAAAGGGCTACATACACAATTATATAACCTGACACAAAGAGTTGTGTGCAGAGAAATTGTAAGAGCACAGGAGACAAGCTTACCTTTATCTGTTTCTTGCTGAGACAGGAATTTGAGAGGGAAAAATTCAGGAATTTATATGGAGTAATAGACCATGTCAAAGAGTGAAAATCCTTCCTGGCCTCTTTCAGAAACTGTTATGAAATTCTGAAATATAGGATTAGAGTAGCATATATTAAAAAAAAAAAGTACTATGACCAGTATATGCAATAAAAATCTTTTATAAGCATTACTTTAATTTAGTTTCTAATCTTGTCAGTGAAATTGCAATTGTCACTAAGTATAGTTTTAAATTCCAAGACTATGTGAAATCATTCATGATGAACTCTTTGGGCAGAGAAAGATAACTATAGTCTCAGTAGTGGAGAGTATTCATACCTTCCAGGGGGCAATAATTTTTCAAAAATTTTTTTTTTTTTTTGTATTTCAATTTAATTTTCTAGTCTATTTTCATTTCTAAAGATACTGATTTTAAGGCATTCATTGATCTGATCTATAGATTGTTATTGGTGTATTTATCTAATACACGTCATGTACAATTTTGATGCAATTTCTAAGTGTTTTCTTAAAATATTCTTCTGCAAATGCTAATTTTATCTCCAAATTTATATATGCATTTTATCTCCAAATTTAGCAATAGTAATATTAAATCAGCTTATTTGCACAAGTTGTATTGGGAGATGGTTAGAAGATTTATAAACTTCTGAATTCACATTGACACAAGTCTACATGAAACAAAGATGTTATCACTGTAAATAATACTTTAGATTATTGCAGTATACAAGTATGTATAGCAGAAATAGCTACTGTGTCTAGTTGATTTATAACCTGAAAATTAAACACCATCAGCAGTCATGCCCTCACACCCATCTCTGGTAATTTTTCTATATTTAATATAGGTTCTGATGGATTTTTTCCTTTTTGAACACTATTTGATATTTGTTTACTAAAACATTGTTCTAAGCCATCCCTGCAACACACGGCACAAGTGCAAGAGGAATTTTTTTTGCTTTTCTTTAGGTAGTATCTACAGTCATTTGTTTAGGTTTTACCTATACCTCTGTTGGAGTTATGATTTAACAACATTTATGATGTTTTCATTGTCAAAGTGCTTCCAGTAATAACTGGATTGAGATGATTTGTCATCAGTTTCCATTTTAACTCTGAAAATCCATTTCAGATAAACTTTGATGCACTTATTGTCTCCAATCACTGCAGAGCACTGAGAGGCAAACTGTGCTTGTGTGCTCTTGTCAGCGTGACTTAGTCACTCAGGCTCCCCAGAGCTCAGTGCTCAGTGGTTTTGTCTCTTACTCTGGGATTCTTCAAGGTCTGGACATCCTAAATAAACGTGGATAAATTGGTTTAATGTGAGAACATCTAAGTTCCAATATAGTGGGTTTTCTTTTCATTTTAATAGCCTTTTGGGAAATAAATAAGGTAAAATTTCTTTTCATCCTTAAAGGTCTCTGAGCCTACTGTATTGCTTATAAAATCTCTGATTAAATTCTTATCAGGACTGTGGCTTGTTGATAAAGGAGCTTCAGTGACAAAATAGGCTTGAAATGTTCTATTATCATTAGGCAGCTTTTCCCTTGAAATTTCCCGCTGGCTTTTTTAAGCATTGTTTCTAAATTTCAAACAGTCCGCTTGGTCAATCCATAGTTTAACCTCATCCTGTCAGCACAGGGAGAGGAACAAGTTGTGATGTGAAGGAGGAGGTGGTGCTCTTGTGAAAACCTCAGCATTGCTGAACCTCCTTTCAGCAGGGGCAGAATCCCTAGGGCATAATGCAAAGGTTGAGAACTCCTGGCCTTCTTTGGAGGTAGTGCAACATAGACAACCAAAACCCCAACCCTAAAAAGACATAATTTAACATACAGAGACAGAGGAAAAAAGTACTAATACAAACTTATTTTTGCTCTGCTAAAACACAATTCTAACAATTCTGAAAAAGGAGATTCAGAGAAATGCTTCTTCTGAGTTCAAGGCACAGTTGTTGAGAATCTTAAAAGCAACTAAATAGAATAGACCATTTTGCAAATCCTATCTTAGTGTAATCTCTGATGTTTTCACTAGGTTTACATTGGTGTAAAATAGCACAATCTATTTCACTAACTGCTGGTAAGAAAGCCATCCATTTGGAAAGAAATATTAAAAACATCTTCACTGTACTAAGTTGAAAGTGCAGAACAATGTTTTAATATTTTTTCAAAATTTTCAACTCTTACAACTGAATTATCCTTCCTATCTGGTATCCCAATCAGAATTTGGAATCCATAACAACAAATTCTTCATATTTCTTTACCTATTCAATGAATTGTCTTTTGGGCAACTCAGGGGTTGCTAAAAATGCATAGTAATGTGCCCAATGCATTTATCATGCCAGCTGCTGATTTTCTTCTGATGACTGACTTCATGCTTGAGAGAGAAATCCTTATCTTAGCACAAGCATCTCACCTGCCTGTAGCAAATTCATCCAATCACAATTTTAAAATGAGAACTGCCCTCAATTGTGTTCTTACATAGAATAATTGGGCTTTAGTTATCAAAAACATGTGACAGCAAGGACATCTGAATGTATTTTAGTTTCTGGCCGAACAGCCTGGATCTTTGTGCTCGAGTAAGACACATCTTTTGACATGAGGGCTACTTTGCTATAACTAATGTGGCAGAAGGACATAAATAGGTATTATTCCAGAGGCAGTATTTCCAGTTGTGTTTACTTAATGAACCAAGAATTTATTTAAAAGCTTTGGCAGTTTAATAATCACATGACCATAGTTTCACAATTCCTTCTAGAAAGGGAGACAATTCCTTTCAGGAATACAGGACTCTAATTCATCTTGCTGAGAAAAATGGTGACGGTAATTTGAAAGGTAGCATGTTGCCTCATTGGGCTGTTTGTTTGTTTTTAAACTAGCTACCTCTATTCATATGTAACATCTGAAAGCTCTTAGGTACCAAGAAGTTTATCCTTAACAAAATTTTTATGAAGTCAATTATCAATATTTTCTCTATAAAGAAGAGATTTTTAGCTCATCATGTGGACTCCTGGTGATGTTTTCATGTGTTAGAGGTTTTCCAGAAAATGAAAGATACAGGAGTTGAACCCAGTCACCTTTCTTTCAATTCAAGGTCTTAACGTCAAGATCAGTCTTTTATTATTTTTGTTTTCTGTTAAGGAATCTACATTTTTGTGCCCCACCACTGCTCTGTAGAAAAGATAGTCATGGCACATAAGCATGCATACATTTACACATGCTCCTAGCAAGAGCATGGGAGGTGACAAACCAAGTAGTTTGTTTTGACTGATTTTGTTGCCTATGGAAAGTTTAAGCACAAGGATGTAGCGATTTCAGTCACAGGGAACATCAGTATGTAATTTAAAAAAAAAAAAAGAAAAATGGTACAAAGGTGGAGAAAATCTTTTCCAGTAAGATACAAAAAAAAAAAAACCAACAAAAAACCAACCCCCCCCCCAAAAAAGCCAACCAAAAAACCCAAACAAAAAAAACACCACAAAACCCCCCCCACCAATAACACTGCTGAATGATGCAATTTCTATCGACGCATAAAAATGAAAGCAGTGTTCAAACTTAGTTTCTGGTCCATCCAATAATTATTTAATGTAATTGTTTTTATAAATTGATGCAGTTCAACCTATAACTAAGCTGACATCATGCTCCTTTTTATTCCAAATGTCAGAATATTTAAACCCTGACATTGAATATTGTACAGATAAGTGAAGCAAAAGAACATAAATGAATGATCTGTGTTTGCACGCAAGAACTGCAAAGTCCCAGCTTCCCAGCAGCTTAGTGAAAAAAGACAGACAACCTCTGAGGACTGTTCAGCCCACACAGGACCAGAGTCACTCTGCAGAAGTGCCTGTCTCTCATGATGGATTACACACAGAGCTCAGCAAAAGAAGGCTTCCAAATCGATGCCCTGAATACGTGCAATACAGATATGGATTCAGAACTTTTTGTCAGAGATTTACCTTTGTATCTTTGCTCTTGGACCTGTAGGCATGCAAATATGTAGTAGAAAAATATTTTTAGAAGGCAGGTTGAGGTCAAGTGTCTAAACACAAAAGTATGTGATCAGAGCCAAATGCTTATGGTTTAAATTACCATCTTCCTGCTCAGATATTTTAATTCCCAACCAATTGTAACCTTGCAAGTGACTAAAATTCTACAAATGTTTTCCCTGGATAACTTGACTCAGTCTTCCAAGGTTTAGAGACCTAATGACAGTTTTCAAGAATAAATTGGACTCAGGACCATATCCCATACATTGTGTGTATAATTTCAAATGCAGATTTGTTACTCCTGTTCCTAGTAATATATCTTCAGTGGGTACATCTCAGACACCTGTCAGCTAAAGGCTGAGTCACACCATGTTTCCAGAGCTGATGTCTATATGCAGTCACATTCTTCTTGTTGTTTCCAGCTGGGAAGGTATTAACCTGTGACATCATTTCCTTGCCTCTAGTGTGTAATCCTGTGCTTGTATTTCCAGTCTCAATCCACTTTTACTACTTCAGTCCTTCAGGTTGTCAGTCCAGTTATTTTTGTATGTCTTTTCATCTTCACCTCTCTAGAGAGGATTTACAGATTTGTTATTGCCAAAAGTTGTTTGTGTTATCTGAATTTCTTTATCAGTATCAGTAAAACATAGCCAGACATCTTCTATTCCAGTTATAGGACTTTTTGTCCAAATGTTGTTTCCTTCCTGTAAACTATGCTGTGATTCTTTTGCATTTCTAGAGCATTTTGTCCAGAATATTTTTTCTTTTCATGGGTGTCATTGTATCCAACATATATGATCCTATCTCATGGGTTTCCCATGTTCCTTTTCTTACAAAATCCATTATCTCATGAAAATATATGCCAGGTTATTTTGGCATAATGATAGGCTATTTCGGGGTAAAGCTGTTATTCATTATATTCCATTTTCATTACTTCAGTGTCTCTAGCTATGCAATGCTTCATACTTTATTTCAAATCCTGGAACAGCTCATGAGGTCACAGGCTTTTTTATGTTGTCTGGATCACGTACATTCCTTTTGATTAAAAGAAATAAAAGCTAGGTTTTATTTTTCAGACATTTGATTGCCAGCCTGATAGATTCATTAAAAGTCTTTGTTGCTGAACTGCCCCTTCATGTACAAGTATTTTAAGTATTCTCAAATAGAGGTTATGGGGTCTTGCCCTCTTGGTCTAGACACTTCCTTAAAAATATTTTTATGTCTTTGTTTTCCTCTCATCTTAGATGAGTAATTTTCATTTCCAGAGAGCATGTCATTAGCCACACTGCATTTGCTACTAGTAGTCAGCATCCCCATATTAATTTTGTTTTGGACTGCCTGTAATTTGTCTTTAATCTTAAGTGGGTTTTTGCTGCTTGGTGAAGCCACTCTTTTTCCTGTTTTCTTTTTATTTGGATGATGAAAGTACATTTTAGTACTGGCAATTTTGCAAGATCTGACCCTGCCTAACATTTTCTGTTCTCACTTTCTTCATATATTTTCTGACATCTGACAGTTTTCCCAGCATATTAATTTTATGTTCCACCCTACAAGCTTTCTGCATAATCCAGATATACTCTCTGAGGTGACTGCTCATCTAGTTAGAAATCGAGCCCTTTGTTGCAAAAGATTTCTCTCCATGTTTGAAGCTGCAAATTTTTCAGTCCTCAGCAAGTCTTTTTCTTGAAGGAATTACTGCATTTTCTTGAGTCTTCCTTATTTCCTTGTTTTCTTTTTTTCTTTTTTCTTTTTTTGTGGGGTTTTTTTTTTTTATGTTGCTTTGTTGTTTTGGTTGGGTTTTTTTTAGTGAAGTTCTGATTTATTTGTGTTTAGCGTTTATTTGTGTTACAGTTATTTTTTAAAAAATAGAATGAATGTGTCATCATTGGAGATACAGTTTCTTGACCAACTATTCTGCGAGGTCTTATACTTCACTTTTCTCATGTACTCTGCCACATCCTCAAATAGCTGGGTCTACCCTTTATTGCTAAAATTTATTTTATGGGAGATTGAAATCTCACCTCATAGCTTTCATAGTGCTAGTTACTCCTTATTTACTATTGTATAACATTATCTGCTTTCTAAATAATGCAGAAATTTATACACAGTAAATGGGATCCTACAAAAACTTTTCTGAAAGAGGTCTAAATCCAGTAAGAAAACTTCTATGCATTCTCTAATTTTCTTTCTGTTTGTCACATACTAGGTTTATACTTCATCACATCATTATTTTTGTCACGAGGGAGGCAATAATATTGGTACACCTGGGTGTGGGAGATAAGCAAGAAGGGGATTCCTATGTCAAACTGACTTGCAGATCAGCTGCATCATCCATGTGACAGGGAAGATGCTGCGAGGTATCAAAGCTATTGTGGGCAGTTGTGGCCTTCTATACTTCAATACAGTCCTCTAACCCTAATTTTTGGGCAGAATATTGCCATTCCATTACTATTTAAAAAAAAAATCCAAATGGCAAAATTAATATATTTTAAGGGATGGTCAAGGTGAAAATCACATGTGCAATCTTACAAATTCATATTAGTTAGATTTCTGACAGTTTCAGTTGCATGCAAATGATCTTTCATTACTTCTCAAAGTTTAATAATTTCTTTTTGTGTGTGTGTGCATATTTTCTTGTTAAATAAAGCCAGGGAACTGCTCTGTATAACCACTTGCATGGAAGTATTTTACTGATTTTCTTTAAACAGACTGTGTTGCATCTAAGTGAAATTATTTATTTCCTTCATGTATCGTGTGTTGTATTAGTGCATGTCTAACTGAGAGAGGTTAGTGCTGCTGGACCATTGGTAATAACTGATATGAAGTGGCTTCTGCTTTACTCTGTCATTTAGACATGGGAAAGGGAAAATGAGTCCTACTTTTATTGGAATATCTTTTCTTCACCAGCAGACATCAGACTGTTAAATCACAAGAGTACCTAACATGGAGAATGCAAAGTCACAGTGACAAGTAATCCTTCAAAGGAAGGAAAACAGTTATGTTTTTTCTTTATATTTTTGTAAGCTTGCCTAGGATTTGCCACCACTTTCTGGAATGGCTTATGCTGTTGTCAGTCAGTGAAGTAGAGTAGTCACTACAGTAGGTTTTTATTCTGTATTTTATATCTTTCTTTTTTTTTCCCTTGTCCTTTACCAATGGGGAGTTATTCAGTAATTTTTAAGGTGGCAACTCATGTTTTAAAATAAGAACTAACATATTCTCTTATGGTTTTGGTTTATGTTTTTTGCAGCTATTGAACTGTATCTTGTCTTAGGACCAAACTGGAAGGCAAGCAAAGTTTTCTTGAGCAACAAAAAGACCTTTTCTAATTAAAATTGTCATTTACAATAGTTATTTAAATTCCTTCTTACGGGCAACAGACTGGGCTTGTACTTTTCATGCAGTTGACTCCAACCACAGGAACAGATGCATTTAAAATAGACTGCAATTAGATTCTGTTTTTAAGATGCAGTGATAGGAAGGGAATATTCTGTAAATCACGTAGATATTCAAAAGATATTTATTTTAAAATTTAATGCTCTGATTTAAAAGAGATGCAATTGTTTTCACATTTATGGCCTAAAATAGTATAGGAATGATAAAGAATAAAGTGATAAAAATTTACACCTTGAAGTTAGTGTGAAAAATGATACTTAATATGTAACATAAACAGTAAAAATTGTCCAGTCTCTCATCCACCAGCCCCCCCAAGTCCTTCTGGGTGGGGCTGCTCTGGATCTGTTCATCCCCAGCCTGTGTTGATACTGGGGATTGCCCCAGCCCAGGTGTAGCACCTTGCGCTTGGTCTTGTTAAACCTCATGAGATTCCAAGAGACCTTCTTCTCAGGCCTGTCCATGTCCCTCTGGATGGAATCACATCCTTCAGGTGTGTCAACTACACCACTCAGCTTGGTCACATCTGCAAATTTGCTGAGGGTGCACTTGATCCCTTCATCTATGTCATTAAGAAGATATTAAGTAACACCTGTCAGTGGTGTCCTCCAGGACTCTGAGCAGTTGACCACTGGCCCCCCAATGTGACCACCCAACCAAGTCCTTATGCACCAAACAGTTCACCCATTAAATCCATCTCTCTCCAGTTTAGAGACGGATGTTGTGGGGGGCAGTGTCAAATGCTCTACAGAAGTTCAGATAAATGACATCTGTAGCGCTTCCCTTGTCCACTGATGTAGTCACTCCAGCTTAGAAAGGCACAAGTTGGTCAAACAGGCCTTGCCCTTGATGGAGCCGTGTGCTGTCTGTCTCCCTTCTGTTTTTAATTACATATGAACTCTGTTGAGTTGATCTATTAGTCATGTTCATTTAAAAATGTTATTGATGGAATCTATTTTAAAAGCTGGATAAGAAAATACCACTTTCTGAATGGAAAAAAAAAAAGGGAATCAACACACTCTTTCCTTTGCTAGGCCATGGAAAGTGTGACTGTGGGAAGTGCAAATGTGATGAAGGCTGGTATGGTGAAGCTTGTCAGTATCCAACTACTTGCAATCTTACACGGAAGAAAAGCAACGAAATGTGCAAGAATTCTCAAGATATCATCTGTTCTGGTGCAGGTAAGATGTATTTTGTTGCTTTTGATACCTTAGAGCTCTCCCAGTGTTATCTTGAGAATCATTGTAATTTCTAACTAGTACTTCTGTAGAGTATGTTTCAAGAGACTGAGATGTAACTGTAGGTATACTAAAATGTTTAATTTTCCTATAGACTTTATTCTGTGCATATGATGTACACTAATTACGAACACCTACTTTAGAACTCTGGTTTATCCATAGATGTTTTGAGTTGATGAAACTGCAAATGTTGTTTATTTTCCTCATCAGAATGTTGTTGTAATGGCATCAACACAGGAAGTGATGTAATTTCCATCAATTGTTTGTGTTTACAGAATGCAGAAATGACGTTTGCAAATGTTTTTCCCAGACATTTATAGGCTGTGCAACTTTTTGAGACACTTTTGAGTTGTACCTGTGGTTATTAAAATCAGTTGTAGAAGATGTGCTGAATCATTTAAAGGAGCATTTCCATCTTCAGTGTTCTGATATGATAACACTGTTTTCTCTAATTGTTTAGTTTATAACCATCCTGAATAGAAAGTTTTTACCTTAAAAAAATAGTCAGAGGAAAGCCAAATTGCTTTTAGAAGACTTCATTGAAAAATGGTACCATTTTAAAGGACATTTTCTACCAGTCAAATTTTGAGACCAGAAATTGCCTTCTGGCTTTTCCATTACATTGACTTCCAAGTAAAAGAATGTTTCAAGAATCCCATTTCTGCTCACTATTGCTGGTCTTTAATTTCAATTGTAATCCACACATTTTCATACAAGTAAATTTCTCACAAGTTAGTTGCTGGCATGAGCAAAGAATCCCAAGTATTTGTGGGACTTGTTAGAGAAGAGCTGGTGCAGGAAAAGAAACCAGTTTAATGTAAAACTGTTAGTATGCAGCATACTAAGTAAATGATACACTTAATTTATAACAGTAAATGTATGAAACTTGCTATTGAGAGAGGCATGAGAGCTAAATGAGAAACTGACTTTCAAAAATAGGTATAGTTCATTGTACTTAGTCAAAGTCTTAAAAAAGAACCTCTTGGTTAGAAGTGGCCCCAGTCTTCACAGGAAAATGAACATAAAAACTAGTCCAAGTACCTAAGGGGGAATGTGGCATCATGAGAAGAATAAATGGTTTTGCTTTTGCTGATATTAAACAGGACAGGAATTCCAATGAGACTGAATAGGGAGTTTGGGGTAACTTGATGGGCTGTATTTTGTCTTGGTGGGATTGCCTTTTGATCTGCTAACACTGTCATTGGGATTTGGACTCTGTTTTTTAATTGCCAGTAAAAGATAGGAAGGGATGACATGAGCTGTTACAAAAAGAGTCCTCTGCTGTCACACAGATAATTATTGCAATTTTTTTTCAGTAACCAATGAAGGTGCACCTAAAATTTCACTTTTACGACTGTTCCTAATAATTTGTCGGAACAACTAGGACATCCTACCTAAACTGAGGTTCTCCATGTGAGCAATTTTGTCTTTTGGCAGTGGAAGGAATGAACATCTTTATGATAAACCATTCTTTTTAGATACCCAGTCTAGGAATTAATTTTCTGTTTTATCTTTTTTCCTGGTAAGGAATTATCTGTAATCATGACAGTTTTCTCAAAAATTGCAATCATTTTTGTTTACCAAGTAATTGTAGCAAATAATTCTAGTTCTGTAGGTTACTTATGTTGTATTATCAATTGTATTGTTATTACCTAACTATATTAGCTCTTGCAAACATTTTTAAAATTTACTCTTTTAAAATGACCATGTCTGTTGCAGAGCCCAATACTTCTGTTCTTTTGATTAATGTGCTATGCTTGTAAAGGTAAAATTTATAAGGGTAAAAACGTCAACTGGTTTCTGCAATCCTGTGTAATATCAGCTAAAACTGCTATTTTGGAGAACTTCTGTGATGCCAATAACCGTGTTTTCAAAAATACATATGGATGTCATGTGAGGATTATCAATGTTGTGAAGTGAATTTTTTAAAAAATCTGTGCTTGCTGTCGTAATGATGCCATTGACTATTGAAACAACTAGTTTGAGATCACTGACCACAATGCCCCAGTAATGTGATATTGGGGTAACTTCCCACCCTTTCAATTTTAATAAAGGTAGGGACAGAGGTAGGGAAAAAGGGGTTTCTTATATGAACAGCATAATAATACTTTTGTTTCCAATGTCATTTTAATGTATTTGTGATTTTTTTTTGACTGTGAAACTCATTCATACATTTATTTATGACCTCAGGTCAGATAGACCCTCTGAGGGAAAAAAGGGGATTCTTCTTTCCCAGGGAGAAATAAAACAATTTTTTCCTATTCAGGAGGGCAAGTCATGGAGGGAGGCAGCCACTGAGCTGAGGGCCAGCCCTTCTCAAAACACCAAGGAGCAAATGTGTGACCTGATGAGCAGTAATAGAGGAGAGATCTGTTTACAAATCCATTTGCATCCTTTGCATTGCCTGAGTGCTCTAGCTTTTCATTATGTCAGAAAGTTGGTTGGTTTTTTTGTTTGTTTGTTTTGTTTTTGGTGTTTTTTTTGTTGTTGTGTTTTTTTTGCTTGGTTTTGGGTTTCTTTTGGGTTTTTTTGTGGTTTATGCTGTGAAAAAAAAACAAGGCACTTGGATACTCCAGCTCTGTACAGCTAAGATTAGGCTTTTTGTTGACATGGATAATTTCTGTTTCTGTCTTTATTTCTGTGGATGATCTTTATATTTCAGCCTTCTCAGAATATGTACCATCTCTGACAGACTAATGAAACTTTCTGTAATCTGCAGTCATTGAGTAATGTCTCTTAAATATTTACAGGCACATGTCAGTGTGGCAGGTGCAAATGTGCAAACTCAGAAGGAAATGGACTGGTATATGGCAAATTTTGTGAATGTGATGACAGAGAGTGCATTGATGATGAAACAGGAGAGATTTGTACAGGTATGTATCTTAGTGAGCACAAGAAAAGTCATGAAGATTAATACAGGCTGATATTTAATTGCATGGTTCTACAAAATACTGAATGTATGACAAAAAAGTAACTCTATTTGCAAGACTTCACACTGCAAATTGTAAGTGCAAATTGCAGATGAAAAAATGAGCTAAGCATAAGGTTAAAGAATGAATAAATCCTGTGACATTCTCCTCTTTTTGGGAGAACTGCAAAGAGGATTGTACAAGATAATTCACTAAGGTAATTCATAGCTTAGTGTGTCTGTCTTCAGTAAAATATATGAGGAATGTGAATGCTTCATGGCACAGATGAGAGAGAGTAGGATGGACAACATATGAAAAAAGAAACAAAACTAGGAATTTTTTCAAGGAAGCAGACATTAAAAATATCAGGAATAAATGTAGGATGATAACTCAGAAGCGGGAAGATAAGAAGAGAAAGGAATGAATAAGGAAAAATTTCATCTGCAATAGGAAAGGCAAGAATATAAGATGGAATGAATTCTGCTGATAGAAAAGCAACCAAACTTCAAACTGTTTGGTCATGCCATTATAAGGCAGGAACCTGGCAGTTAAATATTGTGCAACACACACCATATATGGCGTTAGAAATGTTGTTGCCTGTGTTGCAAAGGAGGCTTGTCCTTGAGCTGGAAGGTGCTACAAACATTGTTCAAGCTACACACCTGCAGATTGTGTCCATATGCCCACAAGTGTTCCAGTCTGCTCCTAGAATATTTGTATCTGGTGGTAGTGCTTCCTCTGTGTGTGTATGAAGAAGGAGAGTACTCGTGTAAAATAGCTTTCTCTGTCTTTTCCTTACACAGACTTAAATAAATTCTATTTATTTAAGTGCATTTGAAGGCAAAAAGGACTTTTTTCTTAAATCCTAGGATTAATTAGCGATTTTAAATGAGGATATGCAGAATGGTCCTCTGAAGTCCAGATTCAAGAGCAAAGTATAATATTTCCAGTTATAACCTAAAGTAAAATGAGTGGTAGACAACAATTTTTACATGCCAGTTATTCCATTTATATTTGCCTCTAACCATTCCATATGGTACCAAATATGATAAAAAATTGCCATTCATTTAGTTCCAGTAAATTCCCGTACTGCTGTTTCTGTCTGTTTGGTACAGGGGTTTTTGTGTGTGTGGTTTTTTTTTTGTGGTGTTTTTTGTTGTTGTTGTGGTTGGTTAGTTGGTTTTGTGGTTTTATTTTTTGTTTTGTTTTGGTTTTTTATCACATGTATTTTGCTGCTGGTTTATATTGTTAGCTTTTTCTTAGCTTTTATTTCCCATTTTCTCATCCACTCATCTCATGTTCCCCAAAACACCAAGTGCACCTGTGTATAAAACTAGTCTTATATGTGTGGGAAATTCAAAGTATGCTGATAGAAAGGGAGAAAAAAAATTCTGGTAGGTTCAAGTCTTTAAAGTTGGTGATTGATCAGTATAAAAGTGATGATGCCTCATGGAAGTTTTGGGGTCTTCTAAAGTGTAAGTTATAACCTAATGGTTTGCTTGACTTGGTTGGGTTATTGTAAGCTGAAAAGTTTATGCACACAACTTTTGAGTGTTATATGTTGCTTTATTTTTTAACAAACCGCTACAATACAAAATCATGTATTGAAGCAGACCTTATCCAGAAGAAATGCATATGGCAGCACATGAACTGAAGGTCAATGGCACATCCTTTCCACAACTTTGAGCTGGGATTTTATCCTGGAAAAACAATCAATGCCATGTTGAGATATAGATGACATACATTTTAATATTTGCACAAGGGCACTGCATTTTCTAAGCAAAGCAGTTCTTAGGTAGGGCAAAGTTGCAAAGGTGTCTTAAGCTTTTCCAGCTTCATTTGGAGTTTTATCAGTCAGTTGACTATCACTTCTTATTTGAGGTTACGTACACTTTAGAGTCAAGTTACGGCTTATTTTTGAAAAAGTATCCTATCTTATAGCAAATTAAATTCTGGTCCTGATCTTTTTTTTTTAAACTAAGGATTTTTTACTCTAAGGGAGTGATTTTTTTCTCCTGCCAAGAGCCAGATGCAAATTTATCATTTGATTCATATTTATTTGAGGAGTATAATAGTGTGAGAGAAGAATGAAGTATTGATATTTTAATCTGTGAAAATTGCCCCTAGATCAAATTATTATACTCCTTTAGCATTTTTCTTTTATTTTTTGCTACTGTTCATGATCAACTTTTTCATAATTATTTTTGTCTTTGTTGTTTAATTATCTAATTAAAATTTTTTTTGACATTTAACCAAATGTAAGGAAAATTCCACGTGTAGTTGCAAAAACAGGAAAAAATTGTATTCAACAATTTGCAGTCTTGATAATTAGGAATATAAATTGACCAGATTGTGATAGAGGTGGTGAGGTCTACAAAGCTCAAAGGAAGAAAGAACAAGATCCTGACTGATACTTGTATTAAAGAATTAACTTTTCACTCTAAGATTAGTAAGAATTGCAACTAGTTAATTTAAAAGCTTTGTGCTGTGAAACACATGGTGCACAAAGCTTAGCAGATGAAAATGTTCTGGTGCTGGTTCCACCCAGACTTGAATGATGCAACCATCTTTTTTTGGATATGTATGTTTTGTTAAATGAACATATGGAAGATTAATTTTGAAAATAATTGTCTTTAATGAACTTGTTTAGCCATGTTCTAAAATCTATTTGACAGAGGGGAAGAAGAAGGGAAGCCATATACAACATAGTTGGTGTGTAATAAATCAAGATGTCTTTACTGCAACTATCTGAGGACTCAAGAACACATAATGTGTTCTTAGACATGCCGAATATGTGTCCTACCTTAATGTGTAAAACTGTGCTTAAATTTTAACTATTACAGTCTTCCAAATTTACTATGAAGTAAAAAAACCCAAAAAGTTTACAAATATAAAAATTAGTATGCCAATTAGTGTTTATTGATTAGATTTAATCTGTGATTTAAGGAAAACCAGTTCTAAAATAGAGGAGAAAAGTGTACTTCAGATATTCTTTGTCTGATTTTATGTATTCATATACACGGTCATAGTTGTTTCTATTCTGAATCTAGCAGTAAAAGTTTTTAAAAGAAAAGATCAAAACAGTTAAATTATAATGCCTTTTAAAAACTTCCCTCATGCTCACTGTACAAAATTTGTTTTGGCTTAAGGCCATGGAAAGTGTTACTGTGGAAACTGTTACTGTGAGGCTGGTTGGCATGGAGATAAATGTGAATTCCAGTGTGACATCACCCCCTGGGAGATCAAGAAAAGATGCACATCTCCAGATGGCAAAATCTGCAGCAACAGAGGTGTGTCATTTGCATGGACCTTCTACACATATTTATATAGTTGGCTTTTATTTTACTCTATGCATTTCTACAGTAGGACATAGATTGTGTTTGCTGAGAGTTTCTACTTGTTCTCACCTATTTCAGCTCTAGATATGCACTTCCAAGTGGGTAGATACCTGTGTTTAAACTTACATAAATCCACATCCACTTCTTCATTAAGCCAACTGAAGTTGTTCCCATTCTTTATTTTTTGTAGTAAGACTGAGCAGGATAATTTGTTATTTAGTACATACCTGTTTTAGTAAGAGACCTGCCTTGCAAAATAAAATGTTACCAGATTTTTGACTTTGAATGGATTGGTGCTGTAAGGTCACACAACTGTATGTCAATTCACTCATAAAGAAGACTTAGGACCCACAATGGAATGGGGAAAATGACAACATGAAGCATTTAATTTCCAATACAACCCAAAAAACACCTGTGAAGTGTTCAGTAACAATGCTGTGGAACGTATAGAGATGGAAAGAAAGACTTGACACAGGTTTTCTAGCTACATGAAGTTTTATCTGCGCAGAGTTTTGGAATTTGAATTTTACCTTATACTTCTGTCTAATTTTGCCATTTGGAGAAAAATTAAAGAAAAAAATCCCCACAAAATAAGGTTGCTTTTCACTAGCTGCTGTGTTTGGCATTGAACAAGGAGTTAAAAAAATAGGGTGGTTTTTTGGCAATAGTCCAGATTAATTATAGTAGTACATCAGCAAGAGTCACATAGATACCTCTCTTAAAAACATCTCTACTGACAAAACCTGCTGTATTGTGAACATCTAATCATTCTGAGAGCATTTAGAACACTCTCATCTCGTAATTAGGAGGAAATTGAAAGTTTGGCTCAAATACAGAGATCATGTAGGCTCATTTAATCTTGGGACTTCAGCATAAAATTTTCGTGTAGTTCTGGAAATAATAGATACCAAAGTGTCTTCACATCAGATGCTTTCTTTGCACTGAGAAAGTAATTTCTTGGTAAAATATTGCTCATCAAAGCAAGCTTTTAATCAAATTTGAAATTTTAATGCACGATTATTTCTTTAAACTGGCATTGCAATTGGAGAAACTGTGTGAATAGCATAGCTGATATTCTGAGTGGCTGCAACCTCCAATACAAAGATACATTTGTGTGATACTTCTATGCCTTTAGCCTTTCATGTATTTGTAATTTTATCTTCATAAGAATTTTCTAGGCTTCTGACAACATGAAGTTGCTTTCCAAAAAAGCATTTCTGCTCCATTTAGTCCTACTTACTCAGTTTTCTGTATTTATACATCTTGTGATACAAGTACAGTTCATCTAGTCAGTCTTGAGCCTTGCAAAAGTCAAATATCAAGGCTAACCTTGCTTCCCACCCTCCTTCAGTGATAAGATGGATAAATTGTTATTTTTTCCCCTGCACTAACTAGTCAACCAGTTTAGACCACATGTGAAAATTTAGATTTTTAAACTTCGGTGAGATTATGTTCTGCATTCTGACATCCAGGACAGCTGATCTAAATTAACTTTGAAGTTGTTTCTGGGAGGATTAATCATTCTCCAGAAGCATTTCCTCTTTT
The DNA here is from genome assembly GCA_013397195.1 of Hylia prasina. Classification (NCBI taxonomy): domain Eukaryota; kingdom Metazoa; phylum Chordata; class Aves; order Passeriformes; family Sylviidae; genus Hylia; species Hylia prasina. The sequence continues at coordinate 522,769 of VYXD01014089.1, read as the reverse complement.
TGTTTGTTGGTTGGTTGGTTGTATGTTTTTTTTCTTCTTCAGTAATGTCACTCAATTGTGAAAGTATAAAAAATATAGGCACAAATTTCTTGAGGGCTGTCTCAGGGTTTTTAGCATTATACAGGGCTGTAGCTCTTCCTGTTCAAGTCATGCATGCTGGATTGTGTAGGCCTTCTCCTTTTATTAGAAAATGTGCCCATATCTATGTGTACTATTTAGTCATCCTGTCCTGTTGTCCTCAAGTGCATTATATAGTTTAGAGTAAATAAGATGACAAAGATGTTGGCAGAGTAGCAGAAGATGAAGCCATTCTGCAGCAAATGAACTGCATGCATCAGTAAGGTCAGGCTGCTTCTACAAGCCTGTTAACATCCCAAAAATGTAGTCAGTGTGTTGCCTTGAAGCATATTTGGATTTCTGAATAAGGAAAATACCTTTTTTTTGTTTGGTTGGGTTTTTTTTTTCAGATTTTCCTAAATAAATAGGGTACATACTCTCTGCATATTAGTAAAACATACAAACCTGTTTTCTGTCACATTCACATTTCTTCTTGTTGTAAGCAACAGGGTGTGACCCTAAATATCGACTTGGAAAAAGTGGAGAAGTATCCTTTCATGTAGATCTGTGCTGCAGTTCTTCTTAGGTAAAGAATGACCTCCTAGACATTTTCAGCTGTGTTAGTTTGGATTCTCTTGTAGTTTAAATGTTTATGCTTTAACAACCATTAATTATCCCCTGTGCCCAAGCCCAAGTCATTTAAACAGAATTGATTTTTGTTGTCATTACTGACAGGGCAAATTACTGTTGATGTCAAAGACGTACAATTGTTCTGTGAGCTACATTTTTTTTTGTTGACTCCTAGCAAGGCTCAACAGCAAAAAGAAACATGAACAGGAAGCCAATTTGTTTGTATAAAGTACTGCTACTAAATAAGCATAGAAGGTTTCAAATCATAGAAGATGAGCACACACTCTTTATTGTCACTTGCAGCTTTGAAACTGCATTTCTGTTAGAGCTGAAAATTCACAAGTGTAAATTCCTGTAATCAAAGTGCTATTGCTCTAAATTGCACAGTTAATCTTCTATCTCTGTGCCTTTTTTTTTTTTTGTTTTTTTTT
>VYXD01014089.1:499328-521604 GCA_013397195.1 Hylia prasina | reverse complement strand
CCCCCCCCCATTTTTAGGCACATGTGTATGTGGGGAATGTACATGCCATGATGTGGACCCAACTGGTGACTGGGGAGATATTCATGGAGATACTTGTGAGTGTGATGAAAGAAACTGCAAAGCAGTGTATGATAGATATTCTGATGACTTCTGTTCAGGTAAGATTTCTGTAGATAGAGGATTTATATGGAGGTTTATAAAAAACCTTCCAACTCGTCTGATCTTCCTGTTCTCTAGTGCTCCAATTCTCATTTTCCTATCTTAAAATATACCAAGCTTGGGGGACAGGAGGGGGCTCGGAGGAGGCTTTTCAAATTAAAAAACATAATTCTGTGTTTTTTTCCATGGCATTTAAAACAATCCTGTGAATATTAGATTCTTTTAGGTGCCTATCTTCCTTCTTAAGCTCTTGTGTTCAGTGTAACCTAACATGAATTGGATAATGGTTGAAAATTTAAAATATAGGTATGTGTTTTCTTGGGGAAATTGGAATTTGAAAGTTCATTAGATCAGATTGTGTTTTGTATTTCATTTTATATGACAGGGAGGTGATAATCAAGAAGAAGAAATTCAAGGAAGAGTAAATAAATGAGTCAATGAAAAACAGTCCCCTGAGAATACAAATTGACATGAGAACAAGTAGAGCATCAATACTTAAAAAATATGAATGTGTGGCCCAGCTGCACATCTGTAGCTGTAGCTCAGACCGGACATCTTAGACACATCTGTCCTCCTTTTTCTTCTACTTTAGAGCATTATATTCAAAACAGTTTCCGTCCCTCCATCCATCCCTCCATCCCTCCATCCATCCCTCCATCCATCCATCCATCCATCCATCCTTCTATCCATCCATGGTTTGCAGTTTAGATCTTCCTTGTATCAGCTAACAAAAGCTGAGATTCTGAGCGAGATCTTGCATACAATTTTGTATGGATACTAATAAAGATGCTAATACTAAGCAGGAGAGAAGGACTTTGTTCAATACACAGCATGCAATTTGTACACACAGGAATTCTGCAAAAGCAAATGAATGTGATTTCAAAGGGACTTTACAGATTGGATGTTGTCAGCTTCCTGTGCATCCTGTGGAAATCTGGTCTGGCCTAATTAATAATAGGAAGAATGCAGTCACATCAAGGACAATAATGATGTGGTATATTTTCCTCCTATTCCTAAAGTGAGAGATGTCCCATAATAAGATCATAGGAGTTGTCTGTAATAGAGAAAGGAAAGTAAGCTGAAATCAGCATGATATATAATTTTTACCCTTTTCTTTGCCTGTTTAAAAAGTGAAAAGTTTCTGAGTTTCTGAACTGTTGTGGGGGGGTTTTTTTGTGAAATTAATGTAGAGGAATCACTAACTAATAAAATTTGGCGGGGGTGGTGGGCACGGGGGGAAGAAGCTTTTCCGAAAATGTTCAGTGACTTAATTTACTGGTTACTGTTCAACCAGTTGCAGATATTATATAGGTTTATTTAATGAATGAACTGGAATGATGTAAAACTGTGTGCAGTCATGAGAGCAGCAGGAAGATTGACTTAGTTGTCAATTTTTGAATGTATCACTGTGTTGCTGTCAGAGTTTTTAGCACTCAGGGACTGATCAAAGTATCAGCATCAACTAAGCAATACAAAGCTACAAATCAATAAGGTAAATGCATTCTGTAGTTAAGGGTGAACACAAGAGTTTTAAACCTAATTAGATTAAAGCAAACCTGTGTCATCTACAACTAATGCTGTAAAATTGAAAATGTCATGCTGGCACTCCCTCTTTCCTGGACATTATTGCCTTTGCAGCTGCTGCTGCCCAGGATAGTAATGGTGAGAAAGCAGAGGATAAGAAAGGTGAGAAACAGAGGATAAGAAAGTACAGACAGTTACAAAGAAGCTTGGGGGAAGACATTGCCATTTGACATTGGATTAAGGATTGGTACATTGTTCTTTATTACACAGACGTAACTGTAAATGAGGAAAACTTAGATATAAAAGTAGGAACTCATCTGGCTTGCTTGATATGACTAAAACTCAAGCTGAAATATAGTTTTATTTTTCCATCCACTTATCAAAAATTTTAGTACTATTTTTTTTTTATCCATTCCCTTTCTATTATGTTTTAGAAAAGCCTAATTTAGCCTTAGCTGGCCATCCATGTATACATTCCTAAAACAGATTGTGCAAAAAAATCCATTTGCACATGAAGCAGTGTGAACAATGTCTTCTAATCCCACTGCTTAGTCTTTTTTTCAGAAATAGACAAGATGCATATGTTTTAATTTTGGTTTATTGTGGTAGCCAGGCAGAATCTGCAATTAAATTGAAGATTTAATAGAAGAATTGTAGTGAGACAGGTTTTTTAATTGCTTATGTGAAATAAATTTATTTATTGCACAAGTGTGCATGCCTTAGATGTGCCTGCAAAATATCCTCATTGTTTCTCACAATTATTTGTAAATTGATTTGGGGTGAATCCAAGAGTGATTAGTTAGATTAGGGAAAATAATGCATCTCTCTTAAAACCTTCATCAAACAGAGATGATACAGAATTTTCTTGTATTGTTCTGTCTACCTAATAGGTAGAGACAGGAAACCATTTTGTCCTGAGTAGCATGGAGAAATTGTAGGAAATCCTGCTTTCATGTAAAGCATTTTACTGTGACTGAATGAAATTCTATATTTATTTAATAAAGTACAAAAGACAGGAATTGACAGCCCTGATGTGAGGATTTAACTTCACCCAAGGGCTGCTCCATCCAGAATCTTCATATTGATGCCTCAATATGGCTTGAGGTGATTGTTATGTCACAGTCCATCATATTGACAACTGGATGCCTCCTTTTAACACCTGAAGTGCTGTTTTCAGAATGTTACTGAATATTCAGTAAGAGAATGTTACTGAATTATGTCTTTCATAAATCTTCTCAACATTAAAGTGATTATCTTCATATAAAGAGATAATAGCTTTAATGACTTGACACAGATAGAAAACATGCTTCCACAAGGAAATTCGTATGTTCACACATTTCATTAGTTCCTTTGCTGTGGGTTTAGCAAAGAAACTACATGAAAGTACATAATCCTCTCATAAGTATCTATCTGGGTCAGGAATGATAAATCCAATTTACAACCTGTCAGCAGGTACACATAAAAGTGAAGGAAAGAATCATGGGATCACAGAAGGGTTTGTATTGGAAGGAACCTTAAAAATCATCTGCCATAGGCAGGGACACTTTCCACTAGATTGGGTTGCTCAAATCTCCATCCAGGCTTCCCTTGAATACTTCCATGGGTGGGGCATCCGCAGCTACTCTAGGCAACTTGTTCCAGAGCCTCACCATCCCCATAGAAAAGAATTTCTTTCTAATAATCTAATGTAAACTCATCCCGAAACAAGAGAAAGCCTGTAATGCTTTTCAAGGAAAGCAAATAACTAATGTAAGGAAAAGTTATTTTGTGAAATTAATGAGACTTGTATTCTGGGAAGTAATCTGATGACTCCTAGAATGTTTGCTTCCTCCCATTTTCTCCTTATGAACTAATAAAATGTCTTATAGATTGCAAAGTCCTAAAATGCATGTATGGTTAAAAAGATATAAAATCTCTGTTACTATAGTTTTCAAGAACATGTATAGAGAAATGGACATTGGAGCAATACTTTGGTCCTGTGTCTAATGAATGATGACTCTGTGAAAATTGTGAGAGATCTAACCTGCTGTCCGAGCTCATGAAAATAGGTATTTGATTCTGTGGCAAGGAATGTTGTTTTGCTGATTCTCAGGCTTTTCTCAGGAACAGTTTGTATTGCCAGAATCTCAGTGCTTTTTGCAAAGAGCGTAAAGAGGGAGAAGAACAATTATTTTCTATTTTCTTAGTTTTTCTTGAGGAAAGCTCAAGAAAAATTGCATATGTTTGCATTTATATAGAGGAAATATACATGCAGGGAATAGTCCCAGACATGCAGTGAGAAACCGAAGACTACATCCAACTGTCCTATTGGAATGAGAATTGATTATGTCCAATATTTCAATATTTTATTATTTGTATATCACTGTTTAGTAGAGGGCACTGGTTTGAGCCTTGGAATTGATGTGACATTGCTTGTCTCTAGTGGATCATGTTGATTGCAAGTAGATAAAGAATGGTATTGATGTATTTCTTAGACAATATGCTGCAAGCACGGTAGAAAAAGAGCATAAAAATAAATTAAATATTGCCTTATGACAGTCTGCTTTTCCGAACTGTGGTGAAATGTATATTTTTAATCTCTGTTCTACCCTTTTGCGTTAGATCATGTGCTAAGTGGTAAAACATCCCTTAAGGAAAAAACTGAAAAGGGAATATGGCTCAAATGGAATGGTAGACCTGTGCTATTTTCAGAAACAAAAGTAGATATTGTGGATTGGTTGTATTTTGCTGCTAGTCTCATTACTGAACAAAGCCCCGACTTTGATAAAGTTCATCCAATTAAAGAGTTTTTTATACCTCATCAGAATGGAGGTTAATCTTGAATTGTATTCATCATAAAGGTCATGGACAGTGTAATTGTGGAAGATGTGACTGTAAAGAAGGATGGACTGGGAAAAAGTGTGAACATCCACATTCATGTCCAATGTCGGTTGAAGAAAGCACAAAGAAATGCCAAGGAAATTCTAATTTACCTTGCTCTGGAAGAGGTAAGCACATTCTGGAAGAATTTTCATGCCCTTTAAATATACTTTCATTAAAATAATAGTTACAGCTGTCCAGCATTACTGAAAAATGTGTACTTCTTTGGCTTACTGTGCATGAAGCACACCTGTATAACTTGTGAGTTAGGAGAAGGGAGGAGAAGAATACAAAAGTCACCTATTTTGCCTGCTTTGTGCTTTATTTTACATGTATTAACATATATTTTGGATGTTTTTAAGAGTGCTTTGAAAATTGCCGTAGTTAAGTCTTTACTAAAGATACATTAAAAATACGATTTTTTCTCTGCATTTTTTGACAAAAGCAGCATGAGATTTTCAGCCTGTGTAAAATGTTGTGGCACCATTGTGATAAGGACTGTGTGGATTTACTCTAAGAAACTGCCCATTAAGTGCAGGGCTGGCTTCTATAAAATGCAGCTGTGCTTCAGCACAGTTTGCTAGTTGGCCACTGGCTTTTCCTTTCAAAGCATTTCTTCATGACACTGTAGCCTTTTCAAAAGCTTTGACTAAAAATATATACTAAGTCATACATACACTTAAAATACACATTGCAAGCAATTTTTCTCAGAAGGAAAAGGACCTGCTAATTTTCCTCTGTCACTGTGTGAAATGGGGTTTTCTGCAGAAAGAAGAGAGAAAATATGAGTCAGAATATTGCAAGAACTTGTAATTGAAATTGTTGTGAATTCTGTCCATTTAAGTATTTTCTGGGAAAGGCCTAAAGCTTCTCTTGAATTGCTGCATTTGACCCTTAATGTCAGTTCATTTGTGATTTATTCTTTCACTAATACTATCCAACATAGTCAAAAATTGTAGGCTGTCCACCCAAGTTGTCTCGGTGATAATTGTACAATTTTTCCCCTGTAATTGTGTAGCTGCTCATTTACTTCCTAAATGTAGCATTAGGAGTATCTTAAAAGAACTATGTATAGCAGATAGTTGCTTGCTCTTTTCTTAGTTAAGCTGCAGTTTTCCAGTTAATTGTCTCTCTCTTTTCCTGCTAAAATTTTGCAACAGAATTTTTTACTATAAGTTAGTTGGAAAATGGGCATCTGTGGAGAATTAACTGCATTTTATTTTTTATGCTTGCAAGAATGATAAAGAAAGGAGCATTGACTTTTGATTCACTTTTTATTTTTTTTAATACTGTATCATTTTTTTCCCTGTCCTTATGGATGCCAAATATCTCTTTCGTCTGCTTCAGTAAAAGCTGTGTATCTTGAGAGCTTCAAGTCAGTTCTATGCATTAATGGCATTATCCTTTATGAGAGTCAAATGGCAGAGGAAGAATGAAAATCATAAAAGCAAGTTTAATTTGAATAAATATATGATATTGAATTTTTAAAATTAAGTATAATAATAAGAGCAAATGTAAAGATTTTAAGACTAATGATAATAATTCTACCCTTCTGGCTTTCTGAAAAAACACACAATGATGCTGGCAGTGTTCTGTTGAGATTCTGGCAGCGAAATAGGTAATTTTCAGGTGAAATAATTTGACTGAGTTATATGTTGGTCAGAATTTTCAAAAGAAGTATCTTTGGGAACAAAAGGTTTAATTGATAGTGGCTTTTACTGAACTTCCGATCACTAAGGTGTTCAAGGAGTGCAAAAGGCACATATGTGGATTTAGGATGTAGTGTGATACACAGCTGCTGTAATGAAGGAACAAGAGATTCTGCATTCCAGGCTTGAAAAAAAATTCCCCATGAAAACTTCAATTTACAAATGGAAAGCAGTATCTTGTTTCAGTTCTATGAACAATTTTGCTTAAGACATTGGGAAGATATTTTAGTCTACTCGTCTGTGTTATACTGGACACTATATATTTTTTTTTTTACCCTGGACTCTTTGAATTTCCCTTTATTCCATGACATTTTGGATGAAAGAAAAAAAAAAAAAAAAGTGTAAGAAAGTTTCTGAACTGCTAAAGGAGGGGTTAGTTCCAATGAAAAATCATCATTGAACTTGCATGGTAAAATTTGGTTCCATTTGGAAATCCCACTACTAGTCATGGGCAGAAGTATGACATAAGCAAATGAATTGAAATAAGGTTTTCCAATCAAACACAATCTCTTTCAAGTCTTCAGGAGTGGGAAAGGCCATAGACTTGTAAAAACATTGCCAATTTTTTTTTTTTATGTCCTTAGAGAAGATTGTGTAATAAGGAAAGGAAAGTTTGAAAAGGAAAAGGAAATGTTCTTTTCCATTGGAAAATGGTGAGAGGCACAAGGACAGTTTTCCTTGCCCAGGTCAGTAATCCACTGTACTGCCAAAGAAGTTGAGTGCTTTATATCCTTATTTAATGGAATCTTTTGGTAAGGTAGTTCATGTATGGGATAGGATACACAACAGAATGCTCAGATGTGCAGGCGCATGGCTTTATGATTTTGCCATGTATTGTGGTTCCTTAAAGAATGTTTTCTGTTCATCTGTACCTTTTGTTTTTAGATTTAGATACTTTGTTTGTTTGTTTGTTTGTTTGTTTGTTTATAGCAATGGAAGCCAAGAGACTTGGCACATCCCATGAAGATTTAGAGAATCCTGGATTCCCTTAACTATTAGTCATGTAATCTCAGCAAGGGAAAAAAGGTATAGGAATAAAAACAGTGACAGAAAGTAGGTTTTTTAAACTTAAATGTATCATGGGTATATAAAAGTTGTATTAAAAATCTTAGAGAATAAAAAATTGGTTACGAAGAACATAATTAGATAATCACTATCTATAAAATGCTATAAATTTTAATTTCTCAGTCTATATTTTGCTCTCTGAGGGTAGATGAAACGGTGAACTTTGTTCTCACACTGTAATTCCCTTCTTGATTTTCCCCACTCACAGGAATAACAAGCTGTTTTATGGGTGCTGCTCAGCATGTGGGGAGAGCAGAGAGGCTGCCAAAAAAATATTACACCATGGTCTTATATTTCTTAGTTGCTCCAGTAGGTGAAGGAGAGAGACGACTTCATATTGACGTGCTGAGTAGTAAAGGAAAATGTCTACATGCTGAAATGGTGTTGTAAAGACAGAGCAATTATAAAATCTCTCAGTTACATCAATCAGGCTGTCTATACTGTTAGTAGTTCCTGCTATATATAAGGTGAGAGAAGATCACAAGAATTTTGGGAATAAAAATACATTAAGTACTTTCCAAAAATTACTTTCTCCACAAAAGTCTTCTGAGGATGAGGAGTGATTCTAGGCATCTTCATTCATATAAGTGAAGAATTCCTTCTACACTTTTATTCCCAAGAGTGTTGCTTTTTTTTTTTTTTTAAACTTGCTGCATGACTTTTAACTGTAGATGTAATACTTCTGTTTTTTTCACAGTGAAAGTCTGTTACTTTTAAGAACACTCTGTACAGCAAGACAGTGTAAGAGATAAAGGGAAAAACATATCGAAAAAATCATTATGGTTTGGAACAAAGAGATACTATATTGTTGTCAGGATTAAGGGAAAAGACAAACCACTTTTCTCTTTAAAATGCACATCACTCACTTGAGTTTCCCCTTCAGGTACAAAGCAGATTTAAAAATAGCTTTAATAAAAAAGCTTTCAGGGAAAGAATTGAAAATAAAAAGAGTAGGTTTTGAGAATAATACATGAGAGAGGTTTTTAAAAATAATCTTGTTTTCCTCACTTACCCTTGGTGAATGCAGCCATTCCATGGCAGATTTCCAAAGCCAGATAAATCTTCTTATTGGTACTATCTTTTAGTATTTAAATATATTTTCTATTACTGCTTTTGTTTATTTGACACATGGAGAAAATGACATTATTTCTTTATTTGTGAAATTCCTCCTTACACTCATGCTCTAGCACTGGCTAACCAAAAAATGAAGGAATTTTTTGATTCTGTACTTAAGATTTCTGCTGTTTCTGAAAAGGCTCCTAAACCCCATTTGCAAAATACTAAATTGTTAGTTCAAAGATTACATGGCATTTTGAAAGTTTACTGACCGCAGTAACTTTTCTGCTTCTTCTCTATTTAAAATTATTAGATTTCGATTGACTTAATGGAAGAACAACAGTGTTCTATGCATTCTTAAAGATTTCTTGTGGTGAACTAAGACAGTGAATCAATCCCTTGTGTTCTGTAATGCTATTGCCAGTCTGGCAAGATACCATCTCTCCTCAAGTCTGAAAGCAAAGGTCAGTGATGACTCCAAAGAGCAGAGCCATTGGTCAGTGCTTGCTGCAAAGACTTCATCTTTTTCTGGAGTGTCCTGTGTGTCCTATTGTATGAAATACAGTGTATGGTTCTCTGAAACATCTCATTGCATACAAGCTGTTGTAACAACTGTTGTAGATTCCAGCTGATATAACATGGAGAACATATGCTGAATAAAAGAGAAACACATATGAGATTATTGTATCTGTGTAGTGACAAGAGTGGATGGAACCTAGATAAAAATAATGTGCTAAACAGCTGCCTAAAACCGGGTGTAACTACGCAACTGTCTTGTGACATTTGTGAAGTCTTACATGACTGATGGAAAATAAGACATAAAATATTCAGCTTGTAAATAATTTTGGGCTGCATCATTAACTACTACAGCTTTATATAAACCTTTGAATGACCATATGAGGTATATGGTCAAGATTTTTAAATCTATAACAACTGTAATGTGGTAATCCCGATCTTTTCATCGCTACAGCAGGTAAGTCCCTACAGTTGGGTATGATGCCTTGAAAGGGATAGAAGGGCTGCTGGTGGCATGTGTCACATATGAGAACTAGTTCTGTTCTATTACGCTGGAACCTCATTTCGTAACCTTACAGTTCTGGTTCTTTTGTTCTAAGTGCAGTTATTAGTTAAGGATTTGATATTGCCAGAACTGATAAACAAAAATATTTCCTATATCTAGTAGATGCTTATGGAAAAGCATTGCTTCTAAAGCCTGTGACTTGTTGACTTAGTAAGGGAAGATGATAGTAGAAGTTGCTATTTGAATAATTCACTATACTTTCTACATGGCAGGATGGGGTCAGAGCAGAAAAGTGTAAACAATCCTAAGGTAAAATCTGGGTTACTACCCTTGCTACTAGCTCTTTACTGCAGCCCCTTATTATGCAAATTGTGCTGTTTAATTGAAGTGTAAATTACTCTAATGTACATCATCTCTGAATTTGGCATGCTGTTTTCATTCATTTTGCATGACCCCTGCATTCTGAAGGAGGTCTTAATTAAAGCACTATAGTCGACAGCCTGGCAGCAAGTAGCATTATTAGCTGGTGTAACAAGAGCAGAACACAAATTCAAGTCATGTGTCACGTCTCTAGCTTTCATCTCATCAGCTTTGAGATCGAGCTCCTTTCTACATCTGTGTGCTTCAAGCAGAGAGGCACTCTTGCTATGCTATTACTTTAAGGCTGAATGAGTTGGCATAACAGTATTTGTTATACAATTTTAAATACTCATATGCTGGACTGGCACTCTGCACTCCACTTGTTGTCTGCTGAAGTCTAAGAAAAAAATAGAAATAAATACATTTTAGATTTGTGTATCAAAAGTTAAGATCACTGATTTTAACCAGCTTCTCTGATTCAGGCTCCGTGTGAGCCTTTTTCTCTTAACTGAAGCAGGATCCTCTGGAACCTTTCTTTTTAGGAAAGTTTCCAAATTTTAAATTTTAATTTTTCTAGGGGTTTTTTGAAATCAGAAAGTGATTCAGGAGCTCAACACTTCAGTTTTTGTCTGTAGAGAAATGTACTTATGTATGACCCACCTACAGCACTCCTTGCTGTTGTTTTTACCTTATACTGTTGTATTTTTGGGAGACATCAAGTAGGGACAGAGGAATTAAGGGAAGAACATTTCATTTCTTCAGTGAACCCTTACATACAGTGCTTATAACTCAGTAGTAAAAAAAAATGGTTCATAACGTACTTTGTTTCTGCACAAGTACTTTCTTAATCTGCTCTGGTAGAAGCAGGGTGTGTTGGAAGATGTTGGGATGTAGGTGATATTCTAAAAGTGTGGTAATTCTGTAATAGAATTTTTTACTGTTCTACATTTTCTCACTTGTTTTCATGGTGAGAATTTTGAGAAACAGTAAAGAATTGAGGAAAAGTAATATATCTGGTTTAGGATGATACTTAGGAATAAAGCTGTGGGATAAAAGCCCAGTATAAGAAAGGAATCTTTAAACCATGGCATCAGTGGCTAGTAGAGTAACAACCATGGATGCCACCTCACCAAGAAGAATAATTTGACATGCTCTTTTTCATTATAGCATGTTTTCATTAAAATATATTTCATTTTATTCTCACCAGTATGAAAGGCAGTAAAGGACAAAACAAATTCTGATTGTTAAATGAAAATGCAAGAGGCCAGATCAGTTATTTACATATGATATATCTGATTATTAATAAATGATATAATAATATGTAATTACTTATTATGAGTGTGGTAGGTGTCTCCTACAGACCACCTGATCAAGAAAGGATGTAAAAGAAGCTTTGCAGTCTTAGAGCTGAAGGAAGCCTCGAGGCTGGAGGCCTTGCTAATCACAGCCAGCTGACATGGTTTTTGTTTCTAATGATCCATATGCCTGTTCGAGTGTATTTGGGAGCACTGGTTTAGGTAAGGTTAATCTGAAGGGCAACAATGGTTAGGGTACAAAAGACACAAATCTATAAAATAGCAGACTTAGTGCTCAGGGAGGAATGTGTTTTTCTGATGGCTGTAAGCACTGACCACATGAAAGATACCTCTTATTCTCTCAGTGCCTCTGAAATACTACCACTTCTGGACACATCGCAAACCTCTTTTTGTGTGTGATATTGTCTTCCTCATTCTTGTTCTCTTGATCATAATTCTTTCTCCAGCAAAGACCTGTTTGACCTGTGAAAGACATCTGTAAAAGACCTTGAAGGCCAGGACTGCCTTCTTTCTGACAGCTGGCTATCTTCTGTACATAGTGTCTTCCATATCCCAGTTTTGATTAACTTTCTTTACCTTTATCTCCCCATTTCAATTGGTGTGACTCTCGTTTGCTGCTCTGAAAGTCAGTACTCAGTGATTGTTAGTGTATCTTTTGACATAGTTGGTCTTTTTTTTAGGCGCCCCTGTTTTTTTCAAATTGTTTAAACTCAATTTCTGTAGCAGAACATGGAACATAATACAGACTACAAACCAAGGGAAGAAAAATCATATTTGCATATTGTTTATATAATATAAAAACCTCAATATTGAAATTGTTCAGGAATTAGTGTGGGCTAGTTTTGCCTAATACTGTGTGTGAATTTGGGTTAAATTTTCAATGCTTGTTCTATTTGTATTCCAGTGAGATTTATAACTGTAGATGATGACTATATTTTAGAAGAATTCACCTATATATTAATATATATTCATCTATATATTAATATTTGTAATAGATCACTGTCATAAATTAGCCAGCCAAATTATGCTGTTTACAACTGAAGGAACATGCTTAGTATTCAAAATGTTCAGGCGTAAGTGGATTCTTGCAAGTACTACACTTTGCTACAGGCTGGCAATTTTAGAATGTTTTCCAGTAACATTGCTGTAATTATCATAATTGCTATTACCTAATCAAAGACTGGACTGACACTCATTTATGCTAGAGTTCCTCTAAATCTTTTTTCTGGTCTGTCTCTTTCATTTGATTAGATAGTGTGCTGCAGATAGACCCAAAACACATCAATGCCTCTGATGGATGGTATGTGCTTATGGAGCCTAGAAAACAAATATATTGTTGTCAATGCTGGACAGGGAAACTGCGTGTTCTTAAGTAGTAAATCCTGACAGTCAGAGATTTGAAGTGAAGTTTCTTTAGTTTCTGCTGAAGGATTACTAACATACATTAAATATACTTGCTTTTGATATAATAAAAGAATTGTAAGGATGTAGAATGTAAGCTATGCATTCCAGCCAGCGAAGATATAATCAATTAAAATTAATAATAATTTTTGAAGTAGCTTAGATTTTTGCTGCTCCGAATTGTCATCCTATTTTGGTTCACTTCAGAAAGTGATGTCTGACCAGAAGTCAGGATTTATGAATGTCTTGGGTACTTGCAGAGATATGGAAATAATTCACACTGACAAAAAAATATTCATTGCAATGTTCAGGGGTAATTGTAAGAAAGAATGCTTTTGCAATGCATACAACGTGAGACATAGACATAAGTTTATTTTGCATTTATGGAAGCAAGACAGCCATTTAGAATGGAAGTACCTTTAAGTACCTTCTCTCATGACTTTGGTATATCAAGTATTCTTAGTTTAATCACAGTAACAGGAGACATTCCAAAAGAATCTCTGTTGGAAAAAAGAAGCAATTGAGATGTGTGCATATGTTTATGTGAGAGCTGATTATATTTCACAGCTTGTTTACCAGAACAAATATCTCCTGTAAAGTCATGAGTTGTACAGTGCAGCAAAAACTGAGATTAAGGTCTGTATTGTCCAAAATATTTACTCATCACCATAAGAAATGTATGTATATTGAAACATTAGTGCATGAGTCAACTTGCATTTGGAAATGCAGAACTGACTTGTGTGTGCACAACAGAGTCAAGTCATCCTGTTAAATAGATGCTAACACAGAGGAATGTTCTGGGTGAAGTTCATCTTAAATTTATCTAGACATAAAAATATACTTCAGCCTTTGGTTTTGGTGGAATGATAATATTTCTAAATCAGAAGTGATTTGCCCATTTCTTCTATATTTCTGTGTTACTATAAGATGAAATGTCATAATTCGTACTTTATTCTGCTGTCCTTAAATAGTTACTGTCAGGCCAACCTTTAGATCCCTGCATTTGGGTTCTATGAATCATAGAAATTAATGAAATTATTTACCCCAATTTAATGTCTTACTACAGTTGAAATAAAGGTAATAGAAGTCTGCAGGAGCAAGGAACCTCTGCTGTTGATACACAGATAAGAGCCCTTTTTCTAAATCCTTGTGATTTGTTTAGTGTTTTGAGGTGCCTTGGCAGTGACATCTATACTAGGAAGTTAAATAGTTCTGTGGATTGCCCTAAGGCACTGAAACCTGCTTGTCTGAAGTTGGATTGATAGAACAGCCACTGGGCCACTTTAGCCCTGTGCCAGCCGGTATTCCCTCCAAACAATTCCTGATAATTCCCCAGGAATTAGTGTGGGCTAGTTCCTGTCCCAGTAGGCAGTCTGCATGAGGCTGCCTTCATGGATGACACTTTGATAGTACAGATGCCATTTCTTCCATTCCTATTGGCCTCAGTGCCAGGGAACTGTCCCAATCCCATTTAATTCACGAGTAAAGAGAAATCTATCAAATACTGTACTGTGGCTATTCTCATGAAGATTGAATTTCTTTCTGCACTGAGGTTAGTGTGGTATCTAGGAAGCCTTCAGGAAAAGATGAAAGAAAGAGAAGCGTTTCCAGCACACAATGTCAAGGACCCGCTGCTTCCTCTCAACCTGTGACTTGCTCTGCGCTGCCTTCAGCCAGGAACTTGTGTAAAATAAGTGGATCAGTTCTGACCCAAAATTGATTTTGTATAATGTGACAGATGGTTAATATGTTCCCAGGATGATTGAGTAATTTTATTTCTTCCTTATTTTGTGTTTATGAAAATTTTGACTTAAAAATACCAGAAAGATCCTGAAAATTCAAATAAAACCAATTTTAAAGCTGAAAATTGTTAAGGATTGCAAGTATTCAGATTGTTGGTGAATATCATGATGTGTTTTTCTAGGATCTGTTTTTTGGAAAGGAAGCCTGGACTTGATAGAATAATTTTAGAGGTCCAACTTTCTGTGGTATGTGGGTGACACACCAGCCTTTTTCTTAACTGGATTTAAAGCTGACCAGGTTCTAACCTAATCAATGCTTACTTGCTTATCTGTTTCATAATTTCTTGTTTGAGGAGTTCCTTATTTTTCTGCAGGTATTTTGCTATGTTGTACTTATGTTACAAAATGAGTTATTCCAATCCCATGGTAACTGCATATCAGTAGGGTATTTGAAGCACATAGGGACAAAGATTAAAAATTTCATTACATTCCATTAGGAGGAAAGGCAATAAAAAGCTAAGCCAACTTTATTTTGGTAGTGAAAAAAAGACTTGCATGTTTATATGTTACATGAACATAATGTATTTTTCCTTGCAGAGAAATATTCTCTGGGAAAGCAGAGAAATGCAGCACAAGTTCTGTAAACAATTCTCTCCTGTATCTCTGTCTTCCACAAGATGGGGATTGTTTTTCCTTCCTAACCAATGAGTGAAGTTTTGGTATCTCCCTGGTATGGGAAGGATTGGGGGGAGGTTGGTGCTGCGGGAGAACTGGACGGAGCAGGGAAAGAAGAAGCAGCAGCACACTATTCACCTGGGAGAATAGCCCAGGCCCAGAAAGAATGGAGTCAACTCTAATAAATCTTTAAGCCTTCTGATACTGAAATCTATGAGTCCTTTTTTCACTGCTTGCATCACAACCATAACTGGTGACCCCCGAGACCACATTTATATCAATAGTTACGTTCTGCTTTATTAAAATCTCAAGTGCTGTTTGCCAACTTTGCTTGAAGCACTGACTGGTACATTAGAGATACAGGTATATCTAAGAGTCTAAGAACTCTATAAAGGTAATTTATTAAGTCATATAATCTCATTTTCAAAGTATGTAGGCCTTTCTATCAAGAAGAAAAGTCCATCTTTCTTAATAAACTTTTAGAAGTTAATACATGTAGCAAATGCTGAATTCAAATCAACATGACCTTGATATTTAAGCTGAACTTCTACTGCATTACTTTGAGGTTGCTTCTTTGGTGTGAACATACATAGTGATTAGTATATGATTTATAAGGGAAAAAAGCCTGTATCTTGCAAAAGCATTTTCTTTTCTGATAAAACTAAAAAGTAAATGTTGTAAATTACTGGTAAGTAAGAATGTCTGTAAAAAGATGTTCTTTAGAGTTTTAAAAGTCCATCAAACACCTATTTATAAAACTCAGCAACATTTTTTTGTGGATAGTGCTTTAAAATATTTTGTTCCCTGTGATTTTTTAAGCAATTGTGTCCTTACTTTGCATAGAAAAACTGAAATGACAACAGTAAGCCCCTCGAGAGAGAGATGTATGGAATTGTTTCCCTTCTTTTACATGCTTTTAGAGATATTTGTGTATTGTGAGACCTCAGTACAGACTAGACTAAATATTTTAAATGGAAACAAGGAACATGGAGAAAAATGCAGTTGGGGTAAATACTGGTTTTTATTTCTCATTGAGAGTTTTTGCAGTTATCAGTGAATAGTGGGAAGTCTAGTTAGTAAAAGCCTAAATACTTTCTAAAATATTTGTTAGATATAAGTCTGAATATTTATATGAAATCTTGGGCAATAACTCTAAGGTAAATTTGTTTTCTGCAATTTATGTTTGGGGAAAACTTGCGCAAAGTTCAGGGACAGTTCAAAGTCAGGAAGAGTCAGGCTGAAAGCTAATCTCCATACTGAGAAATTGCTAACAAAATCTTCTTCCCAGTCAAAATCGTCGTCCCAGAATTTTGTGGTTCTCTTTCTGAGACAGGGTTTCACAAAGATGAACTAGAAATTGCTCTAATACATTATGTAATTTTGTTTCCTGAATGCCACTGATGCGCTTCTTTTACAGGAACTGCTGAAGTTTTTCTAATAGGCCTGTTGGTTCAAATGTTCTGCCCTTTCCTTGCCACCTTCATTTGTCCAGTGCTCAGAATACTTTAAGGAGACAGCTTTGTCAGTTCTGTTAGGAAAATTATTTTATGGCATACTTGAAGTCAGATAGTTGTCCATGTCTTTGTTCTTTTTAGTTTGTTGTCTTAATCACACTTCTAAAGCCAATAAAGGAAGACATGACCCCAAAAAATAAGTGCTTCTGATTAAATCATACTTTCAGTAAAATTTACTGTTATCGCAGCTCTGCAGTTCTGAAATTTAAAGCATAGTGTTGGGTAAAACCGAGCAAAACAACTGTCTTACATTATACAGCTTTTCAGAAAGACAGATAAATACTAGATTGAAGAATCTACTGTTTCATAAGCATAATAATCCTTGCTGAATCTGGTCCCTCTGAGACACAGAAGCGGAGAGAGGCAGGAAAATCAGATAATAAACATTACTGATATTATTTGAACCTTTGGATTTTTTGGTTGTTTTGAATTTTTTTTTTTTTTTTATTGGTTGGTTGGTTTGTTTTGGTTTTTTTTTTTCTCTCATGGGTCATAGTTGTGGTTTTAAAGATAGATTATCTTAAGACCTGCTGCTCCTAATTTTTTGTAAAGTGCAATATGTGCATCCTTTCTTTCTCATATGTACTATAATAAATAATTAGTATCTAGTTATTATAAATCAGCCATTGCCTAATTACGTGTTTCAAAATGACAGCAGTTTAGCAATTAATGTTTTTGAAAATTTGTAGGACAAAGTGTTGAATGTGAAACTATGTGTCTGGTGGGATCCCTTTGTCAGTTTACTCAAGAATGTTTTACCAGCATTTCCTGCCTCATTGATGCAGGCCACCAATGGAACTGTGTTTGGAGTTAATTTGTTAATAACAACCCTTTGATTGCTGTACATGTCTTTCTTATTGTGAGAGGTGTCCATTTAATAACTATGCCAGTACTGTGTATGTTTATAAGGCTGTGGAACCACACTCACAAAAAATCCTTCTTTCTAAGTGGATTGTGAACCCAGTCTGTTATTTCCCACTAGGGACTTGTATCCAAACATAAGGCAGGGTTTAAGAATAGACATTGAAGAGAAACCTGGAACATAACACCTTCTTTCAAATTTAGAGATTTCTTTTTAAAGAAATGACCTTAAGACTTGTTTGCAGTGTGTGAAAGTGGCAACCTTACCCCACCTAGCAACTTATAAACAGTGCTACTTATTGTTATTGCCGGTAGATGGCATTCTTTATATTAACTAAATAACTAACAGTTTGAAAGTCTTTTGTCAGTTTCTTTTTTTTTTTTTTTTTTTTTTTTTGCAGNTTTTTTTTTTTTTCTTTTTTTTTTCTTTTTTTTAGGGAGGGAGGCTGGTTGATAGACATTTGCTCTTCAGAGTATTCATGGAAATGCTTGCTATTTTGAAATGTCTGTCAGAATTCCTTACTTAAATTCAGCAAAGCAGTCTTACTTTTTTTTTTTTCTTTCTAAAATGAAAGTAATTATGGAATAATGTAATGATGCTATTCAATTTAGTAATTTTTACTTTTATTTTGGGTGAGGAGGAGGAAAGGGTTTTTCTTGCCCTCTTTTGGAAGCTAGAATATTTAATAGAGAGTTTAGAGTTAAATATTATTGCTGCTTTCATTCTAGGAAACTTCTTTAGAGAATTTTTCCCCCCTGTTGTTTGCTGTCTTCAAAACGTACAGGCTATAGACACAACCATTTCTTCTGTAGTAGATCTGTGGCAAAACTGAGGGAATAACTCAGTGACCCAAGACCAGGTGTAGTTTATAGCTCTTCAGATGTTTGGTGGGGTATTTTTCTCTATTTTGAATGCTTAACCCAAAGCCCAGTAAAGTTAACAAGGAGATGTATATTGGCATCAGAAATTGTGTGACCTGTTTCAATGCATGCTGAAATAAACCCAAAGCCCAGTAAAGTTAACAAGGAGATGTATATTGGCATCAGAAATTGTGTGACCTGTTTCAATGCATGCTGAAATAAGAGGGCTGCTCTCAAAGAAAAGTATGTTGATGGAATCTAACCAGAAGACTTTTCATGCATTAATCATATTGGAATCCATGACCTTTGCAATGAAAAATGAACAACGGAAGTGTAGAAGATATTTCAAGATCCATTAAAATTCAAAATGTATTGCATATTCTAGTGCATAATCCAGATATTGAACATTGGTGCTTTTGCCTGTGCTGAATGTTTATTTCACAGGCACCAGCGAGCCATACACCCCTGAAGGTGTGTGGACTAAAACTGTAATTTTCTTAGCTGGGATACTGGAAGAGAGTACACTCAGTTCAGTTTTTTATCATGTGTGGACACATTCTGTCACATTGTGCCTTTAAAAGTGATCTGTACCCAGATGTGAGCTCAAGGTGAGTGTGAGCAGCATCCTCTCAGATTCTGGGCAAATGAGCCTTCTCTGGCTGGAGAAGGTACTGCCAAATGCAGAACACTTTCCAGCTACTGACTTTTAGTGACAACAAATGTGTATCTATGAAATAATGAATTAATACCAGCAATGGCTCAGTTTCTAAACATAGCCCTTGAATTGCAGTGACCTTCAGCCCTTAATGATGTACAGCTGTGTCAAACCAAAGAACTAAGTTGGAAGACCCTCTGTGTCACCCTCTGTGTAATTGACCTGGACAGGCTTACAGCCTCTAAGTCTGAAGAAAAAAAATTAGACTTTTACCTAACTGCACATTTGTGCTCACTAGAAGAAAAATCTATTATTCCCAGGACTATCAGAAGTCCTGTGGGTTGTGACCTGGTTGCAATGGTGATTCTTGTCATGACCCTGTAGTTAGAGGACCAAGCTGAGAGCCAGGAAAGAAGAAAGATATTTTAACTATGTTTATGAGTATGAACAAAACGCCCATGGAAAGAATACTCAGGTCATCAGTAATGTTCTGCCACCCAGTCTTCATTGGAAATAACCTTCAGAAAATGTGCTTTCTTAGAGAAAATACTACATCAACACATAAGGAATCACATTAATTTTGTAATCAGTAATGTAAAGTAAAATATTTATCCCCCACTACACAAAGGTGTTCAGATTTTTATACAGAACATGCACGGGAGCATAACTGAAGAGTAGCTCAAAGTATCTCTCAACCCGAAGTTTCATATAAGCTTTGAATGAACTCTGAAGATAAAGGGATTTCATATAAACCAGAAATACCACAAATAAATGCAGACATTTCTATGTATGTAATGACATACTAGAATTCTGTTTTCTGCTTATATGTTGAATTAGAAGCACAATTCAATATTTGTCAACTAAATTTGGTTTAATATCCTAATCCATGCCTTTGCCAAAAAGCACAGACTACTAATCTGCTTTATCCTTATTGGATTGATATCTAACTTGAGTTGGCACGCAAATGTTATGAATTCTTGATCTTTTCATTTGAGTTTTTACCGCTAGTAAAATTTTTTTGAGCTTGTGCCCAGATGAGTAATAGTTTTGTTGTATTAGTTTCAGTATGTTTTAATACTTAAAAGCTGTTACCATAAACAAGAAATATGCTGATCTTTTCCCCTCTTCTTCCGGATGTATAAAGAATGGAATATCTAATCTGAACATCCTGACCTTTGTTTTGTTTTAGCTATCTTTTTGTTTCACATCACACATTCCAAGATATTTTTTGATACCTCTGTGTGACCTTAGCTGATCCCTTAGGAATTGGAATGTGATGCATCATTGATTATCATATAATACAGATATTGGCAAGAAATAATCAACTTAGAAGCCTCTTGCTCTTGTATAGATGAAGCAGTCAATTTGTTTATTGGCTTCCTACACTGTCTAGTCACAGGTATCTGATTTTTGACTGGATCACCATGATCTTATGGTCAAGAAAGTATTTGTCCAGGTTGTGTGAGAATACAGAGGAATAATAATTGAGTAATAAACATATAATCATAACTTTATAAGAATTTTCAGTAATTAACACAGCAAAAATTATAATGGTTAATAGAGGTAAATCGTAAGAAGTATAAATATGGCTCTGTCATTTCCCAAGACTTAAGAGTTCTCTGGTGGCAATGTCAACCAAGTAAGATGCAGGGAAAAAAAAGCTCAAAAAAAGACAAAAAGAAGGGCATTACAAATATAAATACAAACGTGTTAACTAGCAATAACACACATTTTCCAGAGGTCTGAAATGAAGTGTGTTATGATGAACAGTTGCACCTAAATCAAAGCAAGTTGTGCAAAAATCTGTCACCTGTAGAATTATCCCACACACCAAACTTCAGACATTAATTACAGTTCCGCTCTTGGGTCATCTCAGTGAATATATTTACAGTAGGTGACAGGAATTTCAGAGAAAACCTCTCATTCCATTCATGATATTGAGCACTGTCAAGCTTCTGGGTGTCTTGAAGGATACCATCAGTCTTCTGGGCAGGAAGCTTGAACATCAGTAAACTTGCACGTTGTATCAATTTCTGTTGAGATCAGATAGATCATTTATGAGATGACAAACTTTCAAGGATCATGTAATAAGCAGGTACTCTGTAGAAAGAAAAGTGATCTACAAGGATTTGTTCTGTTCAGCAGTTTTTCTTGCTTCTGTGCTTAACTTGTAAATGCTTAAGGCTATTTTCATTACAGCAAACGGTTGTGAAACCTGGCATGATGTGTTTGGGTTAGCTAGATCTAGCTGCAATGCAAACAGGACATGCAAATATAGCCAGTGGTAAGTAATGTCTTCAATAAGATCTGAGTCTCCTTTAGGTGTGAACAATAACACACTAAGTAAAGGACCTTATAAATAGTGCTCACTGATGTGGAATTGCATATGGGCTGTCATTTTGTCATATAACATGTATCTGTATTTCTGAAGAGCTTTTTCTGAGGTGCTAAATGTGGTTCTTTCTCAATGGGAATGACTCATATCATCACAAATTTGATATTGTGACATTTTCAGGTATTATTCCATCTTGTCCGTCTAGCTTGGTGTTAAAGGCTTCAGAGTGTTACACATGAACTGAATCAGCAAGGTGACATAATCTCTTCTAGATTAATTTAAAAGGATTGTGGAGCAATAGATCATTTAGATAATGGAGTGCTATAATGATTTATACTGTTTAAAATCCTGTAAATTAGAAATTTCTCTTCTCAGAGAGGGGTGACTTCTTGACTTTCTAGCTCATATTTTATGAGCTAGAAAAAGGCTGTATCACCTCCCATACAGCAGGTTTTCTTTGGACATTAACATGCCTAGATTTCCAGTGCTGGAGCATTTAGTCATAGTTAGGGTGGATGACTGTAGGCATCATATTTTCAAATGTAAATCTTAATTTTCATTTATCTTGCATGTGCCTCTATAAGAATTCATTTCTGTAAACAGATGAGTGCATTTAGTTACACAGACATTCACAGAATCCCAATATTGCTGCACTTCTGTTATTTTAAATTTAGGGCAAAGCTTGGCTCAGAAAACCAACAGAATTTTTTAGTCTTCTTCCAGAGGCAAGTAAGTCAGTCAGTCAGGGACCTGATTACAATCTTAACATGGAATTACTTTATGTCAGTAAGGATTGTGTGGTGCTAAAGGCAATGCACTCTGCATTATATTACAGAGAACACGTTACAGTTTCTAAACTCTTTTGTCAGAATCCTAAATGCATTGTGCTCTATATTTTTTGAGTAGTTTTTGCTGAATTTTCATATTAGTGATGTATTTCTAGAATATGATTTGCTTAATAATGGCAGAAATGTTTCAGTGTAAGGCTCTATCATCAATAACAAAAAGTCACATAATCAATGTATGATGTAAATTTTCACTCAGCTTTTTAAAACTCCTTTGGAGACAGTGGGGGCTGAATGTAGAAACACTTATGACAAAGTGAAGTGTTCCTGCTGTATCTGAATATCTACATACAGCTCAGTAGTAAAGCAGTAAAAAAA
>VYXD01014089.1:386329-489838 GCA_013397195.1 Hylia prasina | reverse complement strand
AGAAAAAAAAAAAGAGCTTCCACACAGCTTGAGTTCCAGACACATCTCCCTAGTTACCATGGACTGCATCTAATCAAGGGCTTTTTTATGGTATGTACTTCTGTCATGGAATTAATATGATTCTTCAGAAAAAGATACAATTTCATTAGAAACATAGACCATGAATGAGCTCGAAACGCTTCAGCATTGCTTAGAGCTTGTCTATGGGGTCTTCTACAGAAAGTCCTGAGTTTGTGTTTCCTAGTGTTGGCCCTGCCATGCAGTATCTAGTTCCAGAGATGAAACCACATTAGCATAGCAGCATGCTTGAGTTGTTCAACTTGGCTAAGCATCTGTGTTTGTGCTGATAACTTACTTCTGGATACAGTTTTGTTTGGAAAGATTGTACAGATCAATCATTAAAGCTTTTATCTACTTCCTAGCAGAAGCAGGAGGATGGGGTGAAGGCTGACATGGAATTTCTTACCTTTTTGCGTCAGTGCATCCAGGGCTTGTTATGTGTGAAACTTTTTATAAGAACAGTAGTGATAGGACAAGGGGGAATGGCTTTAAAGGGTAAGAGAGTAGATTTAGATCAGATGTAAGGAAGATTTCTTTTCCTGTGAGGGTGGTGAGGCACTGGAACAGGTTTCCCAGAGAAGCTGTGGATTCCCTATCCCTGAAAATGTTCAAAGCCAAGTTGGACAGTGTTCTGAGCACTCTGGTCTAGTGGGAGGTTCCCTGCTCTTGGCAGGGAGATTGGAACCAGATGATCTTTAAGGTCCCTCCCAACCCAAGACATTTTGTGATTCTGTGAAACACAGAATTGCACCATTTGACTTCTGAGCAGATTTCATGATCTTGCAGATCTGTGTGCACACACTACTGTATCTGCCATTCCAAATTTTTCTCCACTTGGAAGTTATTTTAATTGACATTTTAAAATAGTGGTGGGGTTATTTTCCCTAGAATTATATTGATTTTCTGTGTCATAAGTCATGTGATCATGTGATTTTGATACAGCATGCTGTGAAAGCTCAGCATTTTTTTGCATTTTGCCTTTAAGAAACATTTGCATGCATATGGTCTTGCATGGGATTTACATAAAGAAAATACCTGCATCCATCTGTACTACCACTTTTCAGATCAAGTTCTTTTTGGGGAAAGAAATGTTTATGAAAATGATTGCATTTGCAGTATAGAGCCAGAAATATAGAATCATAGACTCATTTGGGTTGGAAGGGGCCTCTAAAGGTCATTTAGTCCAACCCTTTTACAGTGAGCCAAGACATGTTCAACCTGTTCCAATGTTTCACCACCCTCATATTAAAAAATGCCTTCCTTACATCTAATCTGATTCTACCCTCTTTTATTTTAAACCCGTTTCCCCGTCTTATCAAAGTATTACACTCAGCTTGTCTCTTGATGTTTGAGATGGGGCTTGTTTTGTGTACTGATTTTATTGGTCTTCTGAACACTGAATCTCTGCTCAACAGTGGTGACTTTTTTTGGGTTGTCTTTCAATTAGATGCTAAAGTGAGGCAGTGTTGTGTGTATGGCTTCATGTGTATTGCTTACACTGTGTACAGATTATGGACAGTTTTCCATTGTGCCATGAATCTTGGGAAAAAACATTTCATTTTCATTAATTCCAGCTATAAATAAAGTACTGGAGAAACAGATAGAGATGGGTGTAATATTTCCTGTTGTGATCTTTGAGACAGGATGTATGAATGAGTCATTCATTTAAGTAGCTGTGCTGATAATGAAGGCTTCAAGGAAGATATTAAATTCTGTCATTGTGATCTGCCTGTGCTCAGGCTCTGGATCCTGAAAGCAACACTCCCAGACTATCCAGGTCTGCTGCAGCACAGTCTGCTCTGGCAGTTGCCTGCTGATGCTTTGCCTGTTGACCCCTTTTACCATCAAAGCTTCTGAAAGCCAGACTATTACCGTGCAAAGTGGAGAGTCCTGATGTCTCTGGCAGTGATGCTGAAATGCATGCAAGCCTCGCTGCTGGGGAGAAGGCAGGGCTGCTGCTCTTGGGAAGGAAGTAGAGAGTGATTCACTTTTTAACAGAAATGCTTCATTTCTGTGTTTGTGTGTGCAGTGCAAGAGTTTTGGTGTGTTTTGCATGCTACTGATGTCATGATACGTGCGGTTGCTGCTTGTTTTCAACTGATGTCTCCACTGCTCTTTTTCCCTCTCACAACTGAGTATCAGTTTCTGCCCTTGTCTGATCTACAATTTCCACCCCCTGTAACTTGTGCCTCCCACTATTTCTCACAGAAAAATAATGAGTTCTACTGGTTATTTTCCTTATTTCTTCCCACTCCCTCAGCACCAAGCCTCACTAGCCTTCCCACTCCAGGAAGGGGGAAATGAAAATAGCAACAAAATTAGTAATTCTTCTGTGGCAGACTCTTACTTGCTACTGTCAGTGCTCTGCCATAACTCAAATTCCTGGGGAGAAGGGTTAAAATCCAAGCAGTTGCTAGAACCTTGCATCTTGCTGCACAGGAATTTAATAACACACCAGTTTTTCAGTTGCACGGAGCTGCTGAGGGGAGGCTTAAATACAATTTCCTTATGACTATATTAGCAAAGAGGAGCCAAACCACCTTCTTTGAAGAAATAAATGCTCTTTAGATCATTACTGCTTGCTGCTATAAACAAAGTAAAACAAACCAAAACTTTATTAGCTTAGATAACAGATTTGTTGAATTAATTGCTTTTAAATTGTAGCATTAAACTCTTGCTTTTGTATGTCTGAGTTATTTAGAGTACTTTTCTCTAGAAGAACAGTAAAATAGACCCCACATTCATGCTGTATTTAAAGCAGTTTTCACAGTTTTAAACTGGTAATACCAGGTCCATTTTGTTTCTATAATAAAATGTTTATAGCAAGTATGGAATACTCCATCTAGGCTTGATCTCCAGCTGAAATCAGGTATGACAGAGATTGTCAAACTAATGTGTTCTACCTGGTTAGCCAGAATTTTGGGTGGTTTTTTGTTTGTTTGGGTCTTTTTTCTGTTTGTTTGTTTTGGGGGTTTTTTTGTTTTGGTTTTGGTTTTGGTGGTTTTTTTTGGTTTTAGGTTTGGGTTTTTTTTTTCGTGGGCTTTTTGTGGCTTTTTTTGTTTGTTTGTTTGTTTTAGGTTTGGGGGTTTTTTTGGTGGGCTTTTTTTGTGGTTTTGTTTGTTTGTTTGTTTTGTGCAGGAGTGTTTTGGAGTTTTTTGTTCTGTTTTGATTTTTGGTGGTTTGGTGGTTTGTTTGTTTGTTTATTTGTTGGGGTTTTTTTGTTTTGTTTTGTTTTTTATTTGCTAAACAGAACTGTGACATTTCCTGGGGTTGGAATGAATTTTTGGTAGTGTGTAAAAATCCATATGGGCAAACATGGCTTTAGCACTAATTCATGGCGTGCTAAACTCAAAGTTGGCATCCTAGTGCTGGAACAAGGTTTCTCACCACTAGGATTTGCCTCCTGCCTGTTCTTTCCTATCACTTCAATCTCTCACTGTGAAAGCCATGAACAACAAATACTACTTTACACCTGCTGCAAAACTTTGTGGTTCATCTCCAGTGGTTGTTGTGAACCGAAGCCTGGGCTTTGCAGCTGAGTTTCTTGCCGGAGACAGCCACCTTCCCCTTCTTGGGGGAATGTGGGGATGTGGGTTTTTTCATAACACCACTTTGCATGCTAACTGCTTTTAATACACTGGTTGCTAGTGCTCTGCTTCTCAGGGGCTGTAATCCTGTTTCTTTCTTGTAGACAAGTGGGTGGATTGCTAATGGTTGCCTGAAGTCACATCCAAGGTGAAACTCAGAAGGTGCAGCCATGCGCCCTGATCCTGAGGGTAGTTTGGTGCAAGTGTGTAATGATGCCTGGGGAAGGCTGACCTGAAACAGAGACTAAACAGAGCTAGAGAACAAAGTAGGTATTTATTGAAAGGCCTTTAAGGATACGCCTTGAGCAGGACAAGAGCCTGACCAGGGCTACACCCAAGGTGGAATTAGAATGGTCACAAGATGTATGACCAGTCACAAGGTCTTACACTTTTATGAGTTTTGGTCAATTTGCATATTGGGGTTTAATTGTCCAGTTGCAGCTTTACGTTGTGAGGTCTCGTCCTTCTTGTTTCTTCTCCCTTCAGTCCACCACTGTTTATGCTTTTGGGCCTGAAAGGGGTCCTTGGTCTTCAGCAGGAAAACGATTTGTCTATCTACTCTGTGAAGAGTAGATACTTACTCGCTTACCTTACTAGCACTTAATATGAGGCTCAGAAGTACACCCCTAGGCAGCACAGAATCTGAAAAACATGGAAGCTAAAACTTTAGGCATCAGTAAGTGGTAAGGTAGCAGTGACAGAAAAATTGTTCTCAGACAAGAGCTGGTAAAGGTGGTAAAGTTTTGAACCATGGTGGTGCAGGAAATAGTGTTTCTTTCTGTTGGCTCAGTGGTCTGTAAAATGATATATTGCTTCATACTTCAGCAAGGTGAATGTCTTGATTAATCTGAGTGGTCTTTCTATGGAAATGGAGTCTGATTATGTATTATGGAAAATACATTGGCTTTTTCTTTAGATAAATTCATTTTGACTTGGAAAGAAGTTCTTTTGCTTTTAGAGGATAAGGTAGCATTTCTCTCTCTTCACACCACTGCTTGACCTACCTATTGTGTTCAATTCTCTTTTAATGACACTTTTCTTCAAATTGGAAAAATTTTCCTGGAGACACCTGGGTTTCCATTTGCTGGAAGATCTTCCTCAGAATTACTCATCCTTATCCCTTTGGCATACCTTTGTATTTTTGAGATTAAGTTGCCTCATTTTGCAAAGTGTCAGTCAGGCTCTCCTTACTTCGTTCTTTCTTTTGGCTGATCATTTATTTTTCTATTTCACCATTACCCACTTATTCTTCTGTGAGCTCTGCTGCTTACCTGCCTCCCTTGCCTGTTCCTGAGGGATGAGAGCAGACCTCATCACTCTCTACAACTACCCAAGAAGAGGTTGTAGCAAATTGGTGTCTCCTCCCAAGTAACAAGCCGTAGAACAAGAGGAAATGGCCTAAAGTTGAACCAGGGAAGGTTTTAGACAGAATATTAGGAAAAGTTTCTTCACTGAAAGAGTGGCCAGGCAGGGGAACTGGCTGCCCAGGGAAGTGGTTGAGTCACCACCCCTGAAAGTATTTAAAAGATACAGAGCTGTTGCACTTAGAGATGTGTTTTAGTGGTAGCCTTGGCAGCGATGGTTAGACTTGTTCTTCTTAGTGGTCTTTTCCATCCTAAATGATTCTGTGATTCAGTCATTTGCAGGCATCTTTCATCTTCTTTCCTTCCATTTTGAATCCTAATTTCTCAGGGTGTTTGGAGCACTCCAAACGTATCCTTCAAACTTTATTCTTCTGTTTAAATGAATTTGCTTTTGTGTCCTGACTTCGTAACCAAATGTTTTCCATTCATCTCATCTAGGTATGTACTGTCAAAATCTTTTTTACCAGATTTACAAGGTTTCAGTATATCTGGTCTTAACTTTACTCACATATGATTTCATTACCCATCCAAATTAAGCTTTCATCCTTATCTCTGCAGTAAGTCTGGGTATACTTTCTTTGGTGGAGCTTAGGTTACATTTCTTACATGTGCATGTTTCAGAGCATACTTACCATGATGTGAGAAGTTGTTTTAATGGTCTTCTTTTCTCATCATGTCCCATCTTCTGCTGCCTCTGAAACCATTCAAATAATTTTTCCTGCTCCTACCTTTAAGTGTAAAAGCACTAAAAAAGAAAGAAATAGCACCCAGGAACTTCTCCCACCTTTAAATTGACATCTCCATTGTGCTTATGCTTTGTTGGCTTTCACTGTTTTACCAGTGAGCTTTAGTTAAGGTTAAAATTGTACTGAAATAAACTTATATAGGATTTATTTCAAAAACATGGTTTATGGGAAGGGTTGAGTCCTTTCATTCCTCTCCCCCAGAATAACCTTGCTTTAAAGTTGTGGAGAACTGTTCCTAAGTAGCTAGAGGGGATAGGGAGTTGCATTTACCTTTAGATTTCTGTAGTAGTGACCTCGGTCTCTGGGAACACTAGGTTCTCCAAAGATTCATGAGTAAACATTAGTAAACTAAACATTAAGTAAACATTTTAGTAAACTAAAACATGCAGATTTAGTTTACAGTTTACTGCATGTGCTTAGAAAAAGTACTTTGGGGGAGAAAAGGTACACAGCTGCTACAGCAGGTAGCTTTGATGCATTATTTCTCTATGCAGAGAAACCTTCAGGGTTCACTGGATAGGCTCAGATTCTCTGCTCAGTTGTTCTTCAGCTGGGCAGATACTTTTTTTTGCTAGACTATTACAGTGAATATTGCTTTTGCCTTGAAAAGATTGCTTTTTTTTCTAGCCAACAATCTCATTTCTGATGAAGTTTTAAATATTTAATAGAGCAATTGGTCTGTAGAAAGAACTATTTGCATTGTCTTTGTAGTCTTACATGATGACTGAGGGGATTGAGAAAGCAGTACTTTTTGTAGTATCTATACTTATTTCCAAAACTGAAGAGGATGGATGTTTTCAATTTAGCGTAGCATTCCCTACAGTACTTATCAGGCTTTACAGTCTCAACATTTTTAATCAGTTGTAAAAGATTGTCTTGCTCTCTGATTTATGTAATAGACCTTAGTTTTTCTGTTTTTGCTTCATTTGACTTCAGAACATTTCCAATGCTCTGAAAAAAATGACATTTTATTAATCTTACTTTTCATCTTTAATTTTTCCATGTATCAATGTTGATAACAGTATCACTTTTTAAACAGTGACTTTTAAAGTCAGAAATGATTAGTCGTAAACCAAGAGAGATACAATATTTAATATCATGCATATGACTGAAATTTTCCTCAAAATCTTGTTGACTGAAGTTTTCAATAATAATAACTGGTCATGGGTTTTTAATTCTCCAGCTGCTGGAGGGCTTTAAATGTTTTCTGGGGAATGCTGGGGTCTCTTCTTTCTTTCTTGCTTTCTCTTCCCTCTTGGGAGAAACTATGGGAAGACTTGAGAGCTATCTAAAACTTCCATGGCACTCCCAGAAGTTCTTCTTGTGTGGTAGTCTAACAGTCTCTGGGAATTTAATGGGAAAAATACTTTCTCACTTCCTGGTTTCCGTTCAGTTTCAAGCACCTCTTTTGCCCATTGGTGGTGTTTCCTCCTCTCCTGTGTAGTGCTTGACACTGGCCAAGGGCTGAGGCTCTTCCAGACATCACTGTTTTCACTGGGCTGCCCCACTGAGAACAGACACAGAGCGGTTGGTGGCAGAGTGAGTCAGGGCTGAAAGCGGGTGGTACAGAAGGAGCCAGGTTGGCTGCACAACAAGACTGCTGCATTTTGCATCTACAGCTTAAACACACAGGCTGATCTGTTGATTGTGGCTAACCCACAAAATAAAGGTCAGTTCCAGCCAAGGCAGAAATTTTGGCAGGAGCACATCTTCTTTAGCAGTGATCCTTCTAGATATTTTGGGGCTAATTCACACCATAAACCTGATCATTTGTTCTCAGAATTAGCAAAAATATTAAGGTATAGGTAATTGCTTCAGTACTGAGCTCTTCATAGGAGTTTGAGTTAACTAAGTTTTAAAAATTGCCTTAATTTTAGGGTTTCAGAGCATTGTTGTGTTTGTCAGGAACAAACTGTTGTTTTTGGAGACTGATCTCAAATCCATCTTTTTTGTGGTGGAAATAGGGGAGCCCTCACTGGTAGGCTGTTGCATGTGTTTCAACTAGCTTGGAAACTGCTGTCTTTGATTGCTGGGTTTTATTCAGGTCATCCAAACAGGAGGCTGAGTACAGATAAAATATATGTGGCTCCTAATTATACCTGTTCTCTCTAACGCAGTCTTACCAGTGTCCTTGCCTGGTTATGAGGTTCTATCAAGACAGATGAGCACAGACGTAATTACTTTCAGGGACTTTAAACAAGTACACACCTGTAGAGTGATACATAATGTGCCTGGCTGGTCCTTTGAGAACCCTTGGGCCACTGGTTTGTCATTGCTATGCACTCTTCTTGAAATCTGTAAACCCAGGCTTATTTGCAATAAAGAATTTACTACTAATACTTCAAATCATAGAGTGGAGAAATGAGGGATTGTGTTGATTTCTGAAGATAAACTTTGTATTTAAAAAGCTGTTACTCCTTCATTCAAACTCCTTCAAAAGTTGTTATTTCTTCATTCCATATTGGATACTTTTCCACAGAGCCAGCCTTTTTGGGTGCTGGGAAAAAGCGTTATTTCACAGATGCCATTAAATTTGGGGCAAAGATTTTAAGAGCCATAAGGCTCTTAAATCATCTCTACAACTGATTAGAGAGCCTTGTAACAAGAGGATAGTGCACAATCTGGCCAGTTGGCAGCAAAAAAGGAAAAATTTGCTTAAGAGTAAGGGTAAGAGCATTTTAGCTTGGAACAACTAGTAGATGATGCAGTTGCTAGGAAATGTCTTTCATTTCTGGAAAAAGTCTTGAGGTGAAAGCTAATCAATAAGGTAGACACAGTGTGATGTCATTTGTTGCCATGGTTTCTGAACTTAGCAGTCTGTTATCTGCAAATAGTATTGATGGTTGCTATGCAGTTGAATCTTTTCATATTGTTGTTTTACTGTTATTAAGCACTTTAATCTTAGCTGAAGCTTCAAAGAGCAGACCACTTAGGAGTTTAAAGGTTTTAATAGATAGGCTTCTATTACAACTGTAAAATATCTTGAATTTTACTACCTAATAAACAACAGGCATCAGCAGGAAGTGATTTTGGTGATTAAATTTCCACAAAGCAGTTGACATTTTCTAGTAAATTAATCTGTAAATTGAATACCCCTGTGGAATTAGTGCTATGACTCTTTACATGACAGATTGTGTAAAAAATGGGGTAAGCAGTCAACCTTCTGGATGATAAGGCAGTCAAATGTATAAAGCTCTAAATGGCTGAAAAGCCATCACAGCTTCTTGAACAATGGCCTTTTGTTTCATGTATCTTTCACTGTGGGATTGTACCTCTTTATTATGTTTGGCTTTTGCCAGAAAATATTTTGTAGCACCTTATGCTAAGCATCAGGCAGCTGAATAGGCTGAAAAGCAAATGAGACTTATTTGTCCTGATAGTTGTCAAGGTGAAGAGAGAGCATTCTTAGATCAGATCCTTTAAATCAAACATACCTTCATTTTTAATATTCTATGGAGATGTTAGTTTTAGTAGAATGCTTTGCATCCTTTGCTTGATTTAGTGGCATCTCTGAGGTATTTTTTTCTTCATAGTTTGAGTTTTCAAAAGCATTGGGTGGAGGGGGGCGAGAATGAAAAAGAGATGAGCAGAGGAAGGGAATTTAAAAATCAGATGAGGGCTTGCTGAATTCTAGGTTTTGTACATCTTCAGAGTGAAATTTGCCATGCTGTCTATTTTTCTTTTTCCCCAATGTGTTCCTTCTCCTCCCCTTCAATTTCCACTGTTCTCTGCCTTAACAGCACATTTCTTTAGAAACTGCTTTGCCACCTTCTTTCGTGTCTTCTTCACACATCTCTCCTATGTGTGGTGACTTTGACTATCACCTCTCTTTCAAAGAGAGAAGTAATTGCCTTCCTAGTCCTACTTGTCCCCTTAATATAGTGAGTGAACTGTCAAGGATGCAGCCCCAGTGGGAGAACCTGAGGAAGATGTCACCAGGAAAAGTGATGCATACAGCTAAAATCCTGCTCCTGCAAAGCAGGCAGGGGTCTTCTGGATGACTCCTCTCCTGGAACTCCTCTAGAAATTCCCTGTTGGCTGTGCAGAAATGCAATAGGAGCTTTTGAGTGCATCCTCAAAGCAGGGCTACTGAGAGCAGGCAGATGGAGGAGACGTGTCAGCTTGATGATGACAGCAGATGTCAAGCTAACAATCTGAAAAGGAAACTAGCAGTGCAGCAGTACTTCTTACCAAAATTTTTAAAGAGAGGGAGGAGAAAAAATGAAAAAAAATTAGAAAAAAAGAAAGGCAGCATGGAAAAGGAGATACAAATCAGTATTGCTGACTAGCAGGAGCTCTAAAAGACTATCTGATGCTAAATCTGTAAAGTGGTGCAGTTGAGTGGAATTAACTAAAGAAGTATTTCACTATTAAGCTGTCACAAAGAAAAAGCATTTACTTCAGGTGCCATATGCCAACTGTGCAATCAGACTTCCAGTCATACATCGTATGTGTTGTCAAGCTGGGGGACAAGTCTCAGCTATTTGAAGTTGCTCTTGCATAACACTTGCTTTTACAATCCTGGATATTCAGTTGCTTCCACTGTTGTGAAAGTTGGGCTGTTTGGGATAGCATACTTTTGTTTCTTGAGATCTTTTTGTCTTAGGGTTATTTGGGGTTTTGGGGGTTTTGAGGTTGTATACCCCTAAGGACAAACTAAACTGACAAACCTTTTTTGGTGCTCTTTCACATCATAAAGCAATTCAATTTTTTAAAAAAGAAAAAGAAAAGTACTTTTTCTGTCTAAAAAAATATGCTCGTGATACCTATTATATTAGGGAAATCTTGATACTTTGTACTAGTGAACAGTTTGATAAAGCACACAGTAGTGGAGAGTCTCAGGCAGCTTTAACAAAATACTTTCTTAATTTGTGAGTTTATGCTGTTTTTCTTAGGCCAAATATTTACATACATTATATTCATTCATCTCAGACCTGTTGATAGTGCTGAATGTAGTAGCTGATGCAGTTATTTCAGCTGAGAGGTGACCAGTAATACTAAAAAAAATACAGATATTTAACCCAATTATATATGCCAGCTACTGTTAAGGTTATTTAAATAAAAATCTTAGAACTTGCTGCTAAGTTTACTTTGGTGTACAAAATTCTTGAAGAAAAGGAGCACAAAAGTCTGAAGTTTGGAAATTACTTTAGATTTATTAAAGCCATTTTCATTTCATTTTATGTCAGTGTGATTCAGCTAAGCCTTTCTCTGGAGCTTTTATATCTTTAGTTGAGGTTATGGGTCAGTCATACTGCAAATAATCTCTTTTTATGAGTAGAATCAAGGCATGTTTACTTTCTGTATACTGATTTAGAAAGAGAAAGCTAGTTCCCAATCCAAACCCAAACAAGTAGTTCTTGTAATAACTGCTGAATATTTTTTCTTATCTATGAGGAGATAAATGCATAAATTTATTTTTCATAATGCATTGCAGGAAAAAATGTGCTTCTTGCTTGAAGATTTTGTGGAAAACCCAATTGTCACCCAATTTTCAAAATATCTCCACAAAAATAAGTCCTTCACCCCAAGCCCCTAACAACCTAGTAGTGAAATCCTCTGCAGGAAAGGAAATCCTTTGTGGTTCTTGTACTGATGCAAGTTCATAAAACTTCCTGAGAAGAGGAATTTTTTTTCCATCATAGCTGCAGGTACAGGTTCATATCTTGCTTGCCTGAAGTCCTTGTAGGAAACTAATCCCCAGGTTTTCATCATTTAGGTGAGATCAGTCAGATATTCATGCATTTAAAGAGGTTCTAAGGATACTTTTGTACATACTTAAGATGCTTCCAAAGGTTCCCTTTTTCTGACACCTCATAAACCACCCAAGTAACCAGATCCAAGAATTGCCAGCATTTTAAAACCCAAGGATCCTTTCATGTATAAGGCAGAATTACTTTTTTGTCTAGTCAGTACAATATTTTTATAATAATTTTTTAAATGGGAATTAATTCCAGGCAATTTTTGGAACAGGACATACAAAACACACAATGCATGGCCACTGACAAATCTGTAGCTGTTTCCTGCTTGA
Source organism: Hylia prasina (assembly GCA_013397195.1). NCBI lineage: Eukaryota > Metazoa > Chordata > Aves > Passeriformes > Sylviidae > Hylia > Hylia prasina. The sequence continues at coordinate 478,050 of VYXD01014089.1, read as the reverse complement.
GTCTAAATTTCTCCACATTGATCAAGCTCAGCTGGAGTGTGCTGCTCTGAATACCTCAGACTGAGCAAGGCACAGTGATATTGCCCACACTATTTTTGGCAAGTGTTGCATTTTGTTTGCCAATTTTGTGGTTCTGTTTTTTCCCTTTACTGGTCTTTTATTCCCTCCACCACTCAATCAGTGTGGTTTTCTTTTGCCTTACTTTAATCTGCTACCTGCTATTCAGCCACATCTGCTTTCCCTTACCCTTTATATCCACTGAAAGTTTGTGATCTTCTGTACAAATCTTCCCATCCCTCTTCCCTGATTTGCCATTTCTGAACATTGTTTTAGATCATCTTGCTCACATCCAGCATGAAATGAGTTCTGTTGGCAGAAAGACACAGCAGCTTTACTGAATGTGCTCAAGTTGCCTGAGATTACATGATAAAAAAGAAATTGCAATTTCTGATAGGTAATGCTTTCAGATGTTAAGCCTTGGAGAGCCATGGGGCAGAAAAGTCCTTACTAAAGGCAGATTCTCTCCTATTTATCAGTGACCTGAAACACCATTTTTTTGATATGCCAAATGAACCTGTCTTGCGTTTACCACAGTCTCAGTGCAATTTGGCACTGCATTCCTTACACATTAAGAAGAAAAAAAAAAAAAAAGCCTTTATTTATCTGTTTTCATTTGGAAGATAAAAATTCATCATCCTGCACAGAAAAATCCTTTATGGTATAGAGTTACAGGCAAGGAAAGACAATGAAGTATACCATATTATATTCAGTGTTTATTTTTACATTGAAAGCTGTTACTATCTATTCCTTTGCTGGCAATAGCAGGGTGAAAATGCTTTATTACACAAATTAGATACTTCTAGCACAGTGTTTTAAAATTACCTGTACAAAGGAGGCTTTCAGTTAATCCATGTAGGCAACTGGGAATTGGTTTGAATGCAAGCAGCTCATGGTCACAGCAATTTGCATGGGAACAGGTTTAATGTAAATCTAGACACTGTTTAGTTATGTTTTTATAAATGTTGGACATAAGGGAATGAAAAAGTGCTATAATAAATGGGGAATAAAATCAAAAGCTAAAAGCTTACGGCACTTCTTTTTAGAATTCTAGTCAGTAATCTAATGAACTTGTGTTTTGATGAGATGTGGCACTTTAATTCCCTTTAAAAACAAAAAAACCTCAACCTGAACTGATCTTTTGTCACTCTTCAAGTACTAACAATTATTAGTCATAAGTTAATACTTCCACTGACATCAATGGGAGGAAGAGGTGTGAGGAAATATTAAGACTGTAGGCAAATAAATGTCTTGTATAATTATTCTATTCTTGGCATCTTGCATTGCAATAAGTAGATTAAGCTTTTCAATGCTAATGGCTCATACAACTTCCACCATAAAGCTTCCTTCATCTGAAGCCATCAGATTATGACATTTACTCTCCCTGTTTAGCGAGGAAGAGTTGAAGCCACTTGCTGTAAAATGTCTTAGGTCAACTGGTTTGTTTTTGCTCATAAAATGTAGCTCTTGCACAGATGGCTGAGAAGGTGCAGAATATTATAGTCATCCCATGTTTAATTGTTTCTGTATACCTTGGAATTTAAAGTGAATTTAGGATGTATGGTGGTAGCTTTCCCTGTATAATCAGGTTGCTATGGTAAACCTATTATTCTATACAAAGAAAGAATGTGTTTAGTAAAGTAAAGTAATGTGTTTCAGTTTAATGTGAGTTTCAAATTACTTTCCAATGATTGGATTTGTTTGGTAAGTATTTTTTATGACAATAGCTGAGAAGAAGATCACAGAATAAGGTATGGCTTCTGATATTTCAGCAGCAGATACATACCATATGTATCTGTTCAGAAGCAATAGGAATTTGTTAATCCTTTGTTAGATTATCTCCTTAGAGATAATCTAACAAAGAATTGTTACATAGTCTAACCAAAATCTCACTACTTTTGGAGGTAGAATATTTTTATAGCCAGTACAAAGTTGCAGTTATTTAGTGACACCATTAAATGAATTTCCCATGCTGATCTTGTAACATTTGTAGAAGTAAAGGAACTAATTGAGTATCAATTTCAGCAGCACTGTAATAAACTACTATAATTGTATTTTTGAATATTTAAAAATAAAGAAATAGCTCAAAGAAATCCTTTTCCAGAGCACTTGCTGACTGAGGTTTCTGTCTATTTCCAAGACAGTTTCAATTCTACTGAGGTCTGAAGTCAGATGATCTAAATCATACCCTGAACTTAGGTGGGAGCCAGGCAAAAAAAGTATGAGGCACATATTGAGAAAGTAGGGCCTAAATTCCCTTTGATCTTTTATCTCTTACATGACAAAAATGTGCCAAATCTACTTAGGGGGTGGGCTTCCCTCCATTTTTCTGCTTGGTGAGACTGTTGCACATTAACTAAAATGAATAAATATTACTTGCAGCAGGACTTGCAGCCTGTTCCCATTGCAGCACAAGGGACCAGCCACTGGATTCTGACTTATTAAATTAAGCATTACAGAAGATAATGCTTAGTTACAGAACATGAAGGATCCTCATTATAGGACCTTCCTTTGCTTATTCCTCTGGAGGATTTTCCATCTCTCCTCTAGTCAAAGCAGCTTGCTTAAAATGATTTTACCATCTTCAGGCATCCTTATTATAGCAATGGCTGGCCAGGAGACCACTGCTGAAGATTCTTCTTTTGTTTATGTTACAGTCTCCACAACAGAAGGGTCCTGTTCATCAGGTACCTCTCAGCCTACGGGTTACTGACTGTTCCTTGGGAGAGGGTGATGGGTTGCCTAAGGTAAAACATAAAAAGAGATAAATTAGACTCAATAAATTTAAGCACTGAAGTTTTTTTTCCAACTTCTAATGTGGCTGTCCTTGACAAATAATTATAACTTAGAGAATGCAGGCAAATAGCATGATTTCTTCTGTAGACAATCATATCTTAAATTTTGGCATGATTACTAAGCACAACTCTATTTCATGATGTGGTAGATGAACCTCCTATAAAAAGTTTATTTCTGAAACAAGTATCCTCATATAATTGACAATGCAATATTGTTTTTAAGCTATGCATATAATAAAAGTGTTAAGAAGTATTTATTCTAATTCTCTTTATCAGTATGTCTTTTCTAAAATTCTTGCACTTTATGTGTTTCTAGATTGAATCCTGGTGCACAAAATGTCACCTCAGAAGTGCAATGTTCATTGAGGCGTGGGAAGATACAGTGTAGAAGTTATAAAATGAGCTTAGAATTTTTTTTCCATAAGTAAAAAGATCTCTCCTTAATTCAACTTAATTACTGTTTTCTTAAAGAAAAATATAAATAAAAAAGCCCCACAAACAAATATAACAAATTAAGGGTAAAAGTTGGGAAAAGAAGAATATTAATAATCATCTATAAGTATCTTACCCCAAAAGGTTTTATTGTCAGGACACCTACAATTAGAAAACCTTCACTGAGGTTTTCATTAACAGTCCTTTCCTGTTGAATAAAATATTTCAGCCAATGCTGGAAAAAATTAGTGCAGTATGTTGTGAACTGTCTGGTTGCATAATGAAAGGCTGCACTTGGAGGATATTTTTTACTTTCCAGCAATATGCTAAATTTTGCATTGCAGTCAGTAGAGCAGTGTCCAGGCCCAAGCTGAGTTTCACTGATGCTGTGATGATTAAATTACATCAATAGGGGCAGGTTTTCTGCATCCTAATCCATGTTATTTTTTACACACATTATCCCTTCCCAAGCCCATCAAATGTATGAGTTTGGTCCATAGTTTGTGCCATATTTAGAAGGTTCTTTCACCAGAATTGCATAAAATAAAAAACATAGAGAGGCAAACTGAGTTTGTCTCAGATATGTGCAATGTAAGATTGTCCTGGATATTAATTTTTGTCCACATCTGGCCACTTAGTACTCACTCCTCTTAGGGTTTTGGAGTGAAGATCTGTGGGAGCTTGGATAAATCTGTTGTCCCTTTAAGCTCCGGGGAGCTCTCCTGTAAATAGATTGATGGAAAGGGAGACTGTGACAGAGGTTGTGCTTATTTCCTCAGATCTAGACAAGAAAAATTACAGGGATTTTGCTCTCAAAAAGCTTGACAGAGTATTTGAGGAATTCTTTTTCTACATGAATAGAGAGTATCTTAGATAGCTCTGTGCATAGACTATTTAATTCTGATCACATTTGTCTTGGTGTTTCTGAGATATGTGCTAAATATTTTAGACCAATTATAGAGGTTAATTATGCAGATAAGCATGGGCCAGCCCAGTTATGCTAAGTTCAGATATGAAAAGAATGAGTGCCAGTGATTGCTTATTGTTGCCATTTCTATTAAGATTATAACAGTAATATACATCGGATTGCCATGGAGGAGAAATAGTTTTGTTTTGCTATGTTTTTGTTTGTTTGATTTTTAATTGTATTTATGTGCTATACTTTAATTAATACAGCATGACTTGTAGTTTGTCTTCGGGGTTAGGATGTAGCATAAATTTGGGGTTCATCCAATTTATTTTATTTTACTGAAATCATGGCTCTAACAAGTATTTATTCTTACAGGGAGATGTGAATGTGGCCAATGCACTTGTTTTCCTCCAGGAGACAACAGAGTTCATGGCAAAAACTGTGAATGTGATGATCGACAGTGTGAAAATGCAGATGGCCATGTCTGTGGGGGTATGTGTTCACTTAATATCACATAACATAACATAGCATAATTTGACAATTTAACAGAACTAAATCTTGACAGTATATAGCTTTCTGTTCCCCTTGATTTTCTAGTATAATGTCACTATAGACTATTTACATCATTGATTGATGATAAGATGGCAGATTTTTGTAAGAAACAAGTGCTAGAAGTACTGGACATGTTAGAGAATATTTATTTTAAGACTTCAGGAATGCTAACAGATAAATGGAAGTGCTGTATGATATCCTAAATTCCATCAGTATGCATTTAAGAATACAGACATTTAAACAAAAACCTGAAACATTAGGTAACCTTATATTGTGTTTTGTACAACTCATGCTTTATTGAGGGTGTTGTAATAAACCTAAAGGTACTAAATGACCAGCAAAACTTTGAAATATTTTGTATTCACTGACAGTGATATGCCTGTTCTCTAAAAAAGTAGCAAAATATGTTATGAAAGAATGTAAAATGCTTGAGAGACAGTGTCTTAGTAATTGTAGATGCAGATGGTTTATTTTAGTGTTGACAGTGAAAACCTTACGTTGTGATATTTCGGTAAAGTATGTTGGTGTTTAGCAGTATTTCAAGGTAGTTTTGGATATGTAAGTGCATGCCTACCACATGGCATTTTATAAGCAGGCGAATAGCATTTATCCTTAATGATCTCTTTCTAGATTTTATGTGCTTCATTTTTAAAATTACTCTTTGATTCTAATATTAACAAAGTTGTTGGTATGAACAATGGCACGTTGTATTGTATTCCTTATTTCTATGTAGGATGAAGAATGTATTGCTTCATGATCCTCATGTACATAAAAAATTCAGACAACAGGGAATATTTATGCAAGGTGTCTGCCATGCAGAATATAGAGATATCTAGAAAATTTTGATCTGAATGTCTAACCAGCCATAAAAATAGTTTACAGCATTCAGAGTAATTCAGTAATATGAGTGTGTAGAAAATAAATAATTTGAAATTTAATTTTGTGTAAAGGACATAAAAGCACTGAAAAGCACTGAAAATCTGTTTCATATTTGTTAGAAATTAAATAGTTGGGAAATAAAATTCATCATCCATGCTAAAAATATCTATTCTGTTTATATCACTCGTAATTTATATTATTACATCTCCCTCTCTTTTGGGTTTGTCTGTGCTTCCATCTCATCCTGAACTTCCTGAAATGTCGTGCTGAACTGCTAATTCTTTCCTCTTTCCTTGTCCTCTTTTCATTGCTATTTTTCTATCACTGTTGCTGCCTAGGCAATCACAGTAAGGACATAAGCCCTCCCTAGTAAATCTGTCTTCAGAGCATTATGAGCTGGACTGTGTGGGGTCTGACAGTGAGCACTGAGTGCCTGTAAGCACAAAGAAGGAAGACCAGTGTTTTCAGATTAAATGCATGCTGAAATGAGAAATGTGAATGACAACCTAAATGGTTTAAATAAGAATTGTTACTGGCCTTCTCCAACCAGCAGAGACTGATTAATAGCTTGCTTTCCAGACCAGCTGTCCATGCAACGATAGAAAGACATGAGGCGAAAGCTATGATAAATTAGGGTACAACTGAATGAGACCCCTTGGCCATGCTTCTGCATGATTGTAGTGAGTCATTCGCTTAAAAATTCAGCTGTCCATCAATGCAGTACCAAGAATAGAGACTTAATGTCTCCACAAAGACAGAGGTTGCAGGAGGACTCGGCATAGATTTCACAGCACTCCGCTATTAGAAATTGATTCATATAATTATGGAATCACAGAATAGTTTGGGTTGAAGGGGAACTTTAAAGATCATCTAGTCCAACCACCCCTGACATGGGCAGGGAACCTTTCACTAAGACCAGGCTGCTCAGAGCCCCATCCAACCTGGCCTTGAATACTTCCAGGAGCGGAGAATCCACAGCTCTTGGCGACCCGTTGCAAGCCTCAACACCCTAATCATAAAAATACCTCTTCTTTATTCCCAACTAAACCCATTGTGTTTCAGATTAAAACCATTACCCCTTGTTCTGTCACTACAGACCTTGGTAAAAAAAGATATCTCTCAATCTTTCTTATACTCCCCCTTTATAACATGGAAAGGTCAAAGTGTGTTCTCCTCAGAGCCTTCTCCTTTTCAGGCTAAATAATCTCAATGCTCTCAGCCATTCCTCATAAAAGGGGTGCTCCATCCCTCTGACCATTTTTTTGGGATATTCTCTGGACCTGCTGCAACAGATTTATGTCTTTCTTGTACTAGGGACCACAGAACTGGATGCAGTCCTCCAGGTGGGGTCTCACCAGAGCGGAGTGGAGGGGGAAACTCACCTTCCTTGACCTGGTTTCCAAGTCTTTCCTTCATGTTCCTCTTCCTTTGTCTATTGCTCTGTACATAGACTTAATATGCTAAGACTGTAGAAGATGTCTCATGCAGCCTTTTCGAGATAAATATGTTCTACCTAATGGCCCTTTCCCTACTGGTAAGGTTTTTTGATTATGTAAGGTTTTCCCAGGTATACTTCAGTGTTGTTTCACAGAAATATATAACATCACATTTCCTTTGGTTTCACTTGGTTCTTGGAGTCTTTCATGTGCAAGTTAAGTGGTTTTGGTGTGCATATATGGCCAGAGAATCACAGGTTTGGCAGCACAAGTCCTTGGCAACACTGTGTCACTTTTTTACAGGAGGCTTGATGTTTACTCATCCTGCATCCTGGTGAAACATACTTCTCTCTGCCCTCTGAGGTTATGGCTGTGCTGCTTGCTGCAGATGCATCCTAAGATTTCAAGTGGTATTTGTTTCCTTTCTGTGTCCAGTCATACTTTCCAGTGATTTCGTCGGCTGCTCCACTTCACTGGGCCAACTGTTGCCCAGTTACAATTTTTTTCTCTTTCAGGATTGAGGGCAGGCGGACATCAAGAACTCAGAACAACAAAAAAGATCAATTTGAAATGGATTTCATAATGCTCTTAACTCCATTCACTTCAATTTGTTCTCTAGACAATTAGTGGCCTATGAGTTCTTGTCACAGCCAAGTAGCAGCCATTGAAGGAATAAAACAAAATCTTTGGGGTCCTCTGCATACCCCAAGTTCCTGTAAAGTTATGCTGATTAAAAACTCTGCAATAAAACCAAACCCAACAAAAATAGTAAAAAGTTGGTTGAAACTAGGATCACTGGCAAAGGTTTAAACTTGTAACAGGTAACTCATAACAAGACTTATATATTTCTATGGATGCACCCATTTTGTATTACATCAATATATCACTCTGTGCTTCAAATAGTGGGCCATCAATAAGTACATTAGCTTTGATAAGACCTTTTAATATTTATTCATAAATGTTTGCACTTTCTTTAACACTAACAAACAACTAAGACTGATCATTCCAGTAAGCCAGTTCTTTGACTGGTGACAGTGGAATACTTTAAGTTTGATTTCTTTATTTTCAAGTGAGCAATTCCACTTTGAGGACTTTTTATTTAATTGTTTTGGCCAGAGCACATCAAAATGCAGTTCTCACCAAAATACAATCCTAACACTTTAGGTAATCCAGTCCTATCATGTCATATCAAAGAGTCTTTTGGTAAAAGGCATTAGTTATCATTAGTTTGAAATTATGGTTATACTATAAAGGCTTCTAGGAGCTGGAAGAGTTGACTTACTCTTGGAGCAAATGCTGAGGTAATTCATATTTCCCTCCTTACTCAGATTTACCTTCACACCTCTCTCTTCTCTAACTGTAAGAAAACAGCGCAGCAAAAACTCTGCTTGAGACTTTATGGGAGGGGAAGTTAGTGTATTTTTTAGGAAATCCACAAGTTATTTTTCACCACTCAGATACATCCTTTTGTTGATTTCATCCTCTTGTATTCTCATGCCCAAATACAATCATCGAAGTGTCTGCATTTAGCAGTTTGGTCAGGATTCCTTGTGTGTGACACACAACATGGGCAAGGGATGCCACCCATCAAGTTCTTGTTAGGTCTTTTTGGTTCTTCTTGACTGACAGTAACAAACTGGTCTTTAAATACATCTTTTATTTATTTAGGACCCAAAAGTTAGGGTGAACCTTTTGATTCACAGTTTGTTTACTTTTATCTCTGTAAACTTCAGGCAAGTCTGGTGCCCGTTGTTTGTGCTTCCTGATTTTTGACATTCTTGGGACAAAGCTGTTCTTGTTGGGGTTATGAGGAAAAGAATGAGACAAATTATATGCTGTGTCTGCACTGACATCTTTTGTTTTTAAGCACACACTCTTCTGCCAACGAGTCATCATGACATTCATCATATTGTTGTTTTATGAGAGTCCAGACGTTCTGATTTCGATGAAATAACACATACCTAAGTTTACTCCTGTGAATCTGTTGTTGGTTATCAGTGCAGGTCATGCATGCATATACCTGAATCCACAATTCCTAGCTTTCCAATGATTTAAACTTTTCAAACTGAGACAGAAACTTCCATATCACATTCTTATAATGATGGATTCTAGGATTGTACAGTCATCGCCAGGATGTACGATGGTAAAGCTCTCTCTCAAAAGTCTGGTATAAGTTGCCCCTAATTGCTATAGTCCTTTGAATAAAAGTTTTCATTACTATCCAGCCAGGCTAAATAATTGGGTTCAGAGGAAGTACTGTCTTTTTTTCTTTTCTTTTTTGGAATATATGACATACAACAGGAAATGTAAAATCCTTTTTTGTGAAAGTTCCAGGTCCATACTGCAGAAATCATGAACGACATTTATTTTTGTCATCTGTTCAGTGAAGCAGAAGCATGATATTTTCAGATAACATGTTCTTATGAGGACCAATGAGACCATAACCATAGAATTGAGAGAGCTATGATTAATTATATGCTTCATTAAGCAAAGCTAAGTATGGTACAGTTGCTGTCAGACAATTTCCTCATATCTTGCACTAATGTTGATCCACAGAAACAGAAGTATATAAGATATTTGTGTAACTCTCTAATATATAAAAAGAAATTAGGAAAGAAAAATAATACCTGTCAATCTCCCAAATAAAGACAGGTTTGGGCACTGACTGGTCTGAGAATTCAGAAATATGACTCCTGAGCCAAGCATGCCTTTTCTCACTGTATGGCACATAATTTCAAAGTTTCAGCCACCTAAACTAAAGCACCTTCTATCACCTGTGATTCCTAAGACTACCCTTGCCTGACCCCAGCTTGGCTCCATAAGGACACAAGAATGCCTGCCTGGCTGCTGCCATCATGAGGATGTCCTTGCTGCCTTAGGGCATGTCCAATGACACTGGGCACCTGGACTGAACCTCTAATTGCTCTGAGGTTCCTACCGTATTAAAATAAAAGTTTATATCCTACCCAACAGCTCTTTCATCTGTTCTATCGAAGTCTTTGGAGCAGAGATCATCTTCTTCTGACAGAGGAATCTGAAAAACATATAATTGTTACAGAATTCAGTATATATACTATACATAGGTAATGAATATATGAGATAGATATATTATCTCTATATATATTACTTAATGGAGTGTTTTTATTAAGGTATTTGTTATTGAAAAGTGCAATTTATTCTGGGAGGAAAAAAAATCCCAAAAATCCCAGAAAACCAAACCAACAGTTCATACACATGTTTACTAAGTAGAACTGGTGCTAACAGAGGTGAAAATGATAGTATTAAATCTTGGAGAACTCATAGTCTAACTGGAATAAAACTAATGTGAATTGGGGTTTTATTTTGGCAATACTAAGAGGAGAGTTAATGATTCAATGGCTGTGTCCTTGTGTTTAACTGCTTCGTCCTAGCTCTGAGGCACATCCAGGGGCAGCAACAGATAAATTTGAAAATTTGATCAGTAGGTATTAGATACAACAGTGACTACTGTAGCTAATACAGGTACTGATGGCATTGCACAGTCTGTATTAAATTAAATTTATTTTAATTTTTCTTTCTAATTTTTCTTTTAAAAGCACTACAGATTTCTGTCCTGGTCACCCAGACATTTGTGTAGGTGTATGAAAAGTCGACTCTTTACATAGTTGCACAGAGAACTTAGTTTGTTTAGCTTTTCAGATAGCATAAAATGTGATTCAGGTTTGAAAAAAGCATTTTAATTTAATCCTTCTGCTCAAATGAGCAGTAAAAGAATTGCGAGTCCATTAACGTTTAAGTTGATTAATAGATATTGATTTTGTGAATCCAAGAGGGGCTTTTCTGTTGAATCTCTTCCATTAGGCTATAAACAGTGATTATGCCACTGCCATGCTTCCCCTGCGTTGAAGTTTGTGTACTGTGTGCAGAAAAAGCCTGTGTCTGAGCAGGCCATGCTCTCAGAACTGCTAAGATGTGTAGCCCACACCAGCATCACTTGAAAGTTTGTTGCCATAGTCATCACCCTTGTTGGAAATGCCCGTTCATTTCTTAAATGATTTTGTCTGTATCAGGTTTTCTCTCTTGCTTTGTCTGTCTCTGGTAGTTTGAGAATACCCATTCTGACGCCCTCTGAATTCCTCGGAACTTTTTAGTACCCTTCCAAGTTTTGCAAAAATCTCTTCAAACATGGATATCACAGAGTTGCAGGACTTAACACCATCTCATCAATGCTCTGATTTTGTGCCTTCTCACTTTTCTCTGGGTAGGTAGGTGTGAGAATGACATTGTCCCTTTTTGCTGCAGTGTTTCACTTGAAGGTGTTACTGACTGTTGTGTTACTCAAACTGGAGCCACAGTCCACCTTCATTAGACTTAGACAAGACTAACTAACCTACTTTGAAAACATAATAGACAGTCATTTATATTAGGTTTCTCCAACTGCAGTTGTTACAACTGTTCTGGTCTTCTAGTATTCAATAAAAAACAAAAAGATAAAAATCAGTGTTCCAAGAACATTTTTAGCAGCTCATTTAGCATGTTTGGGCAGGGTAATGAAGCCTGCTCACCTAGAAATATTCCTTGCAGATATACGTAGTTTAATATTCTCTTCTGCTGATAATATAATGGAAAGTCCAGTGATTTAAAAGAAAAAATAAAAATGGAAATCCTGTTTCTATTTAAATACAGAGAAAAATATTTGTTTCATTTTCTGTTGTGTTCTATATCAGGTGTTATGCTGCAATTTTTCATATCCTTATTACACTTTTAAAACTTTTTATTTTTCATCCGTTTAAAATACATTATATTGTATTAGTTTGAGAAACTTCTGTTCCTGAGGTGCCAAATTTTGCTTGGGTCTGGCCTCAGTTTGCCCTTCAGGAACATCATCTGTTTGTAATAGTCTATAAATAATAACTAGTTTCCTCTGTAGTGATTACTTCACCTTTATCATTGTGCTGGTGCTCCCCTGTAATGGTGCCTTTAGCATTACAAAATGATTGTGCAGGTTTTTAGGGAACACCAGCTGCATGAGTAGTCCTAAACCGAATTTTGCCACAACAACACAACTTCAATTCCAGGCATGGCAAGAAATAATTCATCCTGGTGTCCAGTTGGTTCAGGTTGATTTGGGTTATAATGAGCCCCTGGTAGTAGTCTGTCACAGCTTGCTTTTTTCTGGAATTGGTATTTCACATTTAAATCTTGTGGTTACTTGAGTTATAATTCTAAACACAATGACAGATTATTTGACACCATCTTTTTGTCTTCTTTGCCTCTTCTGCGTCAAAGTCTTTATTCTTTGAGAATTATTTTTTAAAACATTGTTTATTATTTGAAGTTTATTACCATGGCTTTTATGAATAAACATTCACAACGTAATTTGTTTGTGATTTTAACTGTTTTATGTTAGGTCTGAAATATTGATAGGCCAACACTTCTGAGTAAATCTGATTAATCTGTATAGTTAGGGGTAAAGAAAAAATCTCTAATTGAAGAAGCCCAACCAAAATGAATTCCTCAACATGATAAAATACTGATTTAACTATTCAGATTACCCCTTTCTTTCTAGCCCTACCCACCTCTGAAGGAGGATATTCACAACTAGACCATGTAAAGCAGTTTTTCTCTGCTACCACACTGGCATGAGATAGCTTAGAGTTAACAAGCAGTGGGCTGAACACTTGTACACTTGCCACCCCAATGGATGAGGCATCCAAAAAGCTGCAGCTGCCCAAGCTGGTGTCAGCTAGGAACAAATATTATGATTTTTAAATGGATTATTTGAGACAAAAGAACCCTTTCTGTTTTGAGGATTTAGATGGAATAAAGGAGGAGAGAAACTGTCATTACAGAAAAATGCAAGTCAAATTTTATGTGGTAAACTGCAAGCTCTGTTTGCTGCAAATTTTTAGATTATTCATTACCTTTTTTTATGACTTGTGTAAAGGCTTTACAGACATGATCAGTCTCTTCATTCAGTAACATATAATGACTACAAGAAAAATGCCTTAAAATAATTTTCACAGTGAAATTGCCATGGATTTCGTACTATTCATTGATAAAAGAGTAGAGGGGTCTGTATCTTCAGAAATAATTTCCCAGCAGTGACATCAATTTGTATATTTTGCTCTTAATTGGTTGAGTTAATCTGAGTTCTAATATCTATGTTACTAATTAAAAATAAATAAGGTAGGTAAAAGTGCTGACAGAAGCTTAATTTTAGTTAGTTAATATAGAAAATTGCATGACATGTATCTGGAAGGATGCATGGGAAAGTATATATGCCTGTTTCCTACCTCTTGTATTTTGGCAACCCAAAATAGTTGTTGTTTCCCAGTTTGACACAAAAGTTCAAGTGGCATCAAACTTTTATCATTACTAGTTATCAATTTTTAGAAGTGGGTAGAAAGTCTGTCATAATAAGACTGTGTCATTGTTAACTGAGCCTTTATAGGTGTGTAATAATATGATAAATATGATATAAATATAATAGGCATCAGTAATATAATATTATTTAAAAACCGCAAATATCAATGCAGAGTCTGGGATACAAAAATTATTTTGAATTTTTGGACGCTGGAAACGACAGCTCCAAGAATATGGAGCTCCCAGTATTTTTGTAATTAAAATTTGTAAAGTATTTGGCCATCAGTAAACTTGAATGAATTTCATTTACAGCAAGCTACCAGGTTTGTCTCTCCTCTGGCCTTCTACCACTATTGCCTCTCAGTTTACAAAATCAAGTTGTACTGGAGGCTCATGAGAAATCCACTAATCAGAAAAACAAAATCGCTGGTTTGCTTCCCTGCATCCTGCAGCTCCATGCTTTCCCAGATACTTCTACTGCTTGTTCCCTTCTTCCCAGTCCATGCTCCCAAATTATCTGTCTCTTCCTTTATAGTCTTTTGCCCTACATAGCAGATAGGGGAGGACAAAAGCCACTGGTATGTGTAATTTGCTTCCCAGCTAACTGATTAGCTAAGGAATTATTGTCTCTGATGCAGAAATATTATTCAAAGCTGAAAAATGTAATTCTGGCTGGGGGACATTTCCTACTTCCTTTTTTATTTCTATTTTCCATTCCTCTTTTCTTGTCTGTATTTGTTGTCCTTTTTCCCTTCTTCCTGGCCAAATTTTCTACTCAGTTTATTATTCAACATACATTTGAATGTATGTTGAATAATAAACTGAGGGAAAATTTTTTAAATAATCTTTTCATAAATATTTTTTAAAAATTCTATTTTGTCTCTCCCCTTCTTTAAAGTGTGAACTGCAGTTTTGAGCATGTTTCTCACCCATCTTCTAGGGTTTCTTTGACCTATCCCTCACTTGTTTTCTGCACATCATTAGGGCACCCTGTTTAACACAGGAAGGAGAGAACTGGAGAAGGCCATCCTACTGGGAAGCTGTGCACTCCACCCATCAGTCTTTCTATCCCACAGCACACACTTCATACTGAAGAGGTCTGAAGCTGTGACCACAGTCAAGGGTTTCTGCTTGTCTTGCTCATAACCAGCCTTGGTCTCATTACAGGCCATGGTATCTGCTCCTGTGGCCGATGCATTTGCCAGGATGGGTGGTTTGGAAAGTTGTGCCAGCACTCAAGGAAGTGCAACATGACGGAGGAGGAGAGCAGAAGTCTCTGTGAGTCGGCGGATGGGATATTATGCTCCGGGAAGGGTAAGATCTGGCAGCTGAGCTACCCTATGTCAGTGCATGACAGAGGAAAATAATCATGTTCTGGAAGACTAATGTGCATGGCAGGGGGTTGTTGTTTAGAAACCCTGTCTTTCAGAGGCACTCATTATTAAAAGGATGTTAAAGGGTGCTCTGTAATGCACTTATATCCATTTTGTCAGACACCCGCCCCAGCCGTACACGTTCAGCAGCATTGCTTTCCTATGCAATTTGTTAGAAGCATATAATTTCCTGTATGTGTTTAGCTGATGGTCTGTGTGGAACAGCTGTACATTATAAACTAACTGTTAGTGCTCCTTCCACTTTGGGGGGAAAAAGGTACTACCCACAGTAACACTCCAGTGGGGAAGATGGCAAATGTAATATACTGGACAACAGTAAATGGAGGAAAGTGTTTAAAAGCAATTTGGTATCCTTAATCGCTCTGCTCCCCAAAACAGCAGCAAAGGAAAAGTAGATGTCTTCAACCCCCACAAATGAATGCTACAAACTTTCTCATTTACTAATTTTCATTCAGGTGGTTGCATCAGCTTCAGTTCAGCTCTAAAATTTGCCACAGGGAAGAATAAAAGTTAGAAAATCTTCATAATTATCTGAAATTATTCTCTGAGGTTCTTACCTTGCAGTCTTTCAGGCTAGGAAATTGCATTAATGGAAAGAGGGGTTTTTAGCTCCCCCGTAGTGCAAATTGCCTATTTTTGTATATAATATGTCTGAAATATACAGACATAAGGATAGACAAAAAAGAGACTGGTTGGAGGCTAGAATGTACTCACTCTGGACTCTTTGTGCCATTTCCTATATTTTTATGTCCCTTGCATAGACAGGAAAGAAATCTGCCAGCTGGAAAAATCAGCTAGGAACCTTCTACATCAGGCAGATTTCCAGTTTTCCCTTTGGTAACTTTTATTTCAGTGAAAAGGAAATTTAAATGGGGTTTCCCATCCCAGCCTTCATTCATCTGTATTATCATTATCAGAATTCTCCCTATTGCACCATTTCATTTTGTTTTGAGGTTTTTCTCCCCCTCAGTTTATGCAATGTTGTAAAAAATGAGAAAGTTGCACTGTTTCTCTGTTTTTTCCAGATAGGACTATCTTTAAATTAGTATATGTGTAAGAGGATGGTGAGTTACTGGAGAAATGGAATTCACTCTGTTTTAGTGCAGAAATTAACTTTTTCTCTCTTAATATGTGCCTCATTGAGGTTTTGTATATAAACCGTGAAGGTGAGGGAATATGCTTGGTATCAATTAAATGCATTATGCAAGATTCTGTATAAGTATGAAAAATTACGTTGATTTTTAAAATATTTGTATTATCTTCCATCTTTTTCTAAGGATGGCTGAGAGCTATTTATTCCAGCCTGTGGGTTTTACTGTGAGAACAATTAACTTTAAAGATGTGTTTCAAGGGTACAATTTACTTTGAGGCTTTGGGAGTAGATAATCCATCAGGAATTTGCAGAGATATCAAGGATTTTTTTCCTCTGTTGGCTCTGCTGCCGGGGTTTGGGATATGGTCACTTAAATAATCTGTGGCAGCCTGAAAGGTGCTCTAGTGTCCTTTCCAGCCTGACCCATTCTGTGACCCTAAATCGGTACTGAGCAACAGTGGTGGGATTTATTTTTTTCTTTTTTGGTAAAGTTTCTTTGGCCCTTGAGCCACACATTAGCTTCCAACGCCATGAAAGGTTGCCCTGAGGATAGTCAATAAAAAAACTGTGTCAAATTAGATGCCATAGCAGCTTCAGCTGCTGTAGGAACAGCAATTCACATGTAAGTGCTTGTCCCAAAAGAGAAATCACCTCCATAAGACATCTTCAGTAGTGTGTGGCCAGTAAACATCCAAGAACATCCAAGAAAGCTACTATCTTCTGCCTCTTCTCTGAGCAGGATGGGGATCACAGCCAAAGATTAATTGTCTTTAATAAGTCTAATTACTTAGAACTTTCATTTTCATTGCTATCCTTTTTTTTTTTCCCAAATGTATTCTTGATGTTAAGATATGCATGTGGAAATCATATCTTACTGGATATCCATAGTTTAAAACACTGCTCATAGATAGCACTATCCAGCAACCAAAATGGCATTTTTTTTATTTCTGATTCATTACAGAGAGAATTACTGGTCAAACAAAAGGGAATTTCAAACCTGTGCACTAATGGTGGGTATTCCATTTTTGTTGGATACCTAGCCACGATATGCAAGTGCTAAAATGGACTGAGGATAGCTTGAGTTTCTGTATGTAGGTTTTAATAGACTGTGAAGAGTCCTGGTTTTCAGCAGATAACTGCTGAACACTATCAGAAAACTGCACTCTGCTAATATAAGCAAAGTTGGGCATCCACATTCCCAGGCTGTTTTCAGAATCTTGGCTCGCTGACTCTGCCACCTGTAGCAAAAGCTCTGCCCAAGGAAAACAGCAACACCCACCACGCTGCTGCCTCCCTGGCAGTAAAGATAGGGCTGTGCATGGTGACTGTAATGGTGCAGGATGTGGGCAAGGTAATGAGCCAAATCCCATCTGAGAGGATCTGGCTGGGATCCCAGGAAACACCCTGCAACTCATTAAACTCAATTAAACTGAGGAGCCTCCCAGAGCAGCATGCCCTGTTGTGGGAAAAACTCGATACATTCATTTCCCTAACAGATTTTGT
Source organism: Hylia prasina (assembly GCA_013397195.1). Taxonomy (NCBI): domain Eukaryota; kingdom Metazoa; phylum Chordata; class Aves; order Passeriformes; family Sylviidae; genus Hylia; species Hylia prasina. The sequence goes on along the minus strand of VYXD01014089.1, from coordinate 460,654 downwards.
ATTTTGGAGACTTATCTTCCTTGCTTGACTTGGTGTTAAATTTGCTCTATCTTCTGCAAAACAGTTTTAAACATCGTGGGCATCCCTCAGTAGCAGCATCAGAGCTTGCTTATGCAGAATCACTTCAGGCTTCTTACAGTGTAATACTCTTAATAATTGCTTTAATTTCACTAAAATACTCATACTATTCATCATTATTTTCAAATGTCAGTACCCTGCAGTTTGTATAAACAGAGGTATTTGGTTTAAATTACCCTCAAGTATATCTTAGTGTATCTCTTAAAGAGCAGCCCTATGTTATGTATGCTATCCTCCACTGCCTCCTTATGCAACAGCATTTTTGATCCTTGTAGGGAATGTCAGTATTTTCTATGCCAGTGGCCCAGTAAGCAGTACTCAGAACTCACAGAAAAAGTAGATGCTTAATCAAATACTTCCATCCTCAAGTGTTCTAATCACTAGCTCTTCCTGAATATATTTACATGTTCCATATGTTACAAGTTGAAGCATTTCCCTAAAATTAGGCAATGAGTTAATTCTTGTGAATTTAAAATAAGCATTAAATTACATATTTAATTAAAAATTAGATACTCTGCTGAAACTGTTCTGAAGTTTTCAAGAATTAAGCTTCAGTATTTATGGGAAAAGCAATGGAAAATTGGTTGGTATTAACAGATGCAATTTTTTTTCTTTAAGTGTATTAGGATTATTACTGTGGATATTATTCAGAAGTCACTGAAAGAACTGGAAAGATGGAAAAGCATGATTTTATTTGCTTTGGTCAGGCCCTGTTGAGTAACCCATGAATTCTGTTTAGGTTATATTCTGACATAACCAAGCTTACTTCTATATATTTTTTCTTTAATAATGCATTCAACACATTGGTGACGTTTTAATGGAATCATTATGGAAATATTGAGGAGGCTAGGATTTTCAGGTGCATTTAACTCATTTATCAACATCTGTGAAAGATCAACAGCTTCTTCGGTGACTTTTTTTTTAACTCAGCCCCTCATAGTTGAAAATTTTGCATGCATTATTTGCTATAAATAATCTGGGTTTTTTAAATGTTTTGTTTTTCATCATTTATTTTGACTGTTACCCCTTCTTAGGGGTAAGTCCACAAAAGGATTTGTGCTTAGCAGTTAGTAAGATCCCCACTTCAGTGTTTACTTGACTGAAATCTGTATAGGGCCAGGCTGCTGAAGATGAAATCTTGTAAAAGCCAAGTCTCTTCAGCCAAGTGCTGGAATCATTAAGGAGGAACTACCATCTCCTTGTGGCATTTCTACTTGCAGAAAAGCCTCTCTCACACACTTCTCAGGCTATAGGCTTCCTGACACATGATTATCCAGGGGCACCAGTCACTTTCCAGGATTCAGAACCACGAATCTTCTCCCAATGGTAAGGATGTCTCAGAGTCTTCTCTTCAAGGGAGGATTCTTGTGCTCAGTGGGTTATAGCATCACCTGAACTTGACCATACAGTCCCTGCTTTGCCTGTGAGGGTGTGGCCTGACATCCTTGAGGAGAAGGAGAGCAGCTTGTCCCAACAAGGGGCTTTAGGGCACACTCAGGAATGAGCCAATTGCTGAGCTGCCATTATGTGCACAAACCCTTTCTGACCTAGAGCAAATGTTAGTAATTCCATGGGAGGTGGAGAAGCTTCATTTGTGGTGAAGAGGATTTTGGGGATCTATATATGTTAGTCTTGTGCACTGCTGGTCTTTTGTGAACTCACACCTAAAAGCTTTAAATGAGGAGGACTATATTTTCTTCCTGGGTAACAATGGGTTACCCCAACAATGGGTTGGGGACAATTTGAGCTTTGCTAGTAAAAAAAAAAAGAAGTTACTGGGGAGGGAAACCCTGATTGTAGATCTCTGAAACCAAAAGAAAGCTTCAAAATGTGAGTCCTGATTAATTGAAATAGCAGGATCAAAGCATTAGTAGTAACATCCCACCATACCCTAGCTCATGCCAAAAGAATCCTTTCATTCAGAAGGCTTTTAGCTTGATTGTTTTCTTTTATGCAACAGCCTCTCAGGCAGCAATTTTGTGCACATGCACATGTGCGTATGGGTGCATATGTGTGATTTGGGTTGTTATTTTCTAGTCTGAATGTGCCAGTACTCTTTGACTGTGAGTAATAATTTTTGTGATTTCAGGCTCCTGCCACTGTGGAAAGTGCATCTGTTCACCCCAGGAATGGTACATTTCGGGTGATTTCTGTGAATGCGATGACAGAGACTGTGACAAACATGATGGTCTCATTTGCACAGGTGCAGTACAGGCTAACACTTAATTGCTTCAGGAAACAAACTGAGTTGATGGGAATTATGTTAGAGAAAGCCCAGCTTCTTCTTTCCCCACTGATGGAGGAAGCACATTTGCTGGTTTTCCAAACCTGCTATAATTGTTTCTTCATTTAACACAATCATCAACTTAAGGTTTCAAAACAACAGTTAAAAGCCTGAGTATTAATTTAAATAAGTAAGCCAGCTATGGAATCCCAATTCTCTCTGTAATAGACAACTTACTGTTTTTTGGCAAAGGATACAGTGTAAGCATTATGATCATGAGGTTTCCTTAGCCTTTGTTTTTTTACTGGATATTCCCTGTGTGTAATGGATTTAAAGCGCAGACAAAATTCACTGGTGGATTAGGGGCATAGTTGTGTGGGTTAACAGAGCTCCCTAGCAATCAGACAATTGTCAGTGGGAGGCTGGAATAGCTGATAGCTTTTCTTATGATGTGATGGTAAATGATTCAAGCAGCTTCACCTTAACCTTGTCTGAATATGCAGGTGGCAGATGTCGATAGAAGCGGGCAGGCTGCCAACAAACCCTCGTGACAAGCATAGGGACAAGAAACAGCATGGGAATTGCTAAATTAACTCACTGGCTGCTTCCTGTTACAAATCTTAATTTTAGAAAATCTTTGCTGAGCAATTATTAGATGTGGAAGAACTCTGCAGGCCAATTAGAGTGAGGCTGACACTAGTAAATTGTGTCTTCCAGCTAGCCCTGTTAGCAAGGGTCATTTTCGGGAGGCAACCAGCAAGTATAGCAGGAGCAGGAGCCGTATCTGTAGCTCTAATGTGTAATCATGGATCTTCATAAAGTCAGAAGGAAGAGGAGTTTACATAGATACAAAGGCTATAGAGGTCTCAAGCTGAGAATCTAAGGGTCATAAAAAATATTTAAATAAAATTAATAAATGGGTCTCAACTCTTGCCCTGCTGCAAAATAGGGCCAGGACATTTTTCACTTAATAGAAAGTTTGAGATAGGATTTATTTGTATAGCACTTCTGAGATTTTAAGTTTGAAGTTTTTCATGTTCAAAGTCACGGTTTTATTGCTATTCTGTTGGTAGCTTTTAATGGCTTTTTCTTCATGAATAATAGTTAAAAGTAACCTTGTTTTTCTTTGTGCATGGAGGCACAATGTGAACACTTAACCTCACCAGCTGGGTACAAACACTGGTGTACACAATTACACTTCACCATACACAATTTCAGTATTTGCAATACTGCTGATGGAATTATTGAGAACATTCTATTAATGCCTTGTAAGTGTAAGTGTGGGGTGCCTTCTTAATGCAATGTAATTGCTTCCTTCCAAAGGAAAAAGGGGTAGGGGAACAATAAAGGAACAGTGCATCTACTTTAGCATAGCTTTTTACTTCCCATAAACCACATTTTAATGTAGTACATTTCAATTATGTTAATTGCCCCTTATTCATTCTATTCTAGGTAACGGTGTTTGTAGCTGTGGAAACTGTGAGTGCTGGGAAGGATGGAATGGAAATGCTTGTGAAATCTGGCTGGGGAGAGAATACCCTTAATGAAGGATGTCAAAGATTGAGGAGGGTTTTTTTGTTTCTTTTTCTTTAGGCTGCTAGGACATTTAATTTCAGAAGTGTCTGGGTGTGGGTATGCATGCACACACACATTCATGGTTGTAAATACCTTAGAACACATTTGAGGATCTTCTCCATAAAGAAATGCATCAGAAGACTAAACAAGGGAGCAGCCCAAGCTCTAGAGGGTGAAGTCATAACATTAACATTATTTACTTGGTTGTCATGTCTCCTTATCACTATGCAACAATACACCTGTAGAAGAGTAGCACTAGTTCAATATTTGTCAAATAATTAGTTTGATTTGTTTTATGGTGTTTGAAAAATACATTATTTGCCCTTTTTTTTTTCCTTTCCAACAATCCTGATTATGAACAAACTCATAAACTGAGAGGAACTGTAAAGAAGCCTATAAAAATATTAATTTTCTTTTATTTGGTCAAATAACTGTGTAACTCAGGTCCAATTACATGACACTCATAGACTGAAGACCCAAAATATTTGAACGGAACCTTTTCCACAACAGAACTTTTAGTTTCTGTGGCTGATAGGTCAGTAAGTTGGTTATCTAATCTTCATATTACAATACTTTCAAGTACATAACCTAAAGAAACATATGGAATGAAACTAATAAAGATATAAAAGTATGATTGCCTATTCTGCATATGTGTTCTGCAACTCACATGTACTTCTCTTGTACAGTTCTGTGTGTTTACAGTTGCCTCCTACATGTAAAGCAAATGAAATTTTTTTATATTAGTACATTTTAGGATGAAAATTCTGTCTACTCTTAGAAGTCACTGTTCAGGACAGATTGCTCTGTCACACATGGAATTCACTGAATTTAAGTGCTTTCATAGAAGTGAGGAACCTGAATGTCAACTGACTTGAAAAGTCATCTGTACTATGCAGTAGCTTGGTCTCAGCCAAAGATGTTTGGACAATGTCAACAAAGTAATTAAAGTTTTAATACAGTAAATACAAACAAAGCAGTGGTATGAACAAAAATTTTATTTTTATTTTCCAATGGTGAAATGCTGCTCAGTGTGAAATTCACATTGAGTTATGAATGATGCACAACTATTGGGACTTCCCTAACTTATTTACATATGAGTCTCTTATTTTTTTGTACATGTAGATTTGGCAGCCCTTGAATTCTTTAGAGCAAAAAAAGAAATATACATTTTAGTTTCAAAAGTGTTTACATTTTGTGAAACCATTATTGAGCAAGAAATTGATTAAATGGCTCAAAAATACTTCTTTTAGATACCAAACTTTAACATTGTGGTTTAGGTGCCAAGGTCCTGATTTTTGAAGAGGTACATGATTCAGAAATAATGGAACTATGTATTAACAAAAAAAAATGTATTTCTATTATTAGTCTAGAAATTACTTTTCTTTTAGAAAGAACAGTTTTGAAATAGGAAAATACAATGGTACAGAACATGTAATAGATTGCAAAATTTCAAATTAATTTATTTAACTGCTTTATTATTCCCCCGTCCCATATAACTTGCTCTTTAACCACCACTTTTTTTTTTTTTTTCCCCTTTAACCTGGATTCTTTCTTTTTAAAAATGAAGCTTGGTGAAACCCATATTCTCAGGGAGTACCATTACCAAACATCCAACTTACATATAAGCTATGCAGAAAAATAACTAGACATACATCCCAAAGCTGCTAGCTACTCTCTTATCAGATAACCAAAGTATCAGGCAGAGTTCTAAACTGTATTCATAAAGCAGAATGAATCTTGAAATTTTAATTTCTATTTTATACTTAAAACCCTTAAACTCCATGGAGCTCAACAGGAATATTTTCTTAAGTTTTAGCAGATATGCATTTTGCCAACCGTAGTGTCTGGAGAGCACAAATTGTTGCTTTTATTTATATTTATGAATAATGAATACCGCTGACCTGAATCCTCTCATAATCACTGTTTTTTTTGTATTACATTCATCTGCTGAATCAGAGTGTAAACAATGAAGGATACAAAGTTCTCCTTGCTTTCCTTCCATTTGGATTTGTATTCAGAAAATCAAAACTCTTATCTGGTGTCAGTAGATGCTTTTGACTTGTTTCATGGCATCAAAACATTTATGTATACTGTAGATCAGCTGTGGTATTTCAGGTACTCATTCATATATAAAAGAACAATTCTTTCGGTGGTGTTAGTGTAATATTTGACGCATTATACTGTCATTTGTTTTAATTTTAAATTTATATACTTAAAGAGTATAAAGTAATTTTTATTTCTACTTTGATTTTTTTTTTAAACCAGTCAGCTCCAACCTTTTTGTCTACTGGGTAGATTATGTAGCCATAGCATTTCAAAAAGTGTTATTCAAGTTGTTTGTTAACTTACATACAGAAAAAAATCAGAATATATAAGACAGCTACTCTCAGTGGTTCATTTAAATGCAATTATCAAACAAAATGGTGCTATTACTATAAACCTTAAAGTATTAACTAAGACTACTAAAATGCAATGTACACCTTAACTCTTTTCCAATTCTTCTTCTGTTTCCTATAATGTTGCTTGAACATTTCCCCTGCTCTTCATGCTGAGGTAACTGGTGATGTGACACCCAGCATATCTATTTTGTGGCTTATTTTCTCTCCAGAAAAATGAAATCAGAAGGAATAGGATTATTATTTGAATATAATAGCTGTATTAATAAATTAATATCTGTTTCCCTTATTTCATTCCCTGTGATGGGAATTCCAGGTACATAAACTGTAAATGCAGGAAGAGGCATCATGAAGTGAAACTTACTGCTTCTTTATAGCTAGTGACTGTGAAAACCTGCTTCCAGGCCTGTGGCAAAAGGCAAAACCAAATTGGATAAAAGGGGACTTTTTACTGATTAGATTGATAAACCTTATAAACAAAAAGATACTTCAGCTTTGTTTTCTTATGTGAGAAACACAATCCAGAAGTGTACCAGTGCTTCTATAATAGACCTGCAGGATTATGCCTATTGTGTATAACGTATCTATATCACCTATTAAAAAACCTGTGGATTCATTTGCTTCTATAATTTATTAACCTGCTTGTGATCCTTTTTTATTTTTTTCCCCCACTGGCTATATTCTTTCTTAGAAACACATAGATGTATTTTATCATGTATTTGCTCTCACTTTTCTGTTGCATTGCCCTTGCTTCTTTGCAGAATGAGATCTCACTTTGTAGCTAAATGATACAGCTAAATGATACTGGGATGAAGTTGAATATTTCTGTGACTAAGTAATTGAACAAAAAAAAAATTATTACATCTTTAAAAATATGTCACAGCATTTGCATTAGGCATCACAGAAAAAAACCCCCTGTTATTAAACATTTTAGAATGCATTGCATGAAGCAGGAATTTATCTAAAGGGCCGTTTAAAAGAAAGAGCACCTTCTTATGTAGTCTAATTTTGCTTCCATTCCCATTTGAATAATGGTAGCTGAATAATGTATTCTTTATATCAATAAACAAATGGATCATCATGATACACTTTTACTGCATGGACCATACTGCCTGCTTTCATACCTCATTGCTTAAACTAGTTTTAAACCAAGACAAAAAGTTTCCTCATATATATATGTAAAGCCAGGGTTCTTAGTATTGTTTCAGACGTATACCATAGTCAAAGTGACTTGACTTTATATCTGGTGAAGGGGAGGGTCTGGGAGGGGTTTATTAAGAACCAACATTTATGAAAATGACAGTATATTAAAAAATCAATTGAGAATGGCTAAAACCCCCACGAAATAAAGCAAAAGCTCTGTTATGTGAACTACAAAGCACTTAAAAAGAGCTAGAGACCCTTCCGTAGGCTCTATCATGTGAGCAATCTCATAAGGATTCCTGTGTATTTATAACATATTTGAAGTACAGCAAAATAGTGCTTTGTTGAAGTAGTTCCTATCTCTTCAAAACTGGATCTCTAAAATTGTGCAGGTGTGACTGATTTTGCCAAATAGAACTGTAGCTGAAATACATATCAAAAAAGAGAAGAAAATTACTTTGTGCAGTGTTAACATATAAAATGGCAAGATGAGGTTAGATTGCAGTGTGAACAGTCTCTCAGAGATTAGAGAAAACCCAGAAGAACAAAATACAATGCAAGCATGCAAAAGACCTGGGATGCTGCAGATTCACAGACAGCTGCACATGTAAGTACAAAAACCCCAATCTGTAAATAGAAATTGATTCCATCAGGTTTACTATACAGTACTTTAGTAGTAACAGACAGTTGAAAACAGCTTTCACTTAACAGAAAAATTAATTTTAGAGGGAAGAAAATGGCGAAGTCTCATCCTGGAGAACAGCAAAAGAGGTATTATATTAAGGAGCTGAAATTTTCTTTGGCATGGTAAAGGGGGAGAACTGAGTTTGCCAACCTATTTACATGAAGTTTCACCATCGTGTGGCCAGTGCAATGATGCTTTGCACAGTCTACTTCTTACATAAACTTTTTTGTTGGTTTCCAGTATGCCTTCATATAAATGTTTTATTCATCATGTTGAATCTGTGTATACAACAAATAAGAATAAACACAAACTGTACAATGCAGACAAACTCTTTGCATATATGTATGTAAATTTGTAACACTGACCAACAGTTCTTTGACAGACACAACCTACAACATGCAGTTAGTTCATCCTTGTCATACTCGTCCCATGCAACAGATGAGACAAGACAAAATTAAAGGGAGGAAACAAAGCACAAAGATACCTTTGTTATGTTTACACAGATTGTAGAAAAAAAATTTTGGACATTGATTCATTGGCTTAAACACGCATATGAATTTAGTCCACAGAAATAATAATAAAAAAAAATTTAAAAAAAAAACACCAAAAAACCCCCTGTATTTCCAGTTTGTACTAACTGCTTGAAGAAATTAATTCTGGCCTTAATTATAGCCTCCCAAATGGTTTCACAGATCATAGTTACTCAGGACCAAAAGATTAATGTTGAAAACAATGCTTATATAGGATCAGGCATTGAACCAGATCCTCCTTGCATGGCTCAGCCAGGTCTCCAGCCCTATCTCTCCTCAGGCTCTTACACTGGGTGAGTAAAAAGACAGCTGAATGGGGCATGAACTCGTGTATTTCCTCCTCAAGAATCAGGTGAGAGACAATGTCGCCTTCAGCTGTTTTATCTTACTTGAAATATTGTGAAGTCCTCCTCTTACAATTGTAGGAAGGCCTGTGGCCACGGCGGGGCCCGGCCGACAGTACAGCGCCAAAGGCTGCTGCCTCTCACGGGTCCTGCAGCGCAGAGCAAGCGCACAGCTCTCCATCTGAGTTGCTTTGGTTTGATTTTGTTTTCTCGGGAATGGTGCACAAATCCCACTGGACCAGATGGGACGAGAAGGGCACACCAAATTTAATAGTGTTGTTTTCCCCACGCACACAGATTTAGTGCTAGCAGGCAAGGGCACAGTCTTAAGTCAAAGTTTCTTTGCATTTTTATCACAGTTTTAGATTAGGTTTGTATTTTTTTTTTCTCTACATGGATAGAGGGCTTCATGCTTAACTCATTCCCTCCCTAGAAAGACCCAACATCAAGCATTATCTTGCTGTTCTCATATCACACATACAAAAACAAGTCTGACCTACAGAAAAAAAGTTCATCTAGAATTTAGCAGCTTTACAGTAGCCTCCTTGAAGAGTGCACTAAATGTCGCTTATAAAAACAGAACACGTTTGAAAACTAGTATGAAGAGTTCATTCAGACTGAATCAGACTGTTCAGCTGAGCAGGCAGGGAGTTTGAAATAATCAGCAGTCTTTGTTAGGGACTTCAGCACAAAGATGTGATAAAACAAATTGCCAGAAATACAATGCTAAAAAAGGAACGGATGGCTTCCTCTTTTTGTCTTTAAATATCAAGGTAACAGCAAGAGGCCAAGAGAGTGTTGCCACACAGTTCTCCAGACTGAGATACAGTTTGATCTCTGCTGCCATTTCTAAGAAACAAATTCCTTCTTAAGCATACAGAGAGTGCCCATTTTTTTTATCTTCTGAAAGCCTGTGACTAAGCGTGCAAAAACTTCAGTGGCATCTCTGTGGCATTCTCTAAATCTTTCCCCTGCCCTCCTTCATCCCCCGCAACACTGGCTTAATTGTTCACAAGTGACAAACTCAAAGGGTTGATGTTGTTTCTGGTAATATCATCCAAGGCTTCAATTTTACGATGTTTTTGATTTCTTCTAGGTTCATGTAGGAGAAAGTACAGTATATAGAGATCAAGGCAAGGCACCTTCAATCTAGCAATTTGGTGGGCATGTTATCCTAGGAAGCTGGGTGGAGGTACATACTGGGATATCAGTGAAATACATAGGACCGGACATTGCATGCTCAGCTAAAAATAAAAATAAAGTTTTGTAATATGTCCAGTTTTAAAACCTCTTTTTTTTTTAAAACACCAGAAATATTAAACTATAATTTGTAACTATCCTTTGCATTGGTGCTGCAAAAAAGAACACAACAACATCCTTGCCCATGCTTTGCTAAGTAGGTGTGGGATTCAGCCAAAAATAACAATGGCATTAAGTTCAGTTCCTTAAAAACAGGAAAGGATTATATTTGAAATGGATTTAGGTAGCGCAATTCTGATTAGTCTTACTTTTTTTTTCTTTTATCGTTAGTGGTTGTTTTTCAAACAATGAAGATTTAGTAGATGAAAAATGAGCCTTAATTCAGACCTACAAGGCCTACAAAATTCTTTGGACCCACTTTTCCAAAAATGAGTGGGTCTTGCTCGCTGGGCAAGGCAAATGTTACCATTACCAGTAAGCCTGTGATATGTATAAAACACACACACAAAAAGAAACTATAGGGGGATGCCAAACACACGTTTCAGAAAACTCCCCGTTGGTTGTGTTTGACACTCTTCCCTCCACTTCAATGCCAACCTCAGAAGCACAGTATCTGTTACTAAAGAGTATTCACATTTAATCAATATTTTAAGCCAGAGACAACAATCCTATTCTTTATAGATATAATTTGTAATAGTAGATTTTTGAAGGCTTCCTGATTCCCTGATTGCTTTCAAAACTAAGCCACCGGCAACACTTAAGTTATAGAGAAACACAATCCCTGCAAAAGGTCACAAACAGTGGAGCGAGCAGCCTTATAAAAAAGGGAAGAAGAGAAATCCATAATAGCACAGGTTTACAGCATCTAACTAGAAATTACTTGATTATTTGTGTGCTACAAAATAGAACTTAAACACATGGATTTTGCTGAAACTGGACTCAAAAAGGGATAATGGGCAATTGTCAGCAGGCAAGGTATCAAGTGTACTTGTGAAGTATGTCATTCACATGAAGTGTCACAGTCACAGAAAAGATATTAAAAAGGCATTCCAATATCTGGTAGGGCATTCCATGGTCTGAGTTTAGCTGGTTCATCCAGGTGTCTTCTCGTTGTGGTGGAGCTACATGTTGAGATTTATCCACTTGCAACAACTCAGTTCAGAAACAGCAACGGGCAAGCTGGTGACTTGCCACAAGCTGATCCGCAGACACTGCCGAGGGGAAGTCTGGCAAGGATAAATCGCTCAACTGTACTTGGGACTCAGTAAAGTCACAACACCTGTGAGGATCTGGCTATGTCGTCTTGCTCTTGTTCACTGGTTTGCCGCCATTCATTATTGCAGATGCACTTGTGCTTTTACTTGGAGTTACCCCAGCCTTTGGCACTGTTTCTCCAATATCATGCAAAGATGGTTCTCGATACATGGCAACTGAGGGGAAGGAAGAGAAAAGGAGAAGCATTTTTAACAATGTATTGCATTCTCATATAGGATTAATTTTCTATGTTCCTTTTGCATACCAGGGAAACTTTATTTTGACAGACACTGGTTTTGCACCACTGATGGAATTACTTGACCCTCCCAAATTCTTACACTTCTGCATCTGACTTAAATATGCAGTAGGAAACTGTATTCTTGCTTGTTTAATGGAAACTATACCTTCTTGTAAATGAAAAAATTAGTGTTCTGTCTTTGCATAAGGCACACAAAAATATACATGTGTATACACATGTGTAGGTATATACAACCCTTAAATAAACATTATAAAGATGCAAGCATTTAGAAGTAAAATGTGGTAAGACAGGTTATAATTAAAAAATGGGATCATACAATATAGTTGTCTAGTCTGAGGTGTTCTTTCTTTGTCATACATTGCAACACTAGGCTAGGATCCAGTTCTGTGAAGTTACATGTACATCAGTCTCCCAGATTTGAGGAATTCGGCCATGGTCTCTTCTTCAGGTGCGTCCTGAAGAAATGTGCAGGATAGGTTGAGAATACAATAGGAATTTGGGGGTTTTCCTTCCTCATTTCCAAAAAACATATGCAGTAGCCATTGATCTCCACTGAATGTAGAAGTGCAGAAAACTCCAAATTAAACTATTAACTGAATTCTTAGAGGAATTAGAAGTTTTTCCCTGGTCTTCAGTCCCTATCGAACCACTTCAAATCCTTTGAGGGAAATGCATGTATTCAATTACACAGTTCCAGCATTAAGCTGCCTTAATGATTAATGCTCTTGGATAATTCAATTTCATTTTCCATGTCACTGTATCAGGTAATATTTCTACTTATACCTAACTTCAGTTGCATTTATTTATATCAGAGCAATGTCAAAAGAGGTGTCACAGCAGTCAAAGGAATTACCACACTGATTTCCAGACTGGGTGTGTGCTACCACAGCACAATTCCTTCCATTCCATGTCTAATTAGAGTAGGAGGCTGGAGCATCAAAGTACTGACCTTGATCTTCAATGGTGTGAAGTTTCATAATAAATGTAAAGAGACCCATAGCATCATTAACTAATCAAATACTTGTACTAACATTTCCAGTGACATAATCTAAATCCTTTTATAGCTTCTGAAAGACTGAAATTAAATGTCTTCTCTAGAGTACATAAGGCTGGTTATGATCTGTATCTTCAGAGTGGACCATAAATGTGTTTAGGGCACTTTGCTGATTAATTAAAAGAACTTGGTGAAATAACACCGTGACCTACAAAATTATTACATTGAACAACATGAAATGGAGCTATAAAGTAAGGAATTATATAGCAGGGCTGTCATATTTGATTATTCTCATAGGCAATATAAATCAAATTATTTCTAAGCATTGTCTAAGCTGTTTTGATGGAGTCTGATCATCCAAACATTATTTTGAAAAGGTAACTTCTTTCTTAGTACATACAAATTTCCATTGCTTTAAAAAAATGCACTGGTGTTCCCTCCCTATAAGTCTTAATTTAATATAGAGGGATCAAGATAAATTATTAGTATTGTTGAGAGCTTATGAAACAACTGTAAACTTTCACAAGACAATGAAAGCACAAAGGCATCAGCCTGACTTCAAATAAACATATTATTCTGATTCTTTCCTTGTGATGAAACTAAAGTCCTTAACACACTGATCCTTTAATCAAAAATTTTAAGTTAAATGTCAAAAGAAATTGGAGTGCTAACCAAAACATTACCCAGGTATGTGTTTTCAGATAGTAAGAAATTAGATAATTTTCAGAATGACTGAGGCTATGTGCAGCAACTAGAACAGTGAGTAGTGCCTGCAGGACAAAACAAAAAGCAGCATAGGTTTATAAAGGCCTGCAGAATACATAGGATAACACAGAAGTTCCAAGATAATAAATGGATTTTTCAGAGAATGTGACGTTATTTTGGTGTGCAAGGTTATTGTGATTGTTATGTGCTCCTATCTGGGTTTAAAGGCGAACTTACACAAGTTGTGTACATTACACCACCTGGCAAAGTAATACATCATGATTTATTTTACAGAGAGAGCTCTGTGTTTTGTATTAGAAAACTTTTACTTTGAAATGCTGACATTTTGTCCATTCCCTTTATAACTCCCAATCATCCTACAATATTCATTATTTCGTTCTGCCTAATGAAAGGACTATTTTCTCACTGCAAGATCACAACTGCTTTTGTTCCTAACAAGAGAATATTTTAAAAGCAGCACAATGCTCTTCCACGAAAAATTTCTTTTCTTGTAGAATGACCTCTTAGTCCCTGGAAAAATGTTTTTACATATGCCCTTTTTAGCATCACTACATGGAAGCACAAAGCTGCTCCATGAAACTTTGAGAATGGCATCGGGATTGGCCCCTGTGTGGGGCATGCACATTCAGTAAGGGCATTTTGGAAACCATTCCCTGCTCTTGTGAGATCTATAGAAGAGTGTGCCAGAGATGGACTGAGTCTCACCTTCCAATGGCTTGGGTAGAAAATGAGCTGCTGGTTTTGTTTTCTTCACTCTGTTTCCTTTCATGACTTGCCCTTCTTTGTTCAGCCCCAAGAACCAGGCCCTCCCGGACTCCTGTTGTCTGTAGAGCATGGATGAGTAGATTACATAATAATTTTCAAAAACAGACTCCTTGAATTTGCACTCTGGTGTAAAAAGTTCCTGTGGGAAGAAAAACAAATGTTAAATGGGATCTCTAAAGTGCAGGATTTGTTTTGTTAACTTACAAACACGTTGTGATAATTTTTATACATGATTTAAGATAAGGTTTTCTGCTTTAAAACCAGGAGTTCTGTCTTTCCCTGGAAGACCACCAATGAAATTATTTCACTTCCCATGCATGCCTCAGTTTACCCATCTGTGCAACAGAGATAGTATATTTTTAAAGTAGAAAGAAAGCCACATAGGCAAAAAAGCACTATTTAAAATACAGGCATAATTATTGTTATTATGCTTATTTTTCTGATAGAATATCCTTATAAAGATTAAGAAAGTTTATGCTAAAATAGCATTAATGAGATAACAGTTGTTAAATTTTAGCTGAATGCACCAGGCTCCCTCTCATTTACAACAACTAATACTTGATGCTTAAAGTGCTGCTTCCAAAATATTGTAATATATAGCATTCCATGTTGTCCAGGAAAATACCACCATGAGGAAATACTGTTCTCATGTACAAATTTCTGGACAAAGAATAGTGTTTCCTACTGGCATCCTCAGCATTCATTCCAAAACAGGACTTTTTTTTTTTTTCCAGAAGTCCCATTCAGTAAGAGCAGTTGTCCTAAACTCTATATAGGTTAATCTAAGCATAAATTTCTGTAGTCCAGTAGCCAGATAGTAATACATATATAAAAATATATTAGTAAAAAATAAGTAACAAAATAAACAGTGTGAATATCCATTGAGATAGAGATTACCAAAATTCTTTGAAAAAACCCAGCAGTTAATAAGCAAATAAATATACATCTAAAATATGACAAGAAAATAGGATTCTGTATGGATGTGATTTTCCTTCTATGGACCCATCTGCTGCAGCCTGTAGAAGAAATAAGACATTAAAGGAGGAGGTAGATGTGGGAAAGGGGGCAATAATTTGCCAATATTTCAGAGCTCAATGTTCTCAGCCCTGAATACTCTTTATATTTCTTTTAGTTATCTTTCCCAAAAAAGAAAAAAAAATCTGGAAACTTCACATCTTTTCACTTCTGCATTCACAGTATTTTTTTTCCCATTTCTTTTTGTTCCTGGCCCCATGCAGTACTGAGTTAACACCCAGCAGGCAATGTATTTTCAGGGTCTCTATGCCATCCCCAGCTGCCTATATATTGTAAGAATTTCACAGCTGTTTCTACCACAGATTTACTTTCTGGAAATCAAAGTCCTTAAAGACACAGTTCCCCATACCAAAAAGCACAGATTAAAGACTTTTCTGAATGTGCACTGAATGTCACTTGGTGCACAACCTAGTTCTCCTAATGTGGTGGGGTACATGGTATTTGTATTGCCATGGCTTAAATTACCACCTCTGAGCAAAGCTGTCTTGATTAACACCAGGCACACTACTACCATTCCCAATCTTTGAACTTCAGATTAAAAGAAAATTAATGTATTTTATGCAGCAAGAGACTAAAAGCAGGGAACAGCAGGGAAATAATTCATGAGCCTGCCCTAAAATAGGTTGCTTTGTCTGTGTCAGCCAGTACACTTAGTGTCTATAGGTCACATTTTTACAGGATGCAAAAAAAATCTGAATTGTGTAATGGGAATCTTTTTGCACTACCACTTCTTTATCATGTGTACAACTGCATACCTATATAAATATGTATATGCATACATGCAAAAATGCAAATAAGAGTCTGTACTAGAGGCACTGAATAAAAATGACAGGAAAACACCTTAACTGCACCTTCTCCTTTGACATGGGGCTTTTTCTCTTTCTGTTCAAAACTTCAAGACATCTGTTGTTTATGTTACTCTCCTTTCTCCTCCACTGATTTCAAGTCACAGTAGGGCTCAAGGAGACTCAAAATAAAACCAGAAGGCAGGGAGGCATGCTGGAGGGAATGCCTCTTAAAGCCTAGCACAAGCATTTACATGCAAGTCATGTTCCTTGGCTGTTGAAACAGCAGATGCTAATCAGGAAATGCCTACACAGCTCTCCTTATTGCCTGCTTCACTGAAAATGCTACCCCCTGTGTTCCCCATGAAGTTTTACTTCCTTGTAAGGCTCAATTACCATAAACACTACTTCTTAGCCAATACTCACATTTTTTGTGCTATAAACAAAAGCTGTTTGTCATTCTATGTTCCTCTGTACTAGAGCTGCTTGGCTGATTCCAAACACTATTTGTATGTTTTTCCTAACAATATCCATTATGATACTTAAACAAGGTTCCTTCAATTCATATCCCTTCCCCGAATCAAACCAGTCTCTTTCCTTTCTCATTTCTTTGGCATTGCAGTAGTGTTTCTGACAGTGCACAGTATATGAAGCGGTAGGTATTTACCTTATGAAGTAAAAAAAGAAATATATATATATTATGTCAATGCAATTACTTAATTACTTGGCTACTCCTGGTTGCAGACTAATAGACTGGACAAAGTGGCATCATGTCTACTATGTAGTTAAGAAAACCAAAATAACAGATATTCTGACTCTGTGTGTGTGTATATATATATATGGGGGGTTTTTTTGTGTACAAGGCAGAGTCAAAACCAAATATTGTCTTCTGCCTAAAATTACTGCAGCTATCCTACTCCAGATGTCTGGGTAGGACAACAGCTTTGGACAAGGCTTACATTGATCCACTGTATTAGGAGGCCATTCTGCCTGGGTTAAACTCTCAGTCAAAAAGTCCCGTAAATATATGTTACTTTAAAGCAGACTAATAGTTCCAGCAGTGTGGGGAGTATTCATTAATGAAAAACAGGCACCTGATAATAGCTATACTGAACTGCAGACACCAGTCCCTCTAAGGAAAGAGTTAATCAGGAGACTTCAGTAATGGCCCCTTCCCTGGGGCTCAGGTGAAATTGAATATTTCTAAGAGCTGTGCCTAAAGTTGTGCCTCAGACACTATCTCAGCTGGCTGAAAATCACTACTATATTTTCTACAGTAAAGCAGCCATAACACACCTAGGATTTTTTTTTTTTAACATGTTTTTGCATGTACCTAGGTCAAATCTAGATCTGTGTATCTTAGACTTGAGCCAGTGAGAACTCCCAGAAAATTACTAATGTGCTAACAGCACTGACTTTAAAAAAATTCCATGGGCAACTTTATTTAAACCTATTGTTGGGGGTAAAGGCAGTACAAGGGAAACTGAGTGGTGAGGACACTCCTCTAGGCTACCTCCCTATCTGTATCAAACCTGAAGGAATCCAAATCTGCATCTGGCTGACATGAATAATTTAGATCTTCCCTGCAAGGATGACTTTTTAGGTTTTGATCCCTGGACATTTTGTATTAAGAAGTGAATGAATAAATTGCAAACACACCTAGGATTTGCAAACCAGACATGATTTGCAAACAAGAACTTGTGCTCAGGATTTCTCTTTCAAGGTGAGCCCAGATTTAACCTGTAGTTTTATATAAAAAGTGGTTTTATTCTGTCAAAGCAACGTATGAGAAATAAAGCGTATACCAGCTGCCAATTTCCAAAACCCCAGGAATGAGTTTTGGCTGTGAACTGCAATCTGATACAGTGTCCTGGGTCCCAGAGAAGTAAAGGATGCATTAAACTGCACTTTACTGAGAAGAATTTTTATTTGGACATTTTTCTAGATTCTCATCAAATTTTTTCTTTGTGTGAGTCCTATTTGGAGGTATTCTAAATTCTAGTTGCAGTAGCATTAATTTCTAATTAAAGATTGTGAGTTCAGACTTGTGGAATCAAAAGTTCCATCATTGCAGCACTTAGTTTTAGGGCCCCCCACTAGCATTGCTAAATCTTAGCATTATAGTATTCAAAATAATGGGGTGTTACCTCGGAATCATGTGGTGGTATCAGAATCTATTTTCATATAAGAACAAAACACAAAAGAAATAAAAAGAACCATTATCCACTTCTCAAATCTGGGTGTTTCTGAACAACAGAATTCGGGTTACTTGTGGTGTCAACACAAAGATACAAGGGTTATTGGAAGGTAATTCAGATGACAACTGAGATGAATTCCCTACCAAGTAATGTCTTCCTGTCAGTCAAAAGCTGAGGTCTGACATGATGAAGATAAGCCTCAATGCCAATCAATAATATGGCACTGTGGCTATCATTCAAAATCAAACTACAGCAAGCTTTAGTGTCCCACAAGCTACTGAGTGATTGAAAATATTCAAATGGATTAGCAGTGTTGATTTCACAATTTAGTCTGTTCAGGTTAGCTTTAGAGAAATTGCACATACCCATTCTTAGTCATGACCTTTCATTTAAAATAAACCCCAGAAAGCACAGTGTTTTCCTAGTGCAGTTCTCAGAAAAAAGAAATATGCTGTGAACCACAAAGTTACAAAGCAAAACTAGCATGACAACACAACTAGCCACATAGCTTTCAGATATTGTTTAAAAATTAAATGGACACCTGCAGTTTTAAATTTTATTTCTGTTCAGTAAATCAATAATGAACTGTCAGAACAAAAAATAACCTTCTATTGCACACCATGAGGGACAGTGTAAGAACCTGGCTCTGCAATGGTCAGATGTACCAACAATCAGGGCTCCAACAAAGGTTTCCTACTTTCTAGTCCTGAACCTTTAAGCCTCTTTAGTTTTGAGTTTAATTCTGAAATATGTGAAGGAAGGGCATTAGTTACAGCTCACAGAAGTGATAAACCTAGCAGATATCCTCTTGAATTGTAGCCAGCAGCAAACAAGGAGGCAGTGGACTCCCCTGGAGATGGCCACAACAGGACTTGTTCATCAACCAGGAAGCAAAAGCTGCAGCTTCTCCTTGGTGCCATGCAGAAAACACAATTGCAATACAAACTCAGAGAGAATGCCAGGTGAGGAACAGCCAGTCTAATCAAGCACTGTAAAATACCTTGATACTCTTCATTATTTGCACCTAAAATACAGGTTATAGAACAGGGCCTCAGAGCTTTTGAAATACAGGCCAAGTGGAGTCTGCCTGATATAAACACCTCACAACCTAAAAAAACCAACCATAAAAAAACCAACCATCCAATCAATGGTATCAGCACAGCAGTAGGTGGTTATCTTTTTTTTTTTTTTTTAAATAATGACAAAGGATTCTTGAGGACAGACTGGAGAAAGGGCAACACAAGCTTTGTGGAGGCTTATGGGAAAATTCTGCAGAGAGAAAAGCAGCACAGAGTCAGCACAAAAGTGTTTTGAGAGTTAGAGGCTAGCAGTACAAAAGGAAGCAACATAAAAAAGAAGGAAATGACATTTTAATAGTGGATAGAAAGGTTGGAAATGACTCATGAAGACTGGTCTTAAGGCTGAAAAGAAGCAGTCTTCTTAATGAGGAAAATGCACTCAAAAGAGAAGAGATATGTTAAAATAATGAAGATGGGAAATTAACTTTGTGGCAGAGTTCTGAAAGTAGACTGTGGGGGTATCACATCCTCACTGTATTCCTCAGTGCAGGAGGGGAGGATGTGATCAAAGTGTGAAGTGATGAGATCCCAGAAATCAGCTGCAGTGGGGTGGAACAGCAAAGGGCCTTGTCACAGACATATTTGTGCAGCAAAACCTGTAAGATCTGGAAGCTTCTCCTGGCACGTGAGACTTGGAATATGATTAAATTGATATTCCAGTGACTTGCTGCACATTGAACTAGGTGAGTTAGACTACCTTCTTACACTAAACCTATTTGGCAATGCTTGTCAAAGAAAACAAAAGAACCACTTAATATTTCCTGTCCATAATATCAAATTCTGTCAACACAAGATGGCTAAAAATCTGCAGTTTGAAACCATCTTGTGCATGAGCTCCTCTTTGAATGGCAGAAAACACAGCAACACATGGTTACATACCTTATGAATTAAGGAGAAATTTATATTCTATAGAAATCTATAAATAGATTTCTATAGAGAATATAGATTTCTATAGAGAAATCTGTATTCTATTTCCTGCAGGTTGAGAAGACATTTAGTGTATCTCAGCCTAAAAAACCCCTAATACAAACATAATTTTCAAACATCAGAACAAGAACAAGCAAAATTGGCAGAATTTTCTTTGTGCAAACTGGCCAAGTAAGATACCAAGAACACAAGACCTTAGCTTCCACTGCAAGCTTTGCAGTCAAATTACTAACTTCAAAAGTAAAGGCAGTAATAGCTGAACCTGACAATCCTATAGATGTCCTATGAAAGAAGTAAACACTCACAGCCCCTTTCAAACACTTTCCACTGTTTTCCGACAGAAAAATTCTTCAATAAATTACAACAGTCAGAGAAAACATTATTGTCTCTTTTAAGCTAATATTATTTCTGTTTCTGAAGATTACTAAATGTGGTCTTCAAAAGAGAAGAAAGTTATTAAAAAAGAGGACTTGTTATCATTCAGGTAAAAAAATCAGGGATGATTCTTGCTGGTTAAAGAATCACTGAGAGTGCATTAAAATGTCAACGTAAAAAAGAAAACATTTAGCTACAATTTCTGTATCTCATTTTCAAGTTCTTTACAGACTTGAAAATGTGGCTGTAACTGCTTGTAAAGAAATAAAACACTTTTGACTAAATTTAGGCATAAGTCAATGTAAATTAATGTTATTGCAAATATTAGCACTTACTTAACTAGGATTCTAATTAGCAGGGATATGAATGGTAATATTGATCATGTAGCAATTCTTTTATTCATGTACATTCATAAGCACCTAAAATAAGGTCATGAATAAAATTCACATAATATAAATAAAGATAAGCTAACAAAAATAGCTTGAACAGGTATCTGTGTGTTGAAGAGGATCACAGAATCACAAAAGAGTTGGGATTGCGAGAGACCTCTGGAGATCATCTAGTCCAACATCCGTAACAGTGATCAAAGACCAAGTTTGGCTTAATTTTAGGTCCATACTGAAATCACTGAATCATTAAAGTTGGAAAAGGCCTTGAAGATCATCAAGTTCAACCTTTGACTGAACACCACCTTGTCAACTAAACCACAGCACTAAGTGCCTCATCCAGTCATTTCTTGAACAGTTCCAGGTGACTCCACCCTTAACCACCCTTTCAGTGAAGGAATTCTTTCTGATGTCCAACATAAGCCTTCCCCAGTGCAGTTTAAGGCCATTTCCTCTTGTCCTGTGTCTGTTTGCCTGGGAGAAGAAGCTGATCCCCACCTTCCTACAACCTCCTTTCAGGTAGCTGTAGAGAGTGATAAGGCAAATCAAAATATAGCATCTTGATTTACAAAAATTTCCTCACTTCAAAACAGACAAGACAAGTTGCCTTGCTTACAACTAGAAGCTACAGCCATATTAATCTATAATTTATTAAAGGCAATAATATTTTTCAATGGAAGGCAGAGCACAGAGCCATGCTCTTTCATAAACTCACCATTTGAAAGATAAAACAATGTCAGATAAAAGAATATTTTAAATAAAAACTGCAAGAATGATCCCAAATTACTACTTATATATATACTAGCCAGGAGAAGTCATATATTTCTCTCTCCTTCTTACATAGAAGCTACTATTTTGCTACAAGCAGTGCTCTGGTATTAATCTTCTTTTGACCACTATCAACATTTCATAGTCATCATCTTAGTGGGACACAGCTGAGATAGAACAAATTTCCTTGACATGAGCATTTCCGATATATGTTATTTAAAGTTGGACAATTTGACTCAAAAATTGACCTAATGTTTGCGAAATGCAGCCCATCACGAAGATCAGAAACATAACCCTCACACTGGGAACGAGTGAGTGGAGGTTGTTTAAACACAAGAGAAAGTTTGGGGCAGCAGCCTGGAAAAGGTTACTAATTTTCAAAACTCTCTTTGTGACACTCATTCCAAAACTAGAATACATCACTAAATGCTCAAGAGTAGAACCACTAAAAAAGTAGAACCACTGCTTCCCCTGAATAAAAGAAGCAAAATTTATTTTAGAAATATTATTGAGAAACCAAATTGGTACCTATGGGTTTGGTCTGGGAATGGTCTGCAGCCCACCAAGAGCCATCACATGTTACAGCATATGGTCAAGTATCCTCACAGACACATGAAGGAGAGAGAAGTTATTTTCTGCTTCACTTCAACTCTGAACTTTCACAGAAATCTGTAATTTCTTGCTTGGGTACATCTTTGGCTTTAAAGGAAACGCAGCCAGAATCCTTGTATCACTGAAATGAGATATTCGTTCTCCCAGAGCATAATCTCCTCCCCACCTAATCCTCATCACCTACCTTCCCTTAACATTCAAATATGCAGTAAAAATTGCTTTAAGGCTTCAGCTTAAACACCAACAATAACTCCTTGCTGTATCAACACAGAGAGACATATTTTATGTTCTGTACAGCATCTGTGATTAAAGAAACCCAGTATCAATAACGAAGGCAGATATCCCAAGGCATGACTAAGATAAATTGCATGCATTGTAGGGAATATTTTCTTCCAGTACTGTCATAGGGGGTTTTGGAGAAGAAGATGAGTAAACCAGCCTATATTTGATGGTCACTTCCACTCAGAACAGCTATAATTCATCAGCTTGTTGACAGCACCAGGCTCTCATCTAGAAAAGGTCAATGCCAAGGGAAAAATGGGACGACACTAAATTAAGAGACTGAAAGGAAGGATTTAACAACATAGTTGTTCAAACAAACCACGATGGGCTAGGGAAGAAATTCTCCTCCAGTTGCCCATCAATCCACTGTTCTGTCCCTGGATGAATAATGCAGGAGGAATACAGAGACACTCAGTCATAGACCAAACCTTTCCAAATGACAGTGGAATTTTTGGACACAAGTTTATCCAGACACTTGCAGTCATTACTGTAGACAATCTTCTGCAAGGCAAATGCCTCAAATAAAACAAACTATAAAGAAAAACAGAGAAACAGTTATTGAAATGGCCAAATACCCAAAAAGAACCAAGAAGGATGACATTTTCTAGTTGTTTACCACAAGGAAATTTCTGCTTCTCTCTAATACACTGAAATATTGGATAAAGAAAAATGATTACAGTTTTTGCCACTATTGTGCAACATCATATGGGATGGTATACTTTCATATATACGGTGTATATACACCCTCAGTATGATAGTATGACATGTCCACAACTATGTACAAATGCAAAAATAAACATAAATAGGTACAAATTTAGAGGTATTTTTCAAGGTATAATTTAGGCTCTTTCAGTTCTACATGTTCCTTCCAAAAGATGTGTGAACTTATGAAAGTTCAAAATGGATGTAATTTACAAGCTGAGAAGCTAGAAAAAGTTGCAAGAACACTCAAGCTATATGAAGTGGCCTACTTTAGTGTACTCTATCTCTTCTTTACAGTTGTGAGCCTGTTTTTCTACTTGCAGCCTTTCTTTATGACTTGTCAGTGTATGAATTATACTGTCTAAAAATCAACTATTATAAAAGATGGGCTGGAATAAATAAAAGTTAGGAGGAGAGGTTTTATGAAATTATATTTATATGATTAATTTATGACATTCTTGCTAATGTCTCTTTCTCATTTGAGAAAGAGACCCTCTTTTGGGGTTTTATACTCAGTGTTCATAAGAAGAACATGAAAGGTAATTTCAGAGGAACCTGAGTCTGAGACTTGTGTAAGGCAAAACTATTGTGTAATGAATGTCATCACATCTTTGAGAAAATGCATTAGCTAAGTCTTAATTTAGACTAACAATTCAGTAGATGCTGCAGTTGATCACTGAAGGCTGGGAAGCAAAGGGAGCAGAGACAACTTGCAGATTTTTGTTATTTAACTCTTGTTATACAACAAATATATGTTTTAGGAGAAGCCACCAATTTCTTTCTTCCTTCACTGTGCATCTTTTTGCCCATCTTTGTTTTGCTTCGAAAGCACAACTAAATATTCAACAGGCTTTCTCCATTTCCCTCCAAAGCAGCTTTCACATAGGAAGACAAAGGGCTCTAAATCCATTTTCTCTCCTTTGCTATGAGAGGATAGAAAATGATGGACATCAAACCAGAAAGACACCCAAAACCTGACAGGCTGACAAGCTCTTAAATAATACGTACCGTTTCCTGTTTTATGCATTTTCATTCTTTCATAGAGAGAGATGCCTACAGCACTGTTCCACTTAAAACTAAGAAAGCAGACCACATAGGATGGAACACCCAACAAACTGTTGCCCACCATGAAATATCTGTCCAGAAAATATAACACAAGAGCAAACATGCCTGTCCTGAAATTAATAAATGTAAACACAAACCCTAAAAATCTTTCTAGCATAGGAAATATTCGTGTATATATATAATGCAAATATCAATGTTCACAAAATACATTTCAGTTCATCTAGAGATATAAAAATATGTTCCTATTATTATTTAATTTTCACACAATTACATAATTGTTACTTCAAGTATCCATTATCAGAAGAAACTTGAAGTACAGAGACTCACACCCAAACACTCAAGAACTGTATCAGTACAAGAGAAAATCCATTATGTCTCCTGTTTTATCTAAACAATTAATGGGAAATAAAATGTCAGCTACTAAAATGTATTTTTGTGGAATGGCATCACACCGTTATCCAGTTGGAAGCTGTGAAAAGAAACAAGTCAGGCACTTTTGGGTATATGTTTATATGCTAAAACCCCAGAAATTTAATGTATCTCATTAGAAAGGAGATGATTACATGCAACTCCTAACATACTCAGCAGTGATAATTACTTTTGGTATGGATGGGTAACTCCAAGGTCATTACAGCTATATCCTGATGCTCAGAAAAAAATTCCTCTTTTAGCAGCAAACTTTTAATGTTGATTATGTACAAGATGACTATCGATGCCTGGGAAAACCCATAAAGGTACAAAAATCAGAGTGATAGCAAAGGGTTATGGCTTTTTATTTGCCTCAGTGTTACAATATGCAGGGTAGAACAAAAAAAACCCCAAAAAACAAAAAACCAACCAACCAACCAACCAACCAACCAAACACGGAAGATGTTATATCAAGTAATTTTCATACCAAGAAACAAAGCAAGATTTTTGTCCAGAGCTGCTGGCAATTGTGTTATAATCAATGCCGCTACTTACTCAAGGTGCTAGAAATCTGATCATTTCTTTAAAAATCAGTTGCATCAAGCCTCTATGTAACTCATTGTCTCTTGTAGGATATTCCTATAGCCATCCTAAGAAAGTCAGCACTTAGTGTTGCATGGACACAACGTATTTATTCTAGAGCAGCTTCAATCTATTCATGAACTATCCTCGTGAATAATGAGATGAAAATATCCAACTTTTAACCCTTTTAATCTACTCCTGAGGAAGGCAAGAGATTCCTGTTGTAAAACTTAACAGCTTCTTCAAAGAGGTTCAGCTGTTGTGAATATATTTCCAAGAAAGCAATGA
The DNA here is from genome assembly GCA_013397195.1 of Hylia prasina. Lineage (NCBI taxonomy): Eukaryota > Metazoa > Chordata > Aves > Passeriformes > Sylviidae > Hylia > Hylia prasina. The sequence continues at coordinate 434,989 of VYXD01014089.1, read as the reverse complement.
GGTTTTACTTGAGGTTATCGTTGGTTTTATGGCTGCTTGGAATTTAATTTACATCAGCTACATTCCTGAAAAATGAAAGATCTTCCTCTTTGTCAACATGGCAACAAAAACGCGTCATCTATAGACTTGAGTGGCTAATTGCAAGGATAAACTGAGTTAGAAAGCATATATTAGTATTGAATTGTGTATAAAAACAGTTGGAGGATCAGGGTCAAAACTGTAGCCAATTCAAAACAATAAGGTGACCTGTAACCTGCCCTCAACTGGTAAAAGAGACACCATGGGTACACATATTAACATGGTCCCTGCTACATCATCTATAAGATGCAGGTACAAGGTGCTAAATGCAAAGAAAAGATGGTTTCAAGGTTTTAGAAACAGCCCTGTGATTTCTAAAGCAAAATGCATGAAGGTGAAACTATCAGGTATTTTGATTTCCAAATTTCTTGGAAGCACACTTTTTTACTGGTTCACCAAAGCTGAGCATACTTTTCATATATTCCTGTCACAAAAAAAGGTGTACATCAAACCATTACTGCACACAAATTCTGAACTTCAAGAAATAATTCAAAAGAGCTGGAAAGACGCTGAATTTCAGCCAGTGAGTTGGTGAGCCCCAGCTGATGACTGGTGATTAATGCCTCTGTAGTCACCCTGACCTCAGCTGTCTCCTTGCTTACAACACTGTGGGATTTTTTTGTCCTTTAATATTTGTTGATGTTGATGCCTATGTTCCATTTGTCTTGTCCATTCCCTTCAAGTCTTTCAAGAACCTTTTGAATCTTTCTCCCCCTATAATCAAACCATCAGCATATTAAAATATTGCTACAGGCCAGAGGAACTCCTTGTCCTGAGAATGCCATGGTGATTGCACACCTGTTTCTATACCTATGTATGCTCAGGAATGTAACAGTTTACTTTGACCTTAGGTTTGACTGCCTGCTTTCATGTTTCGAGCTATAAACATGCAATTTGCTTATCCTTAGCTTTATCTGGATTTCCAATTTCTCCCCCTGTCCTAAAGGTATTGCATGATGCACATTCATAAAATCTATCAAAATTACATGTATGTTCTGCTGTTATTCCCATTGGATTATCTCACTAAATTCTTTAAATAAGCAAAAATGCAGATGAAGGACCTGTTTTTAGACTTAAACTCCTGTTCCATTTGTTTAGATTTCTCTTAGCTTCTGCCTTTTACATTGATCCAGATAGATACAAGTAGTCCCATGTGTGTTTGTGTATAAGAGCCTATTTTTAAGTACTTTACCCATCACAAATTAATTTGGTTCTCATGCTTGTATAAAAGAATTAGATACGGACATGTTTCTTTTCCCTAAAAACTCCCAGTACTGTTTCCTTTGTATAATCAACAGATTATTTTTGCCTTACTGCTCGTAATTCCTTACAAAACATGATTTTTTAGATACATGAGCTCCACTGAAGAGGCGAACAAATGTGACCTTTGGACTGGGACTGGAGCAGTTGGTGTGACTCAGTGCCTGTCAGGGCTGATTGCACTGGTGCTAACTCGCCGTGGCCCCAGGGGCTGCCCCGTGCTGCCACGTCTCCAGCCGCTCTGCAGCACTGGCACGCCCCGTGCAAGCCTGCAGAAGTGGGATAACTCACAAATGTGCAACACGTTGTCTGTGTCCATGATCTACAAGGGTCAAGGTCAGAACGGAACACAGACGCAATTTAAAATACATAAAAACAATGACTTGGGGAAGAACAAATGAAAGAGTGGACACAGAAAGGGAGCTTTGACTTCAATAAATGAAAGATTTCCCAAACTATAAACTATTGTCTGTACTATGCTGCCCTGATTTCTTTTTTTTTTTTTTTTTTAAGCTATGAGTTTTAACCTATCATCAGTGGTATTTCCTCAGGACTTTATTCATGCCACCTCCATTCTTTTGCAAAGATTTCAGGCGGCTACTGGAAAAACCCCACTGAAGTTAGACACTATTACCCATCATTGTTCTGTTCAAATACCTGCTTTCTGTAATGGATAGGGTATAAAGGATGGGAAAATAACACTATAGAGATCAAGTCTACTCATAAAGGGTTGGAGCTGCTGTATTTCATGTAACAGAATTGAGATTGCAGAGTCATCATAGGAGAAATCAACCAACTCATCATGTAATTGAGCATCTAAAACTTACAGCAGGTGGCATCTCCTTCTGCCTCTCTAGTTTGCCTGTCAGATCTTCTTAATTGTACTTTTGAATTAACTAAGAGCAAATAAACAAGAAAATACCCCAAGCAAGCCAAAACATCTAGGTATTTTTTGAAATGTGGGTAGTTTTCTACTGTATAATTTACAACAGCTTGGTACAGATATATCACTTGGCTAATCCAGGGTTATTTCTTTATTCACTGAATGTCTCAAAGAACTGCAAAAAAAAAAAGACAATTCTTATATGTTAACTCAATAACAATCACTTGGCAGACCTACCAGTGCATGGAACAAAATGAGAGCAGCAACCAGTGGGGTTTTTTTCCCAAACAATAACACAGTCTTAATATAAAGTAAAAAATAAACATTTCCTTTTAAATCCAAGTTTAGAGACTGGTTCATGGTACAGTTTGTCTGGGTCCCCGACAATGTAACATCTCCTTGGCATTTAGACCTGATCCTCTGTACTGATACATCCCCTTGCACATTCAGTATTTCACCAAGCATTCAGAGGTGTCAGCGGGAAGCACCGAGATATTTGGGAAATCTCAGGGTGTGAATCAGGCTGCCAGTAACAGGCTGTGACATTCCAAATGAGACTGCTAAGAAAAAGGAGAAACCCTCTTCTTCAGGATGTGCACGGACACGATGCTCTGTCAGTGATTAAGAGATGAGTGCTGCTGCAGGGAGCTGCCTCTGCAGTCGTGCTTACACAGGTGTCTCCTCTGCTGCTTCAGCCTGCGAGTTGAACTCTTCCATGGGAAACAAAGCAGCAACTGAAACAATGCTGCCAGTAAACATAAAATCAGAGGCATTAGATATACCTGCCTACACAAGTCACTAATTTCAGTGAATAAACTTTAATTCTGTTATATACTTGCATGAGATCAACAATTAGAAAAGAGGGAGTCACTGTGAATAGCACTCACAGTTTCTGCTGAGGCACTCAGGCCCCCGCAGTAACAAGAACATGTTGTTTACATTCTGCGTGATTTACATCAATAACAAGACTGGTATTTCACAAAAAGACAAACAGAAAACATTTTTATCTTTTTCATTTCTGTCAAGATCTTTGTCTTCAAAGGTCAGCACTAGTATTTACACCCACCACTGCCAGCAAACAGAATCACAGAATCATAGAGTGATTTGGGTTGGAAGAGACCTTAAAGTTCGTCCAGTTCCAACCCGCTTTGCCATGGGCAGGGACACCTTCCATTCGATCAGGTCTCTCAGAGCCCCACCCAACCTAGTCTTGAACACATCCAGGGATGGGGCACCCATGACTTCTCTGGGCAAGCTGGTTTTTTGCCTCACCACCCTGAGAGTAAATAATTTCTCCTGAATATCTGATTTAAATGTACTCCTCTTTTATTTCAAATAAATAAGTAGGGAAAAAGCCTTTGAAGTACATCTAGAAAAACCTGTAAAATTGAGATTAAAGCCAGTGTTCTTGAAGATGATCTCTGATTTTGAGATTATCTTCTAAGAGGAATACCTAGAGGCCAGATGGTCAGCTTTGCAGTGCTGGGCAACCTCTGCTTTGCTCTCAGCTGCTCTGGTGCTTCTGAAAATCAGGCCAGGAATTTTGGTGCCACAAATATAGAACTGTGGAAACCTACTCAGAAGGGTTTTTCCCTAAACTCACAAAATCAGGCCCATTTATCAATCCAGCTGAAGTGCTCTGCTTGCCAGTGCTAGGCCTCCTCAGGAATCCCCAAGAATGGGCAGGAGTGTTTTCACCACTGGTTGTCACTGTTATCCCTATGCTGTCCTGCCTATTACCTCAAGTACAACACTCAAAGAGTTCAATATCAAACTTACAAAAAAACCCAGTCCAGATCTAAACACATAAGCAGATCAAATGCAGTTCAGAGTTGTGGCTGCAAATCAATCCTCAAATCTATTTAATGTGGGGGTGAATAGATTTTCTATTGGTGTTTCATCAGTGTAAGTGTTTAAGAAAAAGGAAATCCACTAATTGAGTTCAGAATTTAAAAATAGACCAGGAGAAGTGCATGGGACAAAGCTGTGCTTTAGGATAGAGAAAAAGCAATACAGATGTTCAAGGTCTCAAGTCATAGGAATCAAAAGCGGAATTCATTTGGGCTGAGACACTGTGGGTAAATCAACAGGTATAAAAATATTGCTTATAGAAACCTCTCTTCCCAAATATCCAGTGAAGTGCTAGGGTTTGCAGAGCTTCTTGTGAATTTTATCACCGCAGATTGGCATTTTTAATCACTAAAAAAGTACCTGGGATCAGCTAAACATATAAGGTGCTCCTCAGATGGGCCTGAGGACATCCTGATACTCAAATATGGACAAGCTGCAGCTCTGTCTCATTTTTTTGGCAGTAGGGGAGCACTTTTGCTGTCAGATCTTCCTGCCACTCCTCCCCTTTTAAAAACCACTCACTGAGCTTTCTCCAGGACATGCTAGGACAGACACTGAGCCCAGGATGGAAAGACAAGATAATAAGAATCTTCCTACTTTGTCAGCCTTCCTCCCAAACTGAATCCATGCAGTACACTTATCCAGATCTGCAACATGAAAGGGTATGTTCATAGGACAACTAAGTTGCCACAGGTTGCAGCCTGACTCTGTAAAAGGAGGTAGAATTCTGTATAAAACACTTTATCAGAGCTCTGAAGTGAGCAGGAAGTTCCTGCAGCTCTGAAGTGATCTCAGACCCATCCACCCCCTGCCTCAGCTGACCAATTGGTGTTAGCAAAGCTTTTTCAGGAACTGAAATTAAGTAAATGGAGTCATGCTTACAAAGAAAAGGGCACAAAACCCCTCTCTGCTTTATTTTTCTAACCTATCACTGCCTCTGGAATGCTATTGTAAGTATTTAATTATTTACTCTTATCAATAATAATAAAGTGCTGCGATATTTGAGAAAAAAAAATCTCCCTTCTCTACTCACATTGTATCTGTCTCTTGCCTGACACTACTCAGGCTCACAACTTATAAAACACCCACAGTCTGCATAACTCTTACAAAAAAGTTATCTCGTACCTCAGCCTGTTTATCTATTATGACTGACTCAAACCCCATCTACACTGGGTTACAAAGCAGAGGTAAAATTTTGAAATCTTACACCCCACAGAAAACTGATACAAAAATATTCAGGATCCTCATTGGAAGATAAGAAGTAATATTTTAAGTACTTGGCTCCACATGTCTGATAAAAGTATACTCGATTTTAGTACTGAAGGTAAGTTATTCTCTTTGGTTAAATGGTAAATTTAACATTGAGATTAAAGGAAGAACTATACAGCCACCCCTGGCCAGAGATTTCACAAAATACTAACTGGTAAATACCTAACATTTTTGTTTGGGTGTTCCCATCAGCATCACTCCATGCCCACCATCACCAGGTTCCTGGCCAGGTCATGGCTCAATTTATGAATATAAAAATAGGCTCTCTCTCCCTTCACTGAAACTCAGCAGATGCCAGAATTTCATTATCTTGACCGTTGCTTTATTATGCTTTTATTAGATTCCAATTCTAAAATCATGTCCTCGAGCAATTTAATTTTTACATCTTTTTAACTTTTGGGGACTATTTTTGGTCATAGGTCACTCTTTGTTCAATTCTCAGCATAAAAGTGTTCTGTAGGCATCACCACATTTAAAAGTAAATAAGTTACTGCTTGTATTTCATGAAGTATATTCTTCTTCCTTTTTAATTCACTGCTCCAAAAGGAAAACCCAAGTATAAAATGGAAAAAAAGGGGACAATCATTCCTTAACAACATTCTAGTTTGCATCCATTTAAATGGAATGCTAAACACTGTGCAAAAATTATAATATTAGCATAATTTTATGTATTTTAATAGCCTATTTCCCTGACTTGCTGAAACCTCTATCAGGAGTCAATCCTTGGGGCCAATGAGCAAAACAGCAAATAGACAGAACTGAGTAAAAATACCCTGAAATAATTTACAGTCTTTAATGTGTTTATTTGTCTAAACAGAATATTTATATGGTTTTCATTCATGAAATTAGCTAAAGAAACATAAAATGTTATGAGCTGTAATTAATTTTGTTAAAACAAAAATCAGGAGCACATTACTGGTATGGATAGTCTCATCTCAATTTAATCGCTGTTGTTGGGCACTCCGATTGTTTCTAAGGCTCAGAAGTGCAGTTACATTACTTTCAGAAAAGTGTTCACCATGAAGAATAGAAAGGCCTTACAACACTCAGGGGAGGTCTTATTATGTTTATTTTCTATGGATTAAAACAGCAGCCTTAAAAACTCACCAGTACCTTGGATAATAAAGACCCAACCTGAATACATTTATAAATATCAAAACCCCTTATTAGTATACTTGATGTTAGAAGGACACTCATATATATACATAAACTAAAAAATATAAAAACCATCATTATCTGAAGAGAGGTACCCTGTGAAGTGCTCCCTGTATTTATCAATGCTGGCTCCCTTAAGCAGTCATGGAGATGGCCTCACCTTTATCTGCCACTGAGAAAGTCACAGTGGAAAACTGTGAGATTTGGAACTTAATCTGTGGCAAAATGCCTGGATTGGGATACATTTCTCCCCTATCCTTTCATAACTCAGATATTTAGTCTAAAGTGAAAACTGCTCTCACAAAATACTACTCTGCATGAGTAAGTAAACTGCACATGATGTGAATGACAGTGAGGGGAACTAGGTCAGTTGTGCTGTTAAAAAAAAGAAGGAAAAAAAGAGAGAGAGAATACAGCAGCTAATCTAAAACCGAAACACAAATACTAAAGGAAGTTTGAAATTTTTAAAACAATACAGCTTTTTTTTAAGTCCCTTCCTTTTATTTAATTAAATTTGTATATTTTCCTGTGTTTCTGTGTTCCTCATACTACAAGATGATCCAATTCCTTGTGAAAGACCAGATCTCCATTTCCTCAATGGCAAAAAAATATCTCATATTTGATTTGTAACAGAGAAAGCATTATCATTTAAACATCTGTTTTGGCAAAATAATGAGCCCTTTTTCCATCCTAAAAATTAAATATTTCTCAAATGCAATCCTTCTTAAAATATTCCCTTCCACTGCCTCTCTCTTTAACTATTGCACATGCCAGTCTAGGCATAACTGAGTGGTCTTTCTGAGCTCATCTGGAATCTGAATTAAATTAGGTTCTTCCTCCAGTGATGTGTATGTGTCTTGCTTCTTGTGTACCTCCTTACAAACCCACTGAGAGGTATTTGGATTGGGACACAGCTTATCAGGATAGAAATCTAAATATTTGAGATATTGTATGAGAGCAAAACTACAGGCTATTAGGACATCATTTCAATTATTAATAATTGATTTTAAGTTTCAGTTCATTAAACTGATTTGCAAGAACTTTTTGAAAGCTAAATGAAACTCCTGAAGTGGAACAGGCAGTAACTAACCCCCAGAACCCACAAAACTATTTCCTGTTTTAGCATTAAGTGGTTTAGATGCCCTGAGCAATGCTCTGTTTGGATTCTGAATGCCTCAGTGCTTAAACACATCAGTGACATAAAAAGTCAGTCAGATCTGATGTATTAGCAGGAGAAAGAGATGCTATTACTTCTAAATCAGAACATGGCACTCAATTGCCAAAGGTAAGCTCAGGCTTCACTGAACAAGCTATAAGCACCATGCTGTACTGGGTCACTTCATGTCCCTTCTTCCTATGTGAGCATCCAAACCCACAGTCATCTCAGCCTCTAGATGGATCTGGTGCAGCATTTAAAGACATCAGTAAAAATACTTGAGTTCTTTTATATTTTGCCTTTGGTTTCTGATCTCCTTATTAATTAAGAACAGGTTTCAGGGGTTCCCTTATAGCTGCAAAGAAAAGCTGCAGCACCTCTTGGGATTTTTACTGATCAGCAAACGAGGCCTGAGTACACAGAGAAAGGATGACCTCTTTGCAGAAGTGAGCTGAATCATCTTACTGCAATGTACTGCTAAGAACTACTTGTTCAGAAAAGCCCTGCAACAGAAGGGGCTGTGTGGAGTAAGAATAAGAAGGATGAAAGGACATCCTCTCCCAATCAACCCTTGATGCTATTACAGCCACAAGAATAAGAGTGAAATAATGGGTTTCCCCATTCTTCTCCAGAGGTGAAGGAGACCCTGCTGTGATTTCCAGAAGTGGAGGCAGGTAAGGGTGGCCACATTGCTTCCATCAGGCCACTGGCTGGGTGTTGGGCTGGTGAACAGTACTCATGACTTGTCAGGCTCTGTTTGGGCTTGTCCTGCCTGCCTGGAGCTTGGCTTGTTTAGCTGCAGCAGCAGCAGCATAACTCAGGTTAAAGGAAGCTTCAGAAGGTCCAACCAGTACTTGAAAGAGAGTCAGATATGAGAGGATGCTGCTAATTCTTTTTTTCCCTGCTATTAGTTTATTTTCTACATTGTTGACAAGGAAGGAAAGAAAAAAATTAAATTAAACTTGATACTTGCTTTCTGTTTTCAGATCTCATAATTTTTAAACCGATGTTTTCCAATTACTTGTGAGGAACAGTACAGTGCTGTAACAACAACAAAGTGGTTATGCAATAACAGCTTTCTAACGTGTTTCTAACTCGGGCCATATTTAAATCAGCTTTTCTCAGATGATAATTACTATACTGTGAACCCAAACTCTTCAAATTCTACATGTTCTCTTTAAACATGTCAAACTTCCTCCAAAATAAGTATCCCCTCTTAACTGAATTATCAAGAAAAAAAGGAAAAGATAGAAAGATCAAACAGGATCTAAAATTCACAGAGATCCAATATTAATAAAAAAGTAAGAATGCTCAGTGGAGTTGATGCCAAACAATAGTTGCTATTCACATAATTGAAAATTACATATTTTAGTGGCAATCCCTACACTCTACATATCTGTTGACATACCTTCTTTCTGCTTCTGAAGATAACCAGAAGCAAAATTCTTAGCCAAAAGTAGGCATTCCACCATTTTCTGTTCACATTGCTTTCCTGATTAATTTTATAGCTTTAAAAAGAAATTATTATTTAAAAAATATTTCATTTGTGGAAATAATAATAAATAATTATTTATCTGTACATTGCAATTTTTGTAATTTGTGATGAACTTCTGCAGAGTATCAGCCTTGATACTCCTATTCACCACGTTGTTAATAACCTTTATAATATCATAAGAAATAGAAGTAACCTACTGTCCTAATCACTTACCACTTCTAAAACAACATATGGGTGACGTTGAATACATTTTTGAGAATTCTGTTTGGCAAAATTTAGTATCAGTTTAAAATAATCTTTCCTCTAAATTCTATTAAGATAACACCATTAATATAGCTTAAATATATAGGTAGTATTCTAAGGTATTTCAATCAAAACTGAGTAACACCAAGGCAGGTTTTTGCATTATATGTTTTTAGGCACTTCACAGAACTGAGTAAATGCTACTGTTCTTATCTTCCTGCTACAACACAAGCAAAGACAGATCCTGAGATTAAGAACCCTGTGAAGTAAAAGCAAAGGCATATTTGCATCTTCTAAAATACCCACGCAGATAAAAATCTTTCTAAGCCGGCTTAACAATCTGGGCTTACCTTATCTTGTTTACTCTCTTTTCTGTATCACTCTTGCTTCATCTAAGTGCCTGCAGCCCCTTCCCACCTGTGCTCATCAAATCCCTTAATTCACTTCTAATGTCCTGCACCTCTCCATGTCTTGGTGAGGGCATCACCTGAGCCTGGGACTACGGGGAAACACAGCCTCTGAAAGCACCCAATCCAGCTGGGCCTTGGACTCATTACCCATGTGAAAATCTGATTCCAAGATGTTCAGAAAAATTACTTTATTAGTAAATACCATCATTTTACCCATAGCAATACTAGAGAATAAAATGGATGGGAAAACACAGACTTGCCTATGCATCACTTTGTTCAGACAGTGGCAGAGACATGGAAACAATAGGATGGAAAAGTGCAGGACCCTTCCTGATGTTTTTTCCACAGCCAAAAAGCTAAATGTTTACTGTGATAATTTTTGTGCCCAGGATATGAAGCCTGTCAAGGATTTTGCAGCATATGTGCAGCAGTACATAGAGAAATAAGCTTTGCAATGACTTACAGTCAGAGACTAGGACTGTAGCCAATCTTTATTATAATTTTTCAGTGCAGAAAAATTACTGTTTCAGAGATAATCACCTCATAATGGTTGAGAGCGGATTTAGCTAACTCCACAAAAAACAGGACAAAGTAGCAAAGTTGTTATTCTGAAAGTGTGGGAGGGGACAAATGAGCATCTTTTTGTGAAGCACATAAGGAGAAAATTTTCAGATCAGAAGCAAATCAGAGTGCAGGTGTATACAATTTACAGTTAAAGAAATAAAAGAACAGCAGGCTATTACAAAAAGGGAGCCACTCTTAGACCAAGTACATAAGCAGCAAAGTCAGGTTTCTGTCCTGCAAATCTCTGAGCTCTCCTGCCCCAATCTATAATAAATGTAAGTGGATAATATGCTATTAACTCTATGAAGATGAAAAAAATTGGTCTCTTTCTGGGGTGTTTGGACATTTGCAAAGTACATTTTGCAAAAATAACAATCCTGTGTCACATTAACTGTGTAAAAGATCATTTTGATCTTGCTTCTGGCAGATTAGGGTAAATAAATGAAATTAAAATTATTGTTCACACCCTAAGAGTGCCAAACTATCTGCTGCACTACCCAGCGGGCTTACTGCTGCTCAAATTAAATACTTTCACAAATTCAGAACCCTGGCTTTGATGAGGATCAGCATCTTCTCCCTGAAACCTCCGTCACGGGGCAGATTTGTCCAGCCCTCAGAGGGGATGCTGTGCTGAGCGCCTGTGTGGCCGCTCGCCAGGCGATACTTTCGTGGAACTCCTGGAGCAAAGCATCACACTCTGACACATTTTGCCAGCTGTCCTATATTCTCAAGCGCAGTGACAAAATAAACCATCTCATTATTTGACTTTTTCCCATGTTAATCCATGCTGCTTGGCCAACCGGTGTGAAACTAAACAGCTGATGGCATTTTTTAGGGGAAAAAAGTGCCCAAATCTAGGGGTTTGCAGGACTGTGGAATTACTCCAAGAGGCTTTCTGATGAGTCATTATCCAGCTGTCTGAGGCTTTTGGCAGCAAAGACATTAAAAAGATATTACGACTGCACAGCTTTCGCTCCAGGCCCTTGCTCCAGATGATTTTTTTGCCTCCATGTACTGCTATCTACATCCTTTGCAGGATATTTATTCACGTACTCCTAACAACAATCATCACAGAATATTTATTCACTGAGAATTCTGCTTATACCTCAATATTAAACAGCTGTTGGGTGGCCTTGGATGATGCTGTTTGAAACAGTGGTTGTAAATCTATTATTTCCTCAGACTACATCTACATCAGCCAAATCTTCCTGCTTTTCTCTTTTTCCACACATGCCCTGAGGAAGAGTTTCATTCTAGGCAATGACCTACATTAGGGCAGGCTTGCTGCTGTAGCCCCAGGGAGCACCTTTCAGTGCTGTTCTGCCTCCCCACTGCTGAGCTCCAACTCCAACTTGTTTTTCTTGCAACGTTGCTTGCTCAGCTTCAGTCTTCTAGAAAATAACCCAAACATCTTAAGAAAAATAACCCACGGAACTATTCAGAAAGGATTTAATTAATTGATACTAGCTGTCACTGAAAAAATCCTCTGCTCATGCCAGAGAGATAAAAACCACTGAGCAGGAACACTGATAGCATGAGGAAAGCTGATTCTTCTCCTCCACTCCACTCTCATGAGTCCCCACTTGAGCTCTGTGTATTTGAGTATAGCTTTGGGGTCCCCAGCAAAAGAAGGATATAGACCTCTTAGAGCAAGTCCAGAGGATGCCCACGAAGCTGATCAGGGAGCTGTAGCATCTCTCCTGTAAAGACAGGAGGCCAAGAGATTTGGGGTTGTTCAGCCTGGAGAAGGCTGCAGGGAGACCTTCCAGAGGCCATCTAGTACCTAAGGGGGACTATGAGAGATGTGGAGACCAACTTTTTACACGAATATTTAGTGATAGGGCAAAGGGAAATGCCTTTGAAGTGAAAGAGGGTAGGTTTAGATTAGGTATTAGGGAGAAGTTCTTTACTGTGAGAGGGATGAGATACAAGAAGACGTTGATCAGAGAAATTGCGGATGCCTCATCCCTAAAAGTGTTTCAGGCCAAATTGGGCAGGGCTCTGAACAACCTGGTTGAGTGGTGGGTGTCCCTGCCAGCGGCAAGGGGGTTGCAATTAGATAATCTATAAAGTCCCTTCCAACTCAAATCATTCTATGATTCTATGAACTGTAACTAGATCCTCCTGGAACACAGGAAATACCCTCTACACTAGAATATATATATCCAGTAGCAGTGGATATAAAGCATCTCTCTGGCATAACTTGAACTATCAAGTCTTCTGTAGCCTGTTGAGAGACAGATGTACGTCCACGGATAGACCCCTTGTAACCTATGAGTTGAAGATAAGTAAGACTAGTTCTTAATTTTACTGGTCATAACGAATGCATAGGACAACCTCATAGGACAATCATGTCATGCTAATTGCTGAAGTTCAGAAAAAAACCCCAAAGCTATTTGGTATGGAAAAAATACTGAATAGTAAACATGTGACCCAGTGTTATAACTGTAAGTAGCATGTCCTTTATAAGCATGTCCACCTATATAAATGAATGTACAGTTTCTCTTATTATGTGTTTAGTACCACAGGGATCTCTACTGCCAGCAATCCATCAGCATCTAGCACAGATACTTCTCTGTAAATAAAAATGCTGGGTGCATTAAAAACAATTGACATCAAGGAATCTCAAGGCTTGAAGTGTTGCTGATGTTTACTTCTCAGCATCACTGAGTGGACACTGCAACAGAGAAAACTCAAAAATATCCCTGTATGTTAAAAAAAGTAATAATCAAAAAAGTATATTTAATTATTTAAAAAGTATATTAAATAATAATTTTCTCATGCTCCAAGTTGTGTTCAGATAGAAGGACCATCGGGTCCAGACAATAGGATTTGTACTCAAGTCCTATGAATACAGCCCACAAGGCTTCAATTATAGGATCAGGCATAATACAGTTTGTGAAAGAGAAAGGAAAAAAACCCCAACAAATGACAGTTGTTTGGTTTGTGGTAAGTGAAGTTTAAAGATGATTGGCTAGGATTGCTCAGGCAATCTATGTACATCTCCATACTACATCTATCACCATAGCAACAGCAGCCTTGGAAGTGTTTCCAAGACTCTGGGAGTAATTAATTTTACAGAAGATGTAAAACTGGATCCCTATTCTCTTATAAAGGAGTTAGATGGATCACACCAAGTACCCCAACAGCCTAAATACAATAGTTACCACAATTTACTTCTTAGGATCATTTACTCATGGCTTAGATTGTTATGTAATAGCACATGACATGCATGCAGTTTTAGGAAGGAGGAGAACAACACACTCAGCCCACAAAGACTGGAAACTTGTGAACTAATCCAAGGCAAATAAGAAGTCCTGGGCAGCAGTCTGGTCACTGCTTGTGGGTGACAGGGAATGCAGACAGCAGCCAGTGTCTGCTCCCTGCAGGACATGCAGCAGCACACGCACTGGGAGAGGTCTGTGCTAACTCATCTCTCCTCCTCTTCTGAACCTGTAGTACACAAGCCATTTAAAGAAACCATTATCCTATGTAAGCAAAAGCTTGCTCCACAGTTGTATGGCATCACTAATATTTCCTCTTATGTGTGGCAGCCAAACAGGAAGCGACACCACTGTTTGCTCTGGTCACTGGCTTTAATATCAACTAGAACTGTCTCTACAAAAAATCATACTGAACAAAACATCCTATTAATCATCCCCCCACACTGCTCAGTATTTCAGAAACCAACATACACAGGAAAGTGTGTTGAGAGAGACATGAGATACTGTGATTTAATTGGAAGACAGATTCTTTCTGGACAGAAAATTTATCTTCTAGATAGAAGCTTGCATAAAACAATGATTATAAATGAATTTTGTTATTAAGAACATTTTAAAAGATGTGGTTTTCTACAGACGGAGATTGCATGAAAATCCAAGTGCAGAGGAACTCCCTCCTCCTTATCAGTCCCTCTTCACTAATGGCACTCTGTGCCCCACCTGTTTGCTTATGTATTTTAACAAAAAATGCATGTTCTTCATCTCCACCTTGTTTCTGGCTCACAACCACCTAGCCTGGAAATCAGTGTTACTGGAAACTTTAGGCAGAATAATTGCACTTAAACATCCATTTCTTGAAGTAAAATACAGAGAAAAAGGGCAACATACTTAAAGTCAACTCGTGCATATTTGGGAAGAAGGACAGCTCCCAGAAGTCATGTCAGTGGCTGGTCATGGTAACATCCGAGCTGGCACCAGCACAAAAAACTGCTGCTTTTTCCTCAAACTGTACTCATCAGCAATGGTCTTCCTGCAACCAGGATTTCACCTGACAGCTCATCATCATTAGTAGCCTTATTTCATTGCTTTCATTACCACTGACTCCTTTTCCTTTCCTGCCTTGTAGTTTTCAGAGCCAGATACTTGGGGAGCTTTAATTATCATTATTTCCTCTTCACAGACTGGTCCTAAATTTATCATGGTTTCTCAGTTGGTATTCATTTACCCTTTTAATCTCTTGGGCAGGCAGTTATCGCCACATACCTACTACTTACCATTACCAGCAATCTTTTCTTAAATGTTATGCATAAATGTCAAAGTATTGGAAAGGTCATAGCAAGCATAAGAAGCAGAGTGGTGGGACTATACTGAAGTAGCAATTAAGAAGCCCACTTCAACTGATTACTTGTATTTGAAAAATATTCCTGTTCACCTCAGCTTTTCATCAAGAAGGGACGAGGTTGGAAAAGATTTTGAACCCAAACCTACAGTAAAATGTCTGAACCAGCTTCTCAGACCACAAGGTGGCCAAGGTAGGCCAAATACAAAAGTCCTCCTGGTGCAAAACTGTCCCAGCTTTACCTGACAAATTCCACACTAATCTCACCATAGGTTTAGCTGGAAACTGCACCCCTTTTCTGAAACTTTAATGAGCATATGCTAGATTAATTAATTGTTAGAGATGTTCCCAGAAGCAGAGAAGGCCCCAGTGACCACAGATCAGCACAGCAATGCTATTTGCATTCATACAAGACAAATCATGTCTGCTTTGGGTGCTCTCACATATACTGCAAATGGGGGACAATAGTCTCTACAGCAATACTGTATCACATTATAAAGCCATTTACCCTGATTTAAGTCATTTACAGATTTGGCATATAGATTTTTCTACAGTCAAAAGATTTGCTAGTTCAGAGTTGTTTACTTGCAGTAATTTTCATTTCAGAACAGCACAGTCAAAGTTAGCTACTTATTTAAAATAGCTTGATAATTAAACATTTCTTTTCAGTAATAAATCAATCACCATAACAATTCAGTAGACACAAAAAACTTAAAACTCCTGTGTCCCTACAAACCCCTCACTCAACAGAAGATCTGAATGAGGATGTCTGATCTTCTACACTTTAGGCATTTGAATTTGGAGACTTTCTAAAGAACAGCCTAGTTTAAACTAACCTAAATGTTGTCAAGGAGCTCTGGAGCTCACTGTATGTCACCACGGCATCTACTAAAACCACTATGGCCCAGTGACAAAAATGAGAGGTAGGTACCTGAGTCTCAGCTTCATGATAAATAAACGTTACATTTAAGTGGAGAAATGCTCAGTTAAATATGAATAAACTTAATTAGCAGACACTGTTTGTCATTACAGCAGGGCAAAAGAGCTCAAGTAGGAGCCAATAAAACTTCTCCTGTAAGTGAAATGCCCTGTAATTACTTGAACTAAATTGCATTATCATAGTCTGGGACATACAGTCACTTCCACCCTTTTTTCAGAGCAAGAACTTTGTCTTCCCTCTTCATCTCTCTCACGAACACATTGTAATCCAATTAACACTTTATCTAACCTTTATCAGCACCTTTTTCAAACAAGTTCTGAAAAGGAAATGAAACAATATGTTCAGCTTTGCGTAATGAGCAATTCAAATAGTCCAAAGTACTTTTCTATAATTAATGGGAAAAAATCATACTTTTTAAAAGACTATTGAGACTATTTTAAAAGACAGATACATGCAGGTATGTACACTGAAGAGAAATATTTGTGTAAATAATACATGCTCATCTCTATACAAATAGAAAAACAGTTCTCAAGGGACAACTCTGTATTAAAGAATATACTATATATTTAAATGTGTTTTGTCTTTAATTTGCATGGCGTCCTAAGAATGCAACCAGAAACCCCTCCAAAATTAGCTCTGGACTTTAATTATCAAAAGTATGCTTAGTCTTTGGGGCTAGGTTTTACAGTGATTATCCAAATTTCTGGTGTTCTAAGCTTTAGAAATGAATGGAATATGCACTGTAGGGGAACAAGACTACAAAATTTTAACAAAACTATTAATTTCATGTTTAGAAATCTCTTTATCACCAGAAATTAAATCTATTGCAGCTACTTCTCAGTACTGTTTTTGGACTGGTGAGTGGCATCCCTGCCCATGGCAGTGGCACTGGATGATCTCAAAGATCCCTTCCAACCTATGATTCTATTTATGTAGCTAAACACTCTGCTTTCAATTTTTTGTTGACTGACTGCAGTTTGCAATAGTGCTTCACAGGTACCCTTGCTTCCAAGGGTGCAGTTCAGGGTGCCATGTCAGGATTTTAGTCTTGTGCTTTCAGGCATAGTTTTCCCTCAGCAATAGTAGGTTTTAAATCTTTCAAGCACATTGCTGTTGTGATCCTCAAACTGCATCAAGAATTCAAATAAAAAGCTATTTTTCTCTTGGTCAAGTGAAAGGGACAAATTTGGAAAATGTAAAACACCTAATTGCCTCTTGAGTCTGAATACAAAAATTGAAAATTGCCTGTAATTGGAAATTACATATTTTTGTCTGTAAATTCCTGCTGTTGAATGAAATTTTTTTTTATGTTTTCCAAAGTAAAAACTAAAATTTTGAGAGTACTGTTATAGAAAGCATCTATCACTAAGCTAAAAGAATGGTGTGCTACTATGATGCTTGCTAAATGCAAGAGTAAACAGAACACTCAGCCCAGAAAGCAAAGATGACCTTTTTTCTACCTGGAATAATATTGTCACTTCCAGCTGAATTAAACTTTCACTCTTTTATCTCTCAAACTATTCAAACAATTAAATTTGAAAGATTCCACAATACCATATCAATGTCAACTTGACAATTTTTTCACCCTTGTCTGGAAATCATGATGCTCCTCCTTTTTTTCATCACTGTTCAAAAGTGCCTCAAAAATAATCTAAGAAATCTGAGAAACATTCATCTTGATAAATAGAGGACTCTGCAGATGAGAAATCTGTGAATAACCAGGAGGTGAAATACAAAAAATTAAAAGAAAGTATATGCTCAAACATTAACATGGCTCTCCAAAAAGAACTGGCCAAAGGGTGAGCTTGTGGTTGCAAGCAGGATATATAGAGGAAACAGCTGGAGGAGCTGGAAGACCTCTAAGGCATCTTTACCCTGTCTTTACCCTCTGCAGAATGCCATTTGCATCATTTAAAGATACAGTGAAGAGAACAGAAGTCTGTTTACTCATTAGACCTCTGGTTGCTGAGCAAACAAACCTTTTGTATTCACAGTTTGAAGCACATGGAGCCCGTGCACACACCTCTACCTGTAGGCTCTCCACTTTCAGATATCATGGGCTGCCAAAGTGAAGCTGAAATCACCAGCATGCTTCAAATACCACTGATTTGCAGCAGTAGGTCTGTAATGAATAGCCATGTTTGACATCTGATTTTAACTGACACCCGTGTATATGGCTGTAGGCTGGTCTCCACTCTCATCGTGGTTTGTATAACATTAATTGAAATGCTTCCCTTGAAGGGAAACTTTCTGATGGCCAACCGAGTAAACAGCTTGGGTTCCAACTCCCTTCAATCATCCTACTGATGTGATCCAGCAGGAAGTGATTTTAAATCTGAACTGTCACTAAAGATCAAAGCTCAAGGTTAAAATAAGAAAGAAACAGATATCTGAAGTTTTTCACATGACAAAAGTGTTCAGACAGAACTGCAGTTTAGATATGCCAGCTGAGAAACAGACCAAATGAATAACAGCTTCTATGCTACAGATGTGCAAAGAAGTCAGGAAAACCCAAATACACGGAGGCAACCTAAAAATCCCTCTGAATTGCCCTTCTGACCAAACGTTTTTTATTAAATTATGATTAGTGCTAATAATAATGGATTGAAACTGCTGTAGATTTGGATAAGAGTTTTGGTATTAAGCAGATTAGCAAGAGCTCTTCCTTAAGTCATAATTGTCTCTGTATATTGAAATCCAGTGACCCTTTTCACAGTTGTTGTTAACTAAAGGACAGTTCACAAGATGTTTCTTTGGTACATAACAGCCTTTTGCATTTCACTGCTTTCACTTTCTACTAAGCAAGAATTGAAAAGTATTGGAGTGCTGCAACTGGTTTCCAAAACAGAAGATAAGACAGCATTTTGAGCAGAAGATAATTTTAACTAGCCATAGATGAAATGCAAGTGGAAAATCCCTTTTATTCAAAGTATTACTTTCAGTGTAATTAAGAAAAGTGCTTTTTCAGACAATACCTCCTATGCATGATATACTGTGAAGTAGCTTTTAAAGAAACATACACTTCATGTTGAAAGACTTTCATTAGACAGATGTTTCCATCTACACCCAAAGTACTGGAGTAAGTCAACCACCTCTCTTCCTTTTCACACATCAGCAAATCAGCCCTGAGGTGCATCTCCCCACAAGCTCACCTACCTGACTGCACCAAAGGATTTACATCCTCATGGCAACCGAAGCCAAGAACAGAAAACACCATTTTTTCTGTTAATTTTTGAATTGAAAGATACTTATAAAATTAAACCAAGCATCACACTGCAACAATGAAGGGCNTTTTTTTTTTTTTTGAAGATCAGCTTGCACATGTGCAGACGCTTGGACAGACACAAGATTTTCCCCAAACAACTGCTGACATGTCTCCTCAGACAACTCCACAGTAAATGTTTCACTGCACACATGGCTGAAAACACTATTTCCAGCCTTAGGGGACTTTGCAGTAAATCTGACAGTTCTCAGCCTTTAACTGAAAAGTATTGTTCATTTTAACCCTGGAAGAGATTGATCACAAGTCACCAGATTTTGAAATGTCTACAAGGGCTTTTTTTGTTCAGAGTTTTCTTTCATAACCTATAACAAGAAATTTCACCATGGACTACTGGAACCAGGGTACTTAGGGAAGCACGAAAATACACAAACGTGAGAGAACAGAAACATACTGCTACTTTCTCAAAATTAAATCAATGTTATTTACTTAGCTGGTAATAAAATTCACAGGGTTCCCTGTATTTGGCTTGAAATTATGGAGACATTGCCTGTTTTGATTTGCAACGCGTTGACTTCTTCAGTCACACCACAAAGGGAGACCATAAAGAAGCACTTCTTTATTACTCTGTAGGCATTTCCATCTATCTTATCTTAATCACTTTAGCCACTATTTCAGCAATGATCCCTGCCATAACTCAAAAGCCATGCACCAGCACCTCAGCCTTTTCAAAGCTTAGACACGATTTCAAATGCTTTTGCATTTCAAAACAAAGATTTCTTACTGGGTGCACAAAAAACCTTTAGCATTCAGCAAGGGAGGTACCATCACTGTTCTTTCTCCTTCCTGACCAAGGAAATAATTATTACTACTGACAGCTTATGAAGACACTATTACAGAATGTGAGACAAGAGTGAAAATAAGTGATTTTTATATAGAGATATAAAATAAAAGATATTTGGGTTTGCATTTCTAGTTGACAGATTATCTATTTAGAATGGAAGCAAATATGGCCTACAAGAAAAACTGCACAGTAACACACTGTAAAGAATTTGTGTTCGGATGCCTTTCAACATGACTGATTCAGATGAACAATAATAAAAGTTTCTTTTCATTCTTAAGAGCTTCATTCAAGATTTGACAACCACAAAATGGTCCAACAAGTTGCACAGTATAGAATGAATGCAGTTACTGGGATGCTTATTTTATATATAATAAAAAGTTTCACAAGCCATTAGAATAAACATATGTCATACCACAAAGAAGAGATGAAAAATTCTTCCCATTATCTTCTCTCACTTCCCCCTATTCAATGACAAGATTATTAATTGCAGATGGCAAGGGAAAATGTCTTTTTTATGTGCACAGCTGCATAGTTATGTGGTTGAGACATTCTATGATTCTATGAACTTCAGATACAAAGTAAAATTCATAATGTCGTGAAGCAAACTTCTAGTGCTGCATGAACTGATTTTAAACCACAGAAATGAACACACACACACAAAATAATTTAAAATAATAAAAGCTTTTCTCTCACTTCAGCATAACACTTGCTGAAACTCCTATAAATCTTACTTCTCTTTCCCCTCATCTCCCACCCACGGGAACCCCTAAAAGGGAGGCACTGGCAGAAGTGCACTCAGTGAAATACTGCCTGGAACTGTGATTTATACATCTGGCTTAAATAGCCAACCACTGGATGTCACTGTTACTCCACACAGAGTAAGCAAATACAACCATGAGATTACCACCACCAAAGAGTAGTTGTCCACTGTTAGATACCTCAGAAAAAAACAATAAAAGCCCTTTGAAAAATATAGTGAATTTAACATTTAGGAGGAGTTCAAGGGAAAACCATGCTTGGAAAACAAAGTCTTAGGGAAGCTTCAGTGCAAAGGGTGGTCAATGGCCTATGCAACTGTGCCAAATTTTGGCTTTGAAAGAAACTAAAAGGAAAAGTTTGCTTTTCTTTCAGAATGGGAGAGTAGTTCCTTCTTCAAGTCCTTTACATTTCTGGCTTTTGGGACTCCAGGCTGTTTCCAATTGCTACCAATTACATATAGTCTTTTTTCTGCACGTATTTTTCTATTTGGAAGGTTGACTGACATGACTTAGGTAGCACCACAAAGACATATATGCACATGTTAAAAAAACTCCCATCAGTCATCAGCTGATATCTTTTTCAGAGGATGGCTTTCAGGGCCATTAGTTTTCCCTGAGCAAATTGTTTTTCTGGTGTAAAATGTTATATGCTGCTTCCCATTGGACTGTAAACAGAAATTTTAATATTCTTACAAGGAAAAAAAACAGGAAGATTATGTCTTCTCCCTAGAACACAAAAACTCCCTTCTTGATGCCAAGTTATTTTCTCTGCACCAGCTTTGAACATGAAACTGCTTCAATCTACTGAATGAAGCAAAAACCTTTTTGTTTTGTGTATCATGGTTCACCAAGCAATTGGTTTATCCTTATTTAACCTCTTCACCTGGCTGTCTCAACTATTTCCAGTAGCCCTTGAAAATACAGAAATAACTCAGCTTGCTATTTCCAACATCACCTGCAAAAAGCAAAATGAATCTGAGGCCATAGAATCTGAAAAGAGGCCTTACTTCAATTTAATGTGTAACTAATTGCCCTTTACAGAAATTATGCTCCTAGTAAATGTGAGGTCTGTATAAAAACAAAAGTTGCCCTCATTTGTAAAGGGTTATGATTTGTTATTAATACATTCATGTTATTCTTTTAGAATCACTTCAACTTCAATTAGAAATTTAATCTGATATTTCTTAGATACTTTCTTCTTTTGAATTAAAAGTAAGTTTTAGGAATGAAAACAAAATCAAAAGTTCATAAGGAGAGTTTGGAAAGGTGTCTAAAATATACAATCATAAGTAAGGAAATATTGTCCTTAAGTACCAGAATTCATACAGGTTTTTTTCACTATAAAATGCACCTAAAATGATTACATATTTTTACATGGCAGAAAAACAAACAAAACAAAGGGTGGCTCAGGAATTAGAGAAGATTGGACAGTCGTGAATTGTTTGCAAGTTAAAGATGCAGAAAATAAACAGCCAGGATATTTCAGATATTTCAATCAAACATAGCTTTTTAAAGCATTCTTCTAGCTCCACATGGGAGAAGATGAGAGTTGACCTTTGCTGAATGGCACATCAAACCTGGCTTGTCACTGAAACCATCGGGACACACGGCCCCAGCACTTCCCAACATGTAAATGGAGCCCTCCATGTGATGGTCACAGACTCTGGCTGCCTGTTCTTGTGACCAGGATATTGGCCACAGTTTAGTAATGAAATTGAATTTTGTGGAAGCATTTGTATTGATGGAAATCATTCACTGGAATAATGGACCGTAAAAGGCAGGCAAGGATATGGCACATCACATGTTCCCTGGCCATACAATAGATTTTTACCTATAGTTTACACTTGTTTGACTTCTCTTTTCACTTACTGACTAGCCAAAGAATATGTGGGTCATTAAAAACCACAGTCAGCAATACAGATTCTGCCACCAACCGCGCTTTTAACTTCAACAGAATGGCAGAAATTGGTCAGAGATGATTCATGAAAGCAGAAAAAAATCTCTCAGAGTGTTTTTCTGTTGTCTTTACATTGCCATGATAATGAAGCCTAGGCAAAAGGAAAAGGGGCATGAGGATACCAGGGGAGGAGAAACCCTGATTGCTGGAAGACCTCATACAGTTTATTACCAGACAGTGCAAAATACTGAAATTCCACAGAAAGTACCTGGAGGCATCTCCTGGCCTTATATAAGTCCTAATTTGAATTTTTCTCCCTTTAATCTTTTTGCACTGACTTGAAACGATTCCCTCTTCCATGGTGGGTACTTACAGCTCCTGGTGCCACCTGCCATAGAGGAGCTCTGACATTGCAAGGGGATTTTCTTTGATGAACTGTAGCAAAATTCATGTATGAGGCTGCATTCTCTTCACCCTTCATAAAGGGATTGTTCAATAAATGGAAGGTAAACATATTAAAAATTTCGATCCAATCATTCAATCTAGGAAAGGCCAGACGGTCCTTGCAAAGTCAAACAGTATGGCAAGTTTATCCATAACAGGGACTTTACAGAACAGCTGTCACCATTCAGAGATCATCCGTTTATCAACAGGTATCACTGTCACTGTCCTTGGGCTTTTCCTGAAGCAGGGGAGAAAACTGACAAATGACAGAAGCACGCACAGGATCTATGGCCTTGTGCATTCAACAGATGTTGATCCTGCAGAGGTGAGCATTGCATTCAGACTCGCAGATGCAACCTTTGTTTATGCAGGAATAAAAGAGAAAAGTTCAGTGGCAAAGGTGCCAGAACTGCACAAATATTTAAATACTGTAAGGGCTGGTCTTGATTTGTTCCTGAGCTTATTACTGTGAATAGTCTTACTAATATTAATGGAAGTGCTCAAGCAAATAGAGCTTCTAATGCCTTAAATTCCCTGAGTCTTGAGGTCCACAGGTGCATAAATGTAGACAATTACACCCACATGGAGTCCCCTGAGTTCCCCCAAAAACCTTTTATTCAGGTGAAATCATCTGCCCACACTGTTCTTTTTTTAAGGATTAGAGATGCAGTTTGTGGCACAACATACCAGGCAGTTTTCCTGAATTTCAACAAGAAATTAATTGCTTCTTCTTCAGACAGACAAAGAGAAGGTATTGTAAAGATACAGTTAAGTGCCAAAATAGAATAAGGATTGACATAAATGTGAATATAGAGACCATTCAGAAATTTTTTTGCAGCCATAAAGAACCTCTGCTTTTATACAGTCATAAAATCCTCAACTACAATTTGCAAACAATATTTGATTTTTTAAGGTTTTTCTGCTTTTCATTTGGAAGCTGCATAGTCTTTTTGACATGTTGATGGTCACTCACAAGTATTTGTCTCCAGTTTCCACTTTACAGAGACAGCATGCATGGAAAGACTTAAGACCACAAAATTTATACTAGTGTCTCACCACGACACTGTTTCATGCATGTCCCTGCCATTCTTCTACTTTCCTCCTCTTTCAGGTTTTATCCAAAGGTTACAGAAGTTTCAAAGTAACCAAACACATGAAAGCTCAGAGAGATGGTAAATTGATAGATCTGATCTTTCTGTTTGAATAGTTCCTAGGGGATATGTAAATAAAGATGACATCAAAGAATTTCTAAGACTCAGTTCCATCATAAAACCAGCCCTTAAAATTCACCATATGATTTTGTTCCAATTAATTGCAATATAAATTATTATGGATACTGTATTTGGTTAATGGTTTTGTATCTGCTTATTTTAAAAATTTTTCATTTTATCAATTAGAACTACTTCAAAGACTGAATGCAATACTGGGTCTGGTAATAGTTCCCCACCTGGAAAGTTAATTATACTTCCCTATTGCTTATTGGATATTTAATCCTGCTTTTAAATTAGACACATTATATTGGTACATGGGATTCTCTCAATCCAAATTTTCTGCTGATTCCTGTAATGTGCGCCAGGCAAATCCATGAACGGATTACTTGTACCAATCTCCACAAGGTATAACACAAATGGAAAAGCTTTCTGGCAGTTATTGAAAGCGCTACTTTTCTCAAAAATCACAACTGCAAAATGAATGCAACCTGTCACACAAAATTAAGTGCATAATAAATGTGTAAGAAGCCCGCTTTCATCAAGACATAAAATATACATGCTCCCAATGGGCTGCTGAGTCTCTGCTGACTTGCAGTTATGGACCAAGTGTGGGCCCATTGAAGTCCCGACTCCAGCGACACAGAAACCAGCCAACAGCTCTGGAAACTAAGCTGCCCTATGGAGTACAAAATACTAAAAACCTAGACAATTTTCTCAGGGCATGGAAACACAGGGATCATTCCAGGTTTGTTGAAATGGTGCTCACCATGCAATTTACTTAACGAGCAGGATCCTTCTCTTGTCAGTCCCTTTTTTCTCTCTGGTGATAGAGAGAATGTAACATCACTATTTCTCCCTACAGAGAAGAAAGGATGTGTTTGTAGGTATGTGTGAATATGCATGACTGACAAGTAATGTATCTTGTAAAATCTTTCAGGCAAGAACCACATCCTCTATATTTTGTATTGTTTTACAGTATCAAACTGTCACAGAAATCTTCACAAACACCTGACAGCTATTTTTTTGCACAAAAGAACTGAACATACATTATTTTTCTAAGAAGTGAAAGAGCTGGATGAATCTCCAGCAAGCACTGCCATTTTTAACACAAATAAGTACTAATAGGGAAATTCTCATTCTACAGCTGTGCCAATGTTTGAAAAGGGCAACTGGACTGACTGTATGTCAGCTAACACAGCAATAATCAGGTGCATCAATCACCAGGCAAGAAAAGAACCAATCAGAACAAAAATTGTATTGGATTTAATCAGCAATTAAAAAATAGGCATTTAAGTAGTCAATTCCACATAATACTATGGAAAATGTTTGAGGTTTTTATCAGAGAAATACCAATTTATTCATTACCTTAAATTTGGTCGCTGACAAAGGAAAAGAAACTGTGTCTGTACATACCATATTTCAACATGTAAAAGCACCTTACTTGATACTTTACAGAACTCTGACTGAAAAAAATTAAGACATGTCTCAATGATATCTCTCTTCGAAAACACCCTAAATGAGAAAGACACATAATAGGTGAACTGGTTGTAAGTGGGGGAAATTGAGATAAAATACCTTAATACAGCCATGTGGAGACCCAGCTATTTAGGGACAAAATGAAAATAGAAGTTCTAAAAGATTAAGAATCATATAAACTCTTAGCAGGACAGAAGGTCAGGGGAGATGATTTTAGCATGAATTCTCAGTGCATAGTGCTTTGGCAAAAGCTTTTGCAGGGCTTAGAGTAGTCTGGACTTAAACCAAAACCAAATGGAGGTGGCTTTATCTCTCTACACAATGTGATCAGGTTGGTGATGGAATGGTGTTTTCATTTCTGCTGCCTATTCTTTTACCTTTGGAAGGATGGGAAGAAGCAGCTGTGGAGCTGTCCAGCATAGCATTTATCTATTCCTTCATCACAGCTCTCTTTGGAAGATGTATACCAGATATCTTTGAAGACAGATTCAGTGTTCACTGGTCAAAATGGCTGTCTGAATGGGGTTGTATTGTGTGTCACAGGCTGTGCCCTACACATTTAGGGGAAATGTTATTGCTCTTCCCTTCCCTAATATCCATGGTGTTATCACCCTGTTATAAAGGAGGAACTAACACAGAATTGATATATAGGCATCCCCTTAATATTTACAAGATAATTGGTAAATGTTAAGGGGATGCCTAGATAAGAGACTGAATAATTTTGAACAAGTTTTGCTTTGTGCTCTGGCCCAACTCCAGTCTATAATCTCTGTGATAACAGAGTTCTGGGATCAGGCTCAAAGTTTTGTTGAGAAAGTATACTGACTATACATACCATAGCACTAATACATGTTGCAGCAGCCCTCTTATTAGAGGGTAAAAATGAGCCAAGGCACAGATTTCTTGTTAAACAGAGCACNGGACGAGGCTGTATCGGTTAATTAACACAGCTGTTACTTATCAGGGGTGAGGTCACCTGTATTCCCTTCTCCTACAATACAGATATGTGAATTTTGAATTAGGTATAGTTCATAATCTAATTTGTTGAGATATAGGTCAAGTTTGACTACTCACCATCCACCTTATAGACAAATGCACAGCATACCACTGGCAATTCCAAGGACAAATGTTCTTTGTTTAGTATTCCATACCAGGATAAAACTAGTACTCATTGCATAGAAGAGCTTAGAATTCAATTATTGCATCTTTTGGTAATCATATCCCATTTTTCAAAGAAGTTTGCTGTATGTGGGTAAGGAAATAAACATTCCTAGCAAAAACACTGAACAACTTTAAAATCAGTTCTTCCTTATTTATACTATTATTTTATACAACATCTGAATGTTAAAAATAAAAATACTTTTTACATTCAGATCTTGCTAAATCTCTAATGTATAGTTATGAAGGCGCCTTTCGCTTCTAGGATAAGAGTGTAAAGCATTCAGACGTGAAAAAATACTTTTGCAAATTACACTAACATGAATTATTATCATAGGTTATGCCATGAACTCAGAAAATGTTTCTACAATTTATTGCATGCCCACAGAGAAATACTCTCTAACTAAAACTGTTCAAGCCACAGTAGTATCTACTCAACCAGGAAAAGAGTCCACATCATAGCTTTGCAAGAAATAACTTGATATGACAGAGTATCTGATAAAAATATACCTCTGCAAAAATTCAGCAAAATACTTCAATTTCATTAAATCCCAGAAGGTTGCAAAACCACCAGAAATTGGATATTATTTCTGGTTATCTTATGAGAGGGGAAAAAGCAAATTGCAATTGGGATATAACCTCTCCATGCTAACAGAGAGAAGCTTTTCAAGAATAGATTTTATGCCCCAGAGGACGCAGAAGTCTGGGGAGTGAAAAGCAAGAGCACTGTTGCAGATCATTTCTAAACCATTCTGAATTCAGGGTGAAATGCAGCCTGAATATCACAAAATCAAAAACTCAGGCTCCCCAGTCCATTTCCATACTAAAGCAAGCATCAATCTCATCAAATCGTGGTATCATTTGCATTTATCACCTTTGCATTTTTCTATTTCTATTATTCTATATTTTCTATAACTTTGTTCATGAATTTTACATTATTTCTGTATTTGCAGTACCATTCTGGTTCTACACTGAAAATACCATCCAAGGTTTACTTTGTATTGCCACAGAGCGAGTCAGAAAAAAAAATTCAATAAAAATGTAAAAAAGAGTTCTGATGTCATTGTTCAAAAAGTTGTAAAAGAAAAACAGGTATTTTTGGTCATTCATATAGGTCATTCACAAAAATAAAAACATAAAATATACTCACTTTGAGTGGTCACGTATTTCTCACTTTCATAGTTACCATTAGTTTTTTTCAGTAGGGAAGTATAGAAAACAGTACTAATTCAAATTTTAATTAGCATTGTCATAAGTAATCTAACAGGATAACAACACTAATTAAATTCACAGTTTATACTAAATTGAAACTTTCTGTAAGTCTTCATGGGATTGAGTATGTAGTGCAAAGGAACAATAACTTACCAAGAGCATCTCTTCCCCAGACCTGAGGATTGCCCTATATTAGTATTCTCTGTTAACAGCTAATTGAAAGTTCAGATTTTAAGTTCTTAATAACACACATTATATTTTATTAAAATGTGCTCACTCTGATATAAGAAAGTAATAGTAAAGATATTAAAGATCTATTAAAGATAATACACATGGACTAAATGTAAAATAAAAGCTTGTACTTTGGAGAAAGCATCCTGGAACACACAAAGAAGGAGATTTTGAAGTCCCAAAGTGGTTTTTAGGAATGTAAGATATGTCCTAGATAGGCATGTGTAGCACAACTTTTTATTAAGTATCTGAGATCTTGGTCACATATTGTTGTACTCATAGAACTGATTTCTTAAACCACATGACTTTGCTGATTATACTCTTGAGAGTATCCTATGCAGCTTGAAGCTACTCCATGCTGCTAAATGGGAGCAGTTTTGGAAGAAATGCACAGAGGTGGTTGAAAGGGTTCATTCATTCATTCATTCATTCATTCATACTTTTTAAAACAAATATAGAAAGCTTGATGAGGAGAGAACAATATCAAAAAATTCCATACCCAAATACGTATGTAGAAAAAGGGGTGCTCAAGGAGATAGAGACATAATTAAAATTTACATTTCTAAAATCAAAACCAGATATTGATAAATTAGCTGGATGAATGCCTTTTCAACCATTAAATTCCTCTTTATTGTCTTACATTTAATTGCACACATTGTCTAAGAATTAATATTAGCTAATAGACTTGTTATCTTCTTTATTAGTGCTCATTATGCTAAGCTACACTGCTGTATTGGACAGCTGCCATTCTTATTTAAATTTTGTACACTAAATATATTTAAACCTTAACTGTGGCCAAACATTAAAAATAAAGGAAAGAATTCTGGGAAAGAAAATAGAATTTATATGTCTGAATTAATCCATTTACTAAAGTATTATCAAGTAAGCAAGAATAAGAATAATCTTATTTGACAAAGGAAATAGCAGGTGGGATAGGTCTTTTATATCATAAATATCCATCAAACTGAGATGGTGCTAAATCCATTTTAAAAGGATTTATCCTTTAGAGTGCTTTAGAGGATAAGGTTTAAAATGTGTCCCATATCTCTCTAGATGCTTAAATGTTTATATCAAGAAAGAGCTGCAATTATGGCAAGACTGAGTTGTTATTATAGACAGGTGTTTTGAAATGGGACAGACAACTGGCTAGAGGACTACGTAGATCTTGCTATTTTCACATATTTTTTCTTGTAAATTTTCTATTAGTTCATCAGAAGCAGGAATTTTTGCACTATTAATACATTTTATACATTTTTAATTACTTCGTGTATTCTGTCTGATGACTTGTGGGTAGATTTGCCATTGCCAATCTCTTGTCATAACCTCAGTCTCATGCTTAGGTTTCATGCTTCACATTTTTATGATTTTTTTTTTTTAATCCCCATATGGAGGCAGTCTGAACAAGTGAAGACTGAGGATCAATGTGAGTAATTGAGCAGCACTCACTCCTGTGAGCACCGGGGGTGGTGCAGAGCCACTTGGGGGCTGCCACTACAAAGGGAGGCAAGAGAGGGATGGCAGCCTACAACTTCAGCTTTTCAGAAGTTTTTGACCCTGTCAAGGCAAATGGCACACAATGGACTGACTGCAATTTTTTTCAAGGAGGAATAAGTGTCTAAGATGAAGCACTAGAAGCCAAAAGTATACCTCTTTTGTGTGTGTAACTTATTGAAACCGATAACTGAAGAAAACAAAAAAACCCCATATTTGAGACTTCAGGTGTTTTTTAAAATTATTTTTGGTAACTAAATATAAACCTATGGTAGAAGAAATGTATTTCTCTCAAATTTTTTTAATTAAATATAAGCTTTAGTTTTGGTAAGATATACCATGGTTTTAATTTAGACACTTCAAAATAATCACGACCATTTCAAGAGCATTATTATTCAAATGGATGGTGGAAAAGATGAGCTGGTTGAGTGTGTGTATCTCATCACCTCAGCACTGATGTCCTGCCCTAGTAAAAGGAATCATTACGCCAGAATTCATTGCACCAATGAGGTCCAAGTTGGACCTGTACTTTGAAGGTTCAGAAAACAGATTTAGCCTAATTAAGAGACTTTCTAGTGCCTCCTCTATCCTCCTCTGCATAGGGTGATAGAAGGACTGAACTCATGAGTTAAGCATGCCAATGGGATATCTGAAATCTGGGACACACCTGGGCTGCTTCTCAGTGCAATAAGGCATGACACCCTGTTTTGCACAACCACAGGTTAAAAATCACACACTTTACTCACCACTGGCTTTTATCTGAAATCAAACATGATGGTACCAAGTCAAGGGGGAAGACAGATTTGAATTCAGGTGGTGCCCTGCATTATTACATAACTAACCCATCCTGTCCAGCTCCCATACACAACATTTTCCTGAGGCTCTCTTGCATAGCAAGTGCCCAGTTTTAACAATTAAGAGATGAAGAGACACAGACAATTGGCACTGGCCCTCTGCAGCTTTCATACCACTGTGAAGGTAAACACAGCTTAAACACAGCTGCTGGTCTTTCCTCAGTCTGCAAGCTTGTAGAAATGCTTCAGGGTTTCTCTTTAAACCATTTTCCATCCATTACTCCAGGTTCAAATTATCTGAACTGCACTTTCAAAAATCTGTGATCAGGAAGCTCAGTCAAAAGGTATCTCCGAAAGAACAACAGAATCAGTTGTTTTCCTCTGGCAGTGCAAGTTCCCCAAGCACAAAACCAGACAACCAGAAAGCAAGGAAAAGATTCCCTAATTTTATCTGCAGGACTTGTAATGAATCAACTAGAGGGCAGGNTTTTTTTTTTAAATTTTAGAAAATTATATTAAGCAGTGAAATGGCAAGAGTTTATGTATCAGTCCATATATAGATACCTTCAGCACGCTGATTCACAGAAAGTAGCTGAGGGCCATAGGATGTCAGAATACTCCTGGGCAGACCCTTCAGAATGTGCAGCTACATTTACTGTTTATCCCTTTCAGTTATGTTTACTCTTAATTCTAGCAAATTCATCCACTGCTGAAATTCCTCTGGCTCCTTCCTTCTTCCTAATTTCATTTACAATTTTCAAAACCACAGAATACCCTCTGAACCATGAGAACCTCTGCTTCCCACTCAGTGGTGTGAGGACAGACCTGTCTAGCAGAAATAGGAAAGAAAGGAGAGGGAAGAAGGAAATAAATTGATATTTTTACTTGCTGGTTTTGTTTAATACTTTTAGAGATGTATGAGCACAGCCTAATCCCCTCAGATCACCTCCTTTACACAGAATTTGATATTGCCCAACTAATCTGGGTTATTTTGAAATATCACTGCTCCCTTCACAGCTCTACTGCAAGGCATGTCACAGTAAGCAGCATTCAAATAAGTAAAACATGACTACCCAAATGTTTAAATTATGCAAAATGCTAACAGTGTTCTAAATACAGGAAAAGTGTTTCTTTAATGCTCTTTTCTGACAGTTCACCACAACTCCATCCATTTCAAAGGCTTCTGCTCCCCACACAGAATTAAATAGCGGCTACAAATGTCCTTTGAACAAGAGCTGCCTTCAGTGGGATAGGAACACAAGCAGCCTGGGGACTGGTATCAAACAGTCCCCCAAAAGAAAGATTATGAAGCAACCAAGGACATCTAAAGAGAGAAATCTAGGCTGAGAACTATTTGAGGAATTATCTTGAGAGAGATTTCTTCCAGAAAATACATGAGATATGGTTTATGCTGTAAAGTATCTTCTATCAGCATGGTCCAGGGCATACATATATTCTAGTCTGATTTCAGTCCTGACAGCTGAATTCTGACCTTCTGCAAGTAGAGTAATAGCAATCCTTGGAGTCCTGTGACCCTTTGATTGACACTAGTGCATTGTGATGGTCTGTGTAGGTGTCTGGAAGCACAAAGAGCTCTAATGCCAATGTGGCAGTGCCATTGTGTCCATAACACTGGTGCTGCTGGCTGGATCTATAACTTGGCTGCTACCCAAGGATTAAATGACTATACATTCACAAGCTTTCAGATGTCACTGTGTCTTGGAAATGCCCCTTCTTTGCCTAGGTCATCAAGGGGATAACCACAAGTTGACCTTACTGCCCTGGATAAGGAAGGTATCTTGTCTGTTTTTTCAGTCTGAGGATATAATAAAACAGTACAGAAGGTCAGCTGCCAGAAATCAGAGGGAATATAGATGTTCCTTTAGACATTTAAGAAAAGACACATAATCTAATGGAAGATGCTCTTCACCACATGGGAAAAGCCAAGATCTGAAACAAGAAAACAAAGAACATAAACAAAGGAGTGCTGCCACAATGCTGTGTAGGGCTTAGTGCCATCTTGAACAGGGGTCAGAGCCATTCCAGGAATAAGGAATACTCTTGCAACACCCAGTGAAAGGCTACCCAGTATCAAAAGGCAAGGAAGAGTTCATAGGGCAAGGAAACACACAAGATGAAGAGCCCATAAATGACCATGAGCTCTTTCAGACTCAACAAAACCATGAAGAAAGATGGAAAAGGAAACCAGCAGTTTACAACTCTCTGTACCACAAGCATTAAAAAAATAAGGTAAAAGAAGATCATTCCTTATTGCTTCAGTATTTGCTTCTGTGTCCCATCACAATCTCCAAACACTTCTCTCCCCGTAAATGTCAGAAACCAAGAGTCTCTATTTCAAGGTAGCCAGTTTGTTTTGGGAGCATGTATGTGGTAAATGAAGGTACACAGCTTGCAAAATTGTTAATCAATCTCAGCCTGTGAAGAGAAGCATGCCAAAAACAAGTTGTTCCCTGAAATCTAGTGTGTGGTGGTGTTTGTTGTAAGCTATAGGTTTCTTATTATATCTTAAAAAAAAAAAAAAACACACCAAAAAAAAATACAGTCAACCAAAGAAAGTCTGGATTCACAAAGAAAACACTTTATCAGAGGCTTACAATGTAGTCAAAAGTAAACATGGTCACAAAGAAAACAAATAAAAATGTATATGGAACATTACTGATTTAACTTAATTTAAGTGTGGTAAAGATCTCAAAGTTTATCAGTAAAGAATCCAGAAACTGGATACTTGGACTAAGCCACATTGCAAATATACTAATAAGAACTCTGCAAAAGTAGTGTTTCTACATGAAAATACATGTGTTTGTAGTCAAGACCAAAAGGTCAAGTGCAAAGGAAACAGCTTGCATGTTGCACTTTGGTTCAATAATCAGACAAATTACAGAATGTTGTAAGAACAAAACTGTAGCAACAGCTCCTCTGAGATTAATTTTAGGGTTTTTTAACAGTGCACAATTATTTAAATTTTTCTGGAGTAATGACTGATTTTTTGCATCAGTTTTTTCTAAAAAGAAAATGAATTTTGTCTTACTGTGGGGGAGGGAGGAGAACAAAGACTCTCCTCGTGTTCAGATGGTGGTGGAGGAGGAGGTGCTGGCCCAAACCACTGGCCCACATTGTTATGCAATGTCCTCATGCTCCCGTGAGCAACAATGTGTGCCACGGTGAGTGTGTATCTGCCTTTCTTTGCTGCTCTGCTCCAGCAGGTCACCTCTGAGTAGAACATGTAGGTGTTGTTAGTTCTACAACTTCTTGCAGCAACAGCAGGAATATTTGGTGAGTTAGGATCTCAATATTGTCCTGAGATGCTTCTGCTGCTGAACCAGCTTGTATCTGCTCCAACAGTAAATAATTCTGTGTCATCTCTGTTACAGTTTCATGAGCTAGAGACCAGTCTGGGCCCAAAAGACTTGCTGTTGGGATAGTGATGACACTGAATGCTCCTGCTTGGCCTTGATATTTGCTGTCTGTGGATGATGAACATGCTTACCCTGCATTTTCTGATACTGAAATAATTACTGCTGTCCAAATCTAGGCAGGACAGCACTGTGTATTTCCATCATCAAGCCAGCTCTTGCTCATCTCACAGCTGATGGCACTGCAGGGATAGGAAGAGGATGATGCACAATTTCAGGAATTATATCCCCCTGTCTGAAAGTTCTGCAACAGCCAAAATGTAGCTACATTTTCCCACACTTGCTACGGAGTATTTAATGGGCTCACAACTACTACTCCACCATAAGCAATTTGAATGGTATGTAAATGCCTTTGTCATCTGTTGACTTCCATTTGCTGTCTTCATCATGCATTTCTCAAGTGATCTTATTTCCACCATAGCATGTGCTGCTCTAGTAGTTGCTTTAAATGAAGAAAACAAAAGAATGGGTTACAGGTACTCTAAAACAAAGTATCTTAGTTCATTTTTCCAAAATAGAAGTTTCTGATGAGAAAGTTGTAAAGAGAGTAAAAGACAGTTTGAGAAACAGTGGTCAGGAAACAAGCTGGAGATAGTGGCTGGATGATTTAAAAAATCCCCACAATGAAGATGAAAAAATGAAATTTTAGGAAGTTTGATCCTCATCACCTACTGCACCCTGAGAGCAGATCTTTTACAGCATGACACAATGCTGCATGCCTGGAAATATTAGGACAATAGAGGAAGGTTGTGCTGCAATTAATTTCTGCCACTGTGAACACTGTTGTGAGAAAGGAGCACCTTAGAAAAATATTTAAATAGGAAAGAAGTAAAAAACCATGAAAAACTTAGAAGTAGTGTGCTACCAGATATTTTATTAGCACAATGTTTTAGTGCACTGATTAGTACTTGCAAGTGGCAGCAGTTGGATTTTGATCCATGCTGGATTAAAAAATAAATAATCCAGGCTGTATCTTTTGAAATCCTAGAAGAATGATTGTGAACTATTCCCCTTATTATGTAACAAGATGCAATAAATCACCTGAAGTAGCATAAAAATGCTTATCAAAAAATAAAATACTTTTAAGAGCTATGTTAGTATTTTTGACTCCTACTGATTTAAAAGTCTATTTGACTTACTGACTGTTTAGGAATATGAATCAAGACTCTAATATAGATTAACTACTAGGGAACACTATCTTCTACTGAGTGTACTAAAATATCACAGTGTCAGTAACATATGAAGGCAAATCCTACATCTGCAATGGCAGTTTCAAAACACACTGGTGCACTTGTCAATCAAAAGACTGTACAGTCTCCAAATTTAAAGTAATTGAGAAATAATTCCGGATTACAGCTTTTACCCAGTTACTCTGTGCATGGGGAAATCCCTGGGGTTACAAGGCTCCTTTTCTAAGCATGTCTAGAACAAATAGCACTATATTAAGATGTAGTACAAATATTTGGTTCATTGCTTCATGGTTCATGGATACTTTGCTGATGGAAAATAGGCTGCTTTTGTGTTTCATTAACCTTTTCATTATCTGGAGCATAAGTCAATGCTGCTCCTCTAAGAATGAAGGGATAGAAAACTGTCAGGGGAAAAAAATGAAATACAATGATCTCTACAATTTAGTCACATATCCATATAAAATTCAGGACTGATGAACAAATGCTGGTCATATATGTTACATTACACAGGTATTAACCAAAACATTTATACCTTGCAATTGTGTGAGCTGGTATGCATAAATTTTCTTGTGAAGAAGAATATATCAAGATCGTACTAGGGATTGTAAAATAATAATATTAAAAGTGTGCTTCTTATCATTCTGAAAGATGTCTAAATTATCATTATTAAAAGATTAAGCAGGACCCCTAACATTGTTTTGCTTTTGAAAACAGTATGATATTGAATGCCTTTAAGAGCTAAATTCAGTGCTGTGATCCAGTGAGAATCTGGAAACCCTCCAATCCCAGTCCTTAAAGGTAGTGAGACACAATACTTAGAAGCAATGACATTTTAACATAAATAGAAAAGCTTCTATTGACCCTAAAGCGATTCCTGATTGCCCTAGTGTACAGCAAACCTAAATCCGTATTTTGGGATATGAGCAGAAAATGCTTCTCTGGAAGAATCAGAAAGGAAAATCAAAATGTGCTTGTTCTGCATCCTCTCAAGAGATTCCAAATAAATCCACCCAGATGATAATGGCAGAAAATAAGGAATGTGTATTTCTCTAGTCTGCCACAGTTTTGTTCCAGATGGATGGAGGGAGGAAAGAGAGGAGGAGACTTTATTAATCATCATTCTCTATATAGCTTTAGCTATCTTCTTAGAGAGCTCATTTCAGAAGGCTTTTATGCTGGAGATCTGTGTATCAGAAAAGTTATGTAACAAAAATTCATCAAGACTAGGCAGCCACACCCAAATCTGGGTAGATTTAGATGTATTATTTCTTCCCCAAACTGATCTAAAAATTCCAACTATTTTATCAGCCTAAACTGACTTTCTAGCAGAAGGATTTCTCTAGTGCTGGGTTGGAGACAATTCATAATAGAGTGTGATGGCTTAATTATGAAAAGATGGGCATCAGGGAACTGCACAAGAATTGTTCAGGTGGAACTCCACAGCTGAGAATTCCAATGTGCTTTTTCAGAAAGCATTGCCACTGCCAGTATCTGAGTAAGCTGCCACTACACAGATGCAGCTCTGCTTAGGGTGAGTGGAACCAGGAAGCAGAGAAATTCTGGGACTCATCTCCACCATCACTCCACCAGGCAGTGCTGCAATAATGCTGTGGGTGCATAAGAGCAAAAAAACAACATGTACAGACAGGTTGGAGAATGAAGCGCAGAAAGTGGTGTTGAATATTTCAGGTAATAAACCATTAACCCTTTTTTTCTTTTTTTCCCTCTTTCTTTTCAATTGCCAGGTGGATGAATAGACTAGATTTTGTCCTATATTACATCTATAAAATAGCAGAGAGAAAAGTGAGGTTTGGTGCATGGGAGGTTTAAAAGATGTCTCCAATCTGGACTAGGATGCTGCAACACACCCTAGGTAATATCCCTCCTCTTACTTGGGATCCTGTCACAGAGATACCAGTTACCTGTGCAGGCAGCAGTTAAGGAAGAGCTCTCAGAATTTTTTTCCAGTTATCTGTTGAGGTTGGTTACTGCAGTTTTCAGGGACTTGCTGGGTCTGTTTGATTTCCCCTTACTCCAGGGCACATCCTGTTCCTGATAGCCATGTTTCAATTAGAAACAAATGGAAACAAAACTGTTTCTTATTCCTTAACCTTTTCACCCATAATTTTGCCCTCAAGAATTTATTCAGACCTTTGAC
Source organism: Hylia prasina (assembly GCA_013397195.1). Taxonomy (NCBI): domain Eukaryota; kingdom Metazoa; phylum Chordata; class Aves; order Passeriformes; family Sylviidae; genus Hylia; species Hylia prasina. Next base: position 397,607 of record VYXD01014089.1, on the reverse strand, counting down.
ACACCTGCTCCATCTAACTACTTCTCTACAGAACAGCATGTGAAGGGACTCGAGATGTGAATTAATTCTGCTGATACGAAGACACCAGGGAATATGCCAGTGCAGATTAGTCATTTGCCTCATGGGATGATAACATGTCAGAAAGAAAATAGCAAAAATATATCAGGAAATCTAATGTGTCTGATGCTTTGCACAACACATTACAGGAATGAAAGATATTAAGCTTTGATACAGTCACAAAGCATTCACGTCACTTTAAAGAGAGATTTACATGGAAGCCCAGGTGCATTTGTGGATAATGAGACACTACTGCAGCTTTGTCTTCTGTACTGATTTCTCCTTCACGTTAAAAAAATTGTACAGAATACAGACATGTTTAAACAACTTTAAATACCACCTGTGATGTGAAGGAAAAGTGTAGGTTAGTGGTGACAATTTCAGCTTCAGATTGTCTATTTTGGCCTGGATGTCAAGAGAAAAAAAGCTATTTGAAGCTTTTTCAGTGCACAGAGAATAGCTGAAACAAGGACCATTTTTAACTTCTGTTTTAATTTTGCTCACTTGCCTTCTTTGTCTCAGATTTTTGCCTCTAGTCTTCATTACCAACTTTGATAATGGCTTCCAGCCCACCACTTCCCAAATCTATAAAAAGAGTCATAATGAAAATTATCACAAATATAAAAGAAATTTTAAACAGCTATTTAAACAAACAGACATGTAACCAGTTTTCTTTTGTGATACATTTTTGTTAGGACAAAATGTGTGTTGGACTCCTCCAGGCTTAGAGACTAAATTACCTCCTTTTTCACCAGCCTAAATAAAATCACACAATTACAGAATTACAGAGTATGCTGAGTTGGATGGCACACACAAGGATCATTGAGTCCAGCTTCTGGCCCTGCACAGCACCATCCCCAAGAATCACACCACATGCCTGAGAGAATTGTCCAAATGCTCCTTGAACTCTGTCAGGCTGGTGCTGTGACCACTTCACTGGGGAGAAATGTTATCTCCTTCCCATTCACACTGTTTGCACAAATTACTAAGTAAACACTTTTTAGTTACTACCATTTTAACTAAGAAAGTGTCAGTTTTCCTTGTTCATGAAAGATCCAAATATGATTTCTTTAATCCACATCACTTACCAATGATCTGTAAAACGAATTTAAAAATCAGTATGAAAGCCAAACCAGAAAATTTAGGAAAGTATTAAAAAACGCAGAAAAAATTGTGAGGAAAAGAAGAAAAGTGCCTTATGCTTTCATATGTCAGAGTTTCTTATGGCTGTGTTTTTCATTTGCCTTTCTGATAAGAAAATTGGATTTTCAGACATACGGGTTTGAACTGTGTCCACTGATCACCTGATCTGGATGTAATGGGGAGCGCCTCAGTTAAGCAGGGGACAGATGAGAAATTCCAAGATTGAAACAAGTCTGGGGGCTCCTCACAGTCCCAGCCACGAGGGAGAGAAGGAGCCACACAGCCATGTGCAGTAAACCTGCCTGCTGACACCCCCCAAGGCCAAAGTGCCTGCATGCCCATTCTTCTTCAGTGGCTTGTGTTACAGCACCTGGCACTGAATCATCAGTGGTCCTGCTGAGGAAGCATGAAAGTTGATAAAATAGGGCTACAAAAAATGTTTTGTGGGAAGATGTTCCCGTGTGTTGTGATCCAACAGCCAGCCCACAGCATGGCTGGAGCGCTGCCGCTCACACCAGCAGTGCCGATACCTCACAGCAGGCAGCACAGGCAGGCAGCAGGGTAGTCTGACACACCAAGGATCAACAGATTTGTTATTTCTTACATCTGAAGGGTAAGAAAGACAACTAATAAACACTGTATAATGATCCCTAAGTGGCAAACTGTGAAAAGATTTAATGATTTTTAGCCTTTCATTTCATCTTCTGAAGCAAGCTGTGTTTTGACATGTACAGTACAGTATGGCATGGAAAACTCTAAACATATGGAAAAAATATATAATTTCATCAAGTTCTGGAGAGTTAACGATTTGGTTTACAGGAAATTCTTATGACATGGCTTAATGATCAAGTTTTAACACTCTTGAAGAGAATACAGAGAATGTGAAGTTAGCTGAGCCTGAAACAGGAGCAAAGGACACTGTGAGGGAATGGTAAGTGTGACCCAGCAAAGGAAGTTTCCCAATCAGGCATGGCCTTGCTATAAGCTGATATTTGGTACCATTTGTTCTGAATAAGCAATGACTAGGAGAGGTCAAATGGCTTGGACTTCACAAGTTAAATCTGCTCCTTAACTACAATGCTATTAAGTGCATTTTACTGAACAAATAGAAATTCAAGGCAAAAAATTGTAGTTTAACTGGGGAAATTCATTTTTTCTATTCACATTTTTCTACTTAAATTCAGTCCTTTCCAAAACTATGCAACAGAAAGACAAAACATAAACAGATGAACTCAAGCTTATCCATATCGAGGTTTAAGTACAGCCCTAAATGTAAGCCCTAACTCAGGTCAGCCCTAAAGATGAATGCTTCTAGAGGTATCTCTGCAGATATGCAACTGTGCTATGAAGTCTCAGCATATCAGATCCCCTACCAAATGCAGTTTTCTGTAATGTTTTTCTTAATATAAAGATTAATGGTTGTTTAAGAAGAACTTTTTACAAGTTCTGTTACATATTTTTACAAGGCATTTATAAACTAAAATATGAATTTTTACATAAAGATCTTAATGTGGGTTTTTTATTAATTACAAAATTTGTGCACAGAAATATTAAAATTTTCTTATCAATTATAAACCTAAGTACACTGTAGGGATTTGCACACCATTAAGTCAATGACGTTCTGTCTTGTTTTCTCATTGAAGGTACTGTTATGTGGAATCAAAATATTACAAAGATACTACTCTTCTTACTGTTTGGAGGAGCCCTTTACAGAAGGATACATAGTGTATCAGCATAGCTTTGTACTGTGACCAAAACTACAGGAACTTTTAAGAAACATACTGGTGAAACCATTCTTGTTTTCCTCTATTTGCAACTCTTAATTAAAAATGCAACTATTTCTAATGGTGTATGAAATCTGGGAAATAAGGTTGGGCTTGAATTATATTTTCAATAGAATACAGAAGGAAATTAAACATCGTAAGAGAATTTGCATCTGGTCTACTTTGCCGAGGAAGGTCTTAAGATCAAATGGGAAGTCAGAGGCAAGAACATCACAAAGGCTGAAACAAGGGGGTCAAATGCCACAATGTCAGCAGGATTGGAAATGGCTTAAATTTGGGTCAATTTTGATCACATGAATGTGAACCAACCTCCTTTCTCCTCCAGCCTAAAATCATCTCGCAGATTAATTTCTTTTGTAGTCTGTTTACAAGGAGTAATGGAATATCTTGTCCGAACTGAATTTTTGGAAGAAGCCTGTATAGCTGTGAAATACAGAATAGCTGAGTGAATCCTACCTCACAACACCTGAGGCTGTGTGGAGACTTCCCACTTCTCTGCTATGCTTCACTGTGACAACTCTGTAATCTGGAGTCTCACAGGTCTGGAGTCTTAGACCATAAGGATTCTATTTACAGTACTTGTTAAACAATGAAGGTTGTAACACCAGTGCTAGAACTGACCAGTTCATGTTTGCAAAGCACAAAGTAACAGTTTTGTTTTAAGTTTTGAAGGGCATCCAGTTCATTAACAGCCATAGTTGATGACAAAAATAGATGCTTTGAAAACCCACAAATCCATGGATTTGTAGAGATTTGAATAAAACATCAAATAGAAAGAAAATAACTGCTTTCAACAGGGTTGGTTGGCAGGCATTTTAAAATTTCTTCTTTTCACTTCTTCAAATCTTCAAATTTAGTAGTTAACAAAATTAATAAACAAAACATTACAAATAGGATTTGATTTAAATGTAGTCATGGGACAGGCAGATGCTTCTCCAGAACAAACACTGAAACTTTCTCCTATACAGAAATAAGTGAAAAAGATATTATCTATTAGATTAGTAAAGCTAAATCTGAACAATCACAGAGTCTGCAAAATCGATTTATCAAACTTGCCAGTCTATCCCCTGAAAAGACTCTTGGTTACTCATCCCAGTGAAAACTCGAGAGCAAAAAAAGGAAATGAAAAAGGTACCCAATCTACTATGCTAATACGTGAAAACAGGAGATTTAAATCAGATGCCAAGGTATGAAGATAAAGCAAAGCAATTGACTTGGGTGTCCTCAAACACACCAAATAATTAAGGTAGTCAGTTTTACACCTTTTTATTCTTCTAAAACATGCAAAATCATTTGTGTCACTACTGTCTAACAGTTACTAAGTGTCACATTAATCTGTTGCTTTATTTTGAGTTGTCTGTTCTGTCTGAAATATTAAAGCATTAATGAAAAAATACCCTTAAGGATACTGTCTTTATTACATAAAACAGAGATTCATCCTTGAAAGTTGCTGAAGACGAATAAATGCAAGGAAAAAACCCATCTATTTCTATTTACTATATATCCACTTACACATCATTGCACTGTGTACTATATCTCAGTTTTATAGGCAACAAACACATCAGCTGTTCAACTCAAGCACAACAAATCATTTTTACAGCATTGATTTGCAAATTTTGCTCACTGAATTGCATTGCTTCAGCCATTTGAAATTAATGTGATTGTTACCAGTAATAATGGTTTCTTTCACCACCACAACACCCTCATTAAACCACAAACAAATCATGAAACTGCCCCAGATTCTATAAAATAAATCTGTCCTTTTACCAGAAAGGAAGTACTGCTGAATCTCTTTAAAGTTAGCTGTATCTAAAAATTTTAAACCGAGAGGCAGAAGGACTTTTCTTTATGAAAGACTCATTACAGTACATAGATTTCTGTGCGCAGGAAAAGTAAAAATTGATTTTTCATATGTACAAAAAGCCAAATTCTTTTTATTAGCTCCATAATCATAACTGTGATGTTGCTTTTTGTGAGCTAATGACTTTCTTCTTATTGCCTAAGTCACATCCTCATAAATTGTTATATACAATATATACACCCTCTGTTGTTTCAATTGTTTCTTCTATTTAAGAGAAAATATTTCACACCCAAAAAGGCTTATATATATTATATAAATGATAAATATATTTTTATTTTGTATTTTTATTTATATTTTTGTACGTGGAAAAAGAAAATTATAAGCAAAGCTCCACATCAAATCTTCTATCCCTGTTTTATGTCTCTAGCCCCCCCCCAAAAAAAAAAACATATCAGAAAGAATTATATACATCAGTGATTAGGAACTGAACAAAACTTAACTTTTCATATTTCACATGTGTCTAGTCTCCCTTATGGACAAGTAGCTCTAGTTAAAAAGAAATTAAAATACAATCACAGCCACTGTCAGTGCTACATTAGGAGCACTCTTCAGTCATGTTTTGAGCTAAAACTGCAGCACACTTAGAAATAAATTACTGCTTCCCTTGCATGGCTGTATGTACCAGGTGTGTCACTCCTAAAATCATGCTAATTAAAACATAGACACAAAATTTGAAAATACTAGTGGGATTTCATAGAGCTAGTGCAGAAAGCTCTAAGTATGTGATATGTGCCATCTATCTTAATGCTGCAGTGTCACCCCTGGCAGAAGCATAATGATTCTTTGGAAGGGGGAGTAAAAAGCAAAATGAGCTTTTTGCAGCCTCTGTGGCTAGTTACAGACAGCAGTCACTTGTGTACCTGTCCTCTCAGAAACAGCTTGGGCAACAAGGATCCACACCTGAGACCACAAGGCCTGGCAATGCAGCACAGCAGGTACCCCATGGGACAGCACAGAGGAACAGCAACCTGCCTGCACATCCCCCTGTGGCTCCTGTCTTGTATTACTTTCCTGGATCAAGGTCTCAGCAAGACAGGTGCTCTTCAAAAATGATCATAGATTCTTTACAGGTTGGTTAGGTTGACCCCTGTGCCCATACCTAGGCTCCACATGGTGACTCTGTTTTGCAAGAGTAATGAGTACTGGAACATCCTTACCAGAGTCAGAAATCTCCCCGACATCCATCCCTGTCTCCTGGGACTGCTCTGACAAGGATAAACACCAGGATCAGAAAGCTCAGGAAACAGCCAAGGTAGCATCACTTTGACACAGAAGATCTTAAATTATACACTAATACAGCTCTTGGCTAATTACCATAGGATAAATAAATGACTGATGTTTCCTTTCAAGAGCAAAAAGCACAGGAAGATGTTGCTCAGTTGATAAACTGAATTTTTAGAAACTCACCTCTAGAAGCTGCTATTTAAAGCTTTATATTGAATTCTGTACCTACAAAGTATGACAAATATCTTTGCACCATCAAGGAGTGGTATCTAGCATGATACCAGCTGTTGGTTATTACCAAAGATACAGAATACTACTCTTGCTGGGATTACAATTTGGAGGAACACAAAAAAAGAAAAACTTCACAGAGATACAGCAGGTGTGGATATGGCCTCAAAAAATCTTTAAATACTGACTTTACTCTTCCTGCTTCATGCTGTGTAGTTAGTAAACACACAGCAGACAGCAGAATTGCAGCAGTATAAACCCAGCTGCACTCCCACTGAATAAAGCTCCACAGAGAAGGGTCATATTGTAACAAAGTCCATCTAGCCCTGTAATACAGGACAGCAGCCAAAATTATATTAAAGAACAAAAAAAGAAAGAGCAAAAAAAAACCCCCAAACCCCAAACCTACAACAACAAAACAAAAAACCTATGGTACAGAGAAAATCACTATAACTACTTTCTTTTAAAAAGAAAAAAAAAAAAAAAAAAAAGCCCAAACCTTTAAATCATATTCAGGTATGTTCCTAGTGTGCTGGTGGCCTATATGAAACAAAATGCTTGTGCCCATTGCATCCCTTCCTTTCTTATAAAAGCAAAACCAACAATATTTGCATGTAGTACAAGGGAGATGGAGTAGGGTGGAGGCAGATCGCTTTCAGAGAAGAACAGTGTTTTAACATGAATACATTTCTTTACAGAAGTCTTAGAAGATATTGGGCAGTATCATTATTTGTGACTTCCACAAACTAAATTATTAGTTCTGGATAAAGGATACAGGGCTATTATAATTCGGTTCTGGACTTTTAATTGTGGAATTTTCACGTTTTCAATTAAATGTTTAACTCAGTTTGCTATACACAATGGAGAAAGAGTTTTGGGAATTTAGCGAGCTGAACTATGCAGACAGCAACAACCTCTATATAATTTGTTTCTTTCATGGTGACTACAATTACAGTATACTGCTCTGCCAAAAAAAATCACCCCAAAACCTTCAAAACAAACTGTAGTTTATGGCTTAATTAAAACCTTAAATTTACCACTTAACACAATGAACATGCAGTCCTTATGAACTGACTTTACAAGCTTATCAAGAAAGCACTGCCACCATGGCACTGAGTAATTTTGTGTGACAAGAACCACACTTTAGCATGCAAGGAATTTGTATTCCAAATAAAAACAAAAGTGACACCAGATTTATCACTCAACAAAGACTCACAGTTTAGAAAGAACTACATGCCCTAGGATAGTCATTAAAATTAAGTATAATTCAGACAGTTTAATTACCTGGACGATAGCCTCTGAATAATTAAATACTAATTGAGTTTAGTAATCTTCAGTAACATATTTTCTAATCTATGTCTGTATGGAGAACAGTCAGCTCAGTAGTAATTCTACACCCCAAAAATACTGGGGTCTAGATCTTTCCTTACAGCAAACAAAGCCAAGGTAAACTTCTGCTCTACAATGAAGTTGTAGAAATCCACCACATTCATTTAAATATTCTTTCAGTTATAAATTCTTGAACTTGGTCCATGAAAACTATTGAATATTATTTTATTTTGAAGGAAGTAAGGTTAGAGATGAGTGTCTTCATTGCCAGTCTCTATTAGTCACAGGATGCAGACTTGTCTTCCAAAGGTAATAGTTATATTCCATGCCAATGCCTACGTAATTTCACTTCTTGAAGCTTCTATACTTGCACACTATTAAAGCAATCTAAAAACATCAAGAAAACTCATAGCATTGGATTATCTCAATTATTTTCTAACCTACTTGTGGTAACAGAAGAAAATTGGTGCAGTACGTTTATATGGCTCCAAAACATTTGATTGCACATGAACTTTGACTATTTATCTTTTATTACACACATCCAAAACTCAAGCATCTCCTTTACACAATACTATTTTGTTCTGAAACATTTTGATCAATGTAAAAAAAGGTCAAACACTCATGCTTTTTTTTGTGTGTTGTGGAGGCTTTTTAAGCCTTGAAGTCATAACCATTTATCCAATTGCTTCCTAATCTCTATAATATTTCTAAAGTATTCTTTACCTTCACAGCACGCTCAAAGGTTGTGCCCTACTACACAGCCATGTCATATTAAACTGCCTTCAAGAGAATTTATAGGCATTAAAACTATTTCTAGTTTTCGCTAGAAAATAAGTCAGAGGGGAATGAAGAAGTGGTGCACAAAGCAAGCTTAAACTGAAGCTTCTTAGGAAGACACATTTTAGAATGCAATAATAAGTCACATGAGATTTCACAGGAAAAGTTACTCAGCTATTACTATTATACAGCATGCTGGTGGAATCTCCTGGAACTTAGTTTACTTCTTACTTGTGATAAAATTTCCCTTATTGACAATTAATGTTTCATTGTTTTTTTCAAAGATGTGAAAAAATGAAAGAGTACGCAGCAGTTAAAGTTTTATCCATTACTTCAGTGTAATATTTTTCAAGTCTTAATGCAGCTTATCAAAATTGTTTTCCTGTGGTTTTCTAACTTTTTTCCCTTTCAGTAGCGTGAAATATTGTACTAGTGGTAGGATTATTATGCCATTTCTGAACTGTCATCTGGTCATCATGCCATTCCCTTTCTGAACGTTATTTGCTCCTTACAGTGGAAAGCAACTCAAACTAAAATGCATTCAGCACAACATGGAGCAAAGCTACCCATAATCTTGAAGAAAATATAAACTATCCCTAAACACAGAAGGTTAAACTAAAATATAAATTTACTCTTAAACAGCTTGCTGAACTAATCAAGTGTTGTTATTATTGTCTCTCACTTCACAAAAACATTACCTCTCAAGAATATATTAAAGCTTCTCAGACCTCACAATCAAACTAATGCCAGGAAAACTGAGCTGTAAATCACAGCAATAAATGCATTTTTTTTCAAAGTGTTAGAAGCTCAACTACTTTTGAGTCCTTTTATTTATTTTTATATATATATACTTTAGTATATAAAGTGTATATATATACTTAGTATATAAAGTGTGTGTATATATATATATATAAAGTATATATATATATACTTTATTATAGTAGCTCATTTTCTGTGATAACTTCATTAGACCAGAAAATAGGCAACTGTTTCATCATTCCATTTAATGAAATAGGAAGTGGAACTTTCAAAAGTATTCACTCTTATCTGGGCTTTTCTCCAGTTGAATTTAGTGGGAGTTTTATCTAAAATGAACATATTTATGTTTGGGCCATTGGAGCTGCTGAAGGAGGTTACGAGCTACCTACATTGTAGCTACAAACCTGTGCTGCTGATCCATGAGATTCCAACCAGGCACAGCAGCCACTCATTACTTTTTCTTTGAGCTCTGCTGGACATCAAATGAATGACATTGCATGCATTGTTTTCTGAGAAATAATTTAGACTGGATAGTCTCATTTCATTTTGTTCTCTCAAGGATAAAAATGAAGGTCTAGACCTCCATGGGAAAAAAGGACAGCACTGAAGACTACTTAAAGACTATTTAGAACACCTGAGAGTAAAGACTGTTCTGTGCTCATTTTTAGCTTTGGACACACTCAAATGAAAATGAACGTCTACTACAACTATAGCTTTGGACAAGAAACTAGCAAAACAACCAGTAGGAACCACCGAGAAAAGCAAATAAAAAAGAAAGGAAGTGGACAAAATATTATTAGGATTTTCTATGCTCCATGCTGCTTACTGGATTTAATTTCTATTTTGAATTATTCCTACTTCCCTTCCTATATTCCTCTTTTTTGTATGATGATTCAAAATAAAGCTCTAAGCTGTATTTTGTAAGGATTGGGATAACAAATATGGAGATTGATACTAGAGCACTAGGTATTGTTTATTGACTGAATTCAACAGGTCATGTAGCAAATGACTCCTTTTTAAAAAGAGTGTATAAGTATTGCCAGTACATTGGGTTGTAATCAAAATATTTTTGGATTATAAAACTGGGGATAAAGAGGGAAGGAGAAGAGGATTAGGGGAGGTGGGGACATGAGCCTTACAGACCAGGAGGCCAAAAGAAGCCCAACGGGAGCATGTTCTACTTTTGGAGCATGAGTTAATTTCCCTCTCTGGAAGATCAGTTCACCACTGGCCCAGACAGAATCAGAGAATCATAGAAACTCCTGATTTGGAAGAGACCCACAAGGATCACTGGAGTCTAACTCCAGGCACTTCACAGGACCATCCCCAAGAGTCACACCATGTGCCTTAGAGTCCAAACACTTCTTCATATCCTTGTTTCCATTTTTTCTACAATTTGCAACAATTATTAAGTTATTAGCACAATTATTAAGTTATTAGCATGGAAATGGGAGTATTAGAGGAAATTAACCCAAACTCTATGGTACCAAAAATTATTAAAAGATTCCACTTATTTTTTCTAATGCTCTGAAGCAGACCGTCAAATACCATGAACAAATGACAAAACTTTTTTCTAAGAATTTACATTAGAAAAACATTTTTTTAACTGATCAATTTATACACTAAAAAGGTTAAGCTAAAAGCACACCTAAGAAAGCAATACCATGGAAAAGACTTTTCAACAGTATGTAAAGAGAAAGGGAAAAATAAAGGAAAAGCTATATTACAGACTAATACAACTTCTATTTATGCTATAGATACCATTTAAGTTTACATAATAAACCTGTACTCTGCAGGTAAAATTCACAAATTACCTTTCAGATCTCAACAGGAAAAAATAAGATATATATTTATTCACATATCTTCACATCATTTACCTCCTGTAACATTTGTTTCTATGATCTTTTTATTCATAGGTTCTTCTCATTTCAAAGCAATCTCTGCAGCAATTTCTATTTTGTATATATGGGGTTTCAGGTGCACTAGTCTGCTTCCTGCCTTCTCCTGGTAATTGCCTTGAAGAGCCACACAGAGTTGAGTGTTAGAAAAATGCATTCTCATTACCATCTTACATTTCCAAGCTAACTGGAAATATTTTATTACAGTATTTTTTTTT
>VYXD01014089.1:328253-386315 GCA_013397195.1 Hylia prasina | reverse complement strand
TTTTTTTTGTCAAGATATTTTTATTTTTTATTAAAGTTTTTTACTAAGGTAGCCAGCAGCATACAACAGGCTAGGTGGTACAGGCATTCTCTCTGAAAGGTCTTTTTCTTTTCCCTGACCACTGTTTCAACAACGTTCCTTTGAACAACAATGAAAATGATTATACATAATGGAAAATCCTTTTGGTTTTCTAACTCTATGTGTATGTATATATACATATATATATAATTCTATTAGAGAACACTGAATTTATCTTTGGTTCTGCCATTCTTATGGTTTAAAAGTTTAGCCATTTTTCATGTGCCACTTCTTTTTCGGAAGGGAAGCAGTAGTCTTAAGGAACAAAAGTAGAAAATAGGACGCTCTGTTACACACGAACTTTCTTTGGAAAATCTTTTGTAGCTGGGTTTTGCATAATACTCAGTGATTCAAACCCACTCAGAAATATTGTTTGCAGCCTAATACTCCATTGCACTAAGCATTTTAACTGCAGGAATACAGCAGAATGGATTTCCCCCACAATACAGGGCTGTTAATTAGGCTCTAATATCAACTTTTTTAAAAAACAGAACAACTTACGGGATATTTCTGATTTCATTACCTTTTTAGCAATTTGTTAAGCAAGATAGGGACCAAAAAGCAAAAAAAGAAAGCACTCCTATAGGAATTCTATACTACTCTTTGCTCCTCTATACTCCTGTGGTTTTTTGGCAAAAAGCATAAATTGGCTTTGAATATCTTAATACTACTTTGACTACCAGGCCATTTTTAGGACATTTTAGTGTCTTCTAGACCACTAGAAGACACTATTTTTCAACATAAATTTAGCAAAACATCCAAAGCTGTTCTTTGAAGTACAAGCAGTGATATACTCAAAATATTTTCATATTCCCTGACATACAGCATTTGAAAATACAGAAAGTGGAAAAATTACCCAAGTGATTGTATGAGGATTCAAATAAGTAATGTTGAGACGCATTCTTGAAGCCCAAAGTAAAATGCATATAATACACCATGCACATGGTAAACTACACTTAAGAAAAGCATTCAAGAAGATATAACAAGCTCCCTAGGGCCAGAAGTTATGACAAGAGAGGACAGGTTGCTTGCAATGTCACACTAACACTTTGCTATAGCTGCTACTTCGTTTTTTCAGTATCTTAGAAAAGACAGTAGTTTAATTCTAAGACAATAATTTTTGTTTTATTAGCTTTGTGGCACAGAATGGACATAAAGCCATTTTAATATAAAGAAGTAGAAATAAAAGCGTCCCTTCAGTTTCAACCTTAAATCTTTCATTACTACATTACTTTTAAGATGAAAGAGAAACTACTAAGTAAACCTCATCAAAAAGAAAGAACCCTGTTAAATTTTATTGAACTAACACCTTTCAAATTTAAAAACTTTGCAACTTATGTCACTGTATTAAGTATAGGGCTCTGAATAAAAGCATAGCTATATTTCTAAGCATTATTTACATTTCAAATCACCTTTGATGGTATCAAGGATTTTTATTATTGTCCACTGCAGACTAGAAGACAGTCTTATTTACGGAAACTTTTCCAAGATTGAGTTGAAAATACCAAAAGCTGCACCTGATCCTGCTTTGTTTTCATCTGTAGCATAGCTAGGAGACATCCATGCTCAAGACCAAAAGGCCCAGATCAGGTTGTGAAAGTTAAGTTTTATGTGCATAGTGATGAGGTGGCTCAATATAAAATTCCTCTGGAAGAAATTACAACTTAGTCCCTGTGTTCAGGTAATCCAGTTAGTTAACAAAACAGGCTTTAGGGAAGAAATAGTTACCAGAACTAGAAAATAAAAAAGAGAAGAGAAAAAGCTCATTTTTAGACAACTGCTTTGAACACGAGGTTTTAGCCCCCACCAAACAAACGAAAATAAAAGAGAGAAGAGAAAAAGCTCATTTTTAGACAACTGCTTTGAACACGAGGTTTTAGCCCCCACCAAACAAACGAAAATAAAAGAGAGAAGAGAAAAAGCTCATTTTTAGGCAGCTACTTTGAACATGAGGTCTTAGCCCCCACCAAACAAACTGTATGAAACAGACATTTTCTCACTGCTCTGCCACTGTTTACCATTTTGTTAAAATGATAAAAAGATAGGACTTTTACAGAATCTACTGAAGACACATTTCGAGAGACAGCATATGGATGAACAATGCAATTTTGCCATGGTTTAGTGGCAGAAATCAGGGTATTCCACACTGCAAATTACATCAGGCTTGCTGCAGAAAGAATTCCACAGTTTTCTAACTCTATGTGTACCATAAGGTTACCTCAAATCATCTGAATCTGTCAATAATTTCTGTAGGCATTTCCCACGTGACAGAGGGCTTTGTGACTACATTCAAACCACATGCTATGGTGCTACAATGAATTTATTATGACTTCCAAAACCAAGAAAACAATGGGAAATTCAGACACCTGCTTCCATATCCTATCAGTGCCTGGATTGAAACACTCTAGAGAAAGATCTAGAAGCTCTGTGCAGACCAGATTTGACTGTTACATATTCACATATCTCAAATCTCTGCTTCATAACTGACACTTAATTGAATCTGTCAATACCATGGTCAGTTAAACTCTTCTCAATTAAACAGCTTCTGAATTTTATTTATTTATTCATTTATTTATTTATTTTAAGGGAAGACAAGAAAGCTTATTGTCATTCTTGTAGAGCACACATGGGGGTAACAAAGCTGCATTCATTTCTGCATGTCAAATTCTCGGGGGTCACCAGGCAGAATTTGTCAACAAAATAAGTTTCTGTGGCTATGATATTATGGCCATCTGTTGGCACTGCTAAGGCTCTGGTTTCACCCATGGAAGTACCAGTGTTCCCCCCTCACTGAGGCTACCCAAAAGCACGAAAACTACCGAAGTGTGTGACAAATCCTTGGCATATTCCTTTATTAAGAATAATATTCCTAATATATAATAATAAATATTCTTTTATTATAAGATTATAATTTTAATAACCTGACCTACAAAAGCCTGCCTTCCTGTCAACATTTTAACACTGATGTTTAGAATGGAATGTGACAAACAAAAACATGTTAATGAAAATATTTGATCATTTTTTTATCATTACTTCTTTTACCTAGTCATTCTATAGAATAAATAAATGACTCTATTTATTTGATTGCCTTTTTACAGTTGAAAGTAGATATTTACTTCAGAATAAAAGAACAGTATGCTACCTTAATGAGGACCTATCCAGCAGAGCTGGCTTTCCAGGTCACTCCAGTCACAGAGAGATATCAAGTTGACATTAATAGAAAGATACTACTAACAATCTTAAGCATAGCTAGAGAACCCCCTGCTGTCTACCAGTGACAGGAACTGAGTTGGAAAACTTTAGAAAAATCATCAGGCCATGAAATGCCAAATAAAATTCCTTCTTCCATCCAGAGACAAAGGAAAAACAGTATAGCTCTACTTTAACAAATAGGACTTGACAAAAAAGGAGAGAAAATAGATGCAGGCATTTTCCAACATTTCTTTTGACAAAGCGAAGAAAGTGAAGAAAAGGAGGTAGTTTCAACTTCTTAGGAAAAAACCTACATATGAACAAACATATTTACAGAATTTCTGAAGTCCATCTCTTTCACAAAAATAAGATTTAGTCTAATTATAAATATATGCAGTAACACACCCCTTTATGCATATATAAAAAAGGAGCCTTTTTTAATGAACTTGTATATATGAAGTTCTTTTCTTTTGATTACCTAGAATTTTTACTAAAAATTATGGGAAGATTTCAGCATTCTCTACATTCCTAAAAGTCTTGAAAATTTGGTTGAGTAATTGTTTCCGTTTTCTGCATTTCGGGATTATTTACTTTATTTAAAAAATAACCACCTAGATGAATTCAGAACATCTCTTTCAAAGTACTTTTAATTTTTATTTAATACCTTGAATGCCTAGAATATAACAATTCCTTTACATCATTCCTTTATTCAGCAATATCTATGGAAACAGCTAACTCGTGGAGGTATTTTTTGACTTTTCAGTTAACAACTGAAATCAAAATTTTCTTTACATTTCCATGCGAAGTTTTATTGTTCAAATCTACTCATGAAGCTTCTACCACTGTAGGCTCTCACAAAAATGTGTCTGTGGAAGTCATGAGGATAACAACGTCATAGTGCAATTTTTAAGACCATGACTGCAGAACTCCATGCTACATTTCTGAGTTTGATGTATCTAAAAGGAAATAAAAATGAGCACGCCTCTTCACAACTAATACAATAGTGATCTGCCAGAATAAAGGGTCATTTAGTGTGAATGTTGCATCTTGTCTGTCTCTAACATGGCCCATGTCCCTGCACTTCCTATTAGGGTAACTCCAACAATTTTAGGTGAGGCTATTTTTATCACGGCTGGTTTCTGACAATATTCACTAGTGAGACTGTTTTCATATAGTGAGACTGATTTCATATGATTGGCAGAGTCTGAAGTGAACCTAATATAATCTACCTGTGGATCATCTAATCCTAATCCTCTCCCCTGTCTCTTTCTTTCTCAATGTCATACTTGCACATCCAAAACTCAGAGCTGAACAACGTAGCTTAGATACTACCCCACTATTCCTCATATTCCATCTATAGAGCAGTCACCTCCACATGATAATCCCTGAAATTCAAAAATCAGTTGACCTATCTTTTACTCTAATCATGTCAATCGAAGAAAAGTGACTCTCACAGTTCTCAGCACCAGGCATGATGCTGACACTTGTCAAAGATGCAGTGAAATTTCTGTAAGTATTAAGGGAAATACCAATTTTATTCTGTTTTCAAATGCTATTCTTCAGCCACCTTCAACGGTCAGATGAATACTAAATGGGTGATAGAATAGCCTCAGTGGATGCTTCCTGAAGTTGTCACTTCCAATGCCTGAAAGGCTGATTCCTTCATCTCCTTTGCTGCTGGTGCCAATAGATACTTGAAAACGAAGAGACAAGGGCACACTCCTGATCTTCAAATGCCAAGAAGAAAATAGTCAACTGAGGCCTCCTCATGAACAGCTAAATGCTGCAACAAAACATTAAATTCTGTGTTTTCCTATGTTATCCTAACCCTTAAAAGAAGTTCTCCAGAGAAAAAAAGGGTGGGGGGAGGGGAGGAGGAAAGTACAAGGTTGAAAGCAGCTTGAAATTAAAAATGCTTCCTACTAAAAGCATTTCTGTACTGAATAAGATGAAGGATATCTCCCTGATATATTCTCTTCCAGAAGCAGAATGAGAATGATGCTTACATTTATGCATATCCTTCCAGTACCTACTGAAATACAGACCAATAGCTTCAGACCCCACTGGAACAAATGGAAAAATTGCTACCAAATCTAAAAGTCATTCTATGCCAAAAGTCAAAAGTAACTCTACAGAGATTGTGCTTCCAGATGGTTCTGTATTAGTTATACTTTACTCTTTTTTCTGACGAGACTATTCTGTCATTGTCACACTAACATGTATTTTTTACTTCTTTTGGCAGGGAACATCCAAACCGATACTAGGGTAAAGAAAAAAATACCAACAAGAATTTTGGAATGTAGTTAACATCAAGCTAATAATATTGAACTGCTTTCAAACTAAAATTTTATAAAATTTAAACCACGCCCCTTTTTTTTTTTTCTTCTTCTTTTTTCCTAAAAACGCCATACTCATCCACTACAAAACACTGGGGGGAGAAATAGTAGCAATCCTTGGCAAATAGATTTAAAAAATCTTATACTTCTACCTATTCCTAACATCATCTAAGCTACTTCTAAGGTAGATCTTTTCATAATATTATTCTCTTTACTGATGATCTGGGCTGTGCTAAGTTTGGGCTTGTAGCCTGAACGGCAATGTGAAAGAGAATATCTGCTTAGGGGACACCAGTCACAACACGGAAGTCACATGCTGGCCAAGAGGGACATGGAAAAGAGAACATATTTTGCTTCTGAAATGTTGGCTATATTTTGTTTTGTGCCTGTGGTATAAAACCCTTTCTCTATCTTTTTAAAATTCACCAGCCGTTAGGCAATTCTGCAATAAGTTAACAATTCCATGGTGAATTAGGCAATCGTATCTCTTTTGTGGAAAACTTTGGGTCTTTAGCTCTGTTCATCAGTGGAGTCACAAAGCACTGGTATTTCATCTTCATGTTGAAATATTTTTTGCAGTTTTGCAGACACAATCATATGAAAGATTAAGTAATACCATGTAAATGTCTGGTAATGCTGAAAAATTTTATCAGCCTGTTAATAAGCCAAAGCCTTCCATAATATGACGTGCTATTGGAAAAAGAAAGCCAAGGGTGCAGAGAAGGAATTAAGTCTTCAGGTTTTGTTTCGCTTACTCAAAGTACAAGGTTTTACTGCAAATCCTAGCTATTAAAGTCCAGGTGTTCATGGTTTTCCAGGTAGTGGCAATGTGTCACTTTTTATTACAAAATGTTTAGTGACAAATGTATCAGGAGAACAGAATGTAGAGAAGAGTCACATCTGAATTCAAACACAATGGGGTGACTTGTCTACTCACCCCTGCTCCAACGTTTTTGCTGCAGTAAAATTCAGGTTTGACTGCTGTTTTTTCTACAGATTTCTGATTCCTTCTGAGACACTCTTGGGGAGAGAAAATGTGTCCCCAAGGCTGTATTTGTAGTCTGCTAAAAAACAAGAATCCTTGTCAAATCAACAGAAATCAGTCTAGAGAGCTTCTCATCTGACAGTGAATAGAATATGCTGAATAAACACTGCACAACAAACTCACCAGTTTAACCCTTCCAAGGGGGATTTCTGAAAATGCTCTGTTATGCCAACCATAATACCTATGAGATTAGCAATTGTAATTAGCATCAGAACTAGGCCAGCACTTGGTACATCTAAAAATTTCAGAGTCCTTCAATATTTGAGCAGTATTTTAGAAATTTAAAATTGGAATTTTTAATTACACTAAGTTGTGGGCAGAAAAGTTCCCACCATTGCTAGGAGTTATTCTGATGCTGTGCCACAACTACTGCCTGGTCAAGTAACAAGCCAAATGAACCTCATACATTTCTTCAGGATGTCTGTTTCCACCTAAAACTGCCTGTGACTGAATGGTGTCCCAAATGAGGGAAAGAGGAGAAGGCAGGAAAGAGTCACACCCTATTCAACTCCTGGCCCCGTATGGGAACTATGGTATTTGTCTAAATGAGCATAATGAGCATGTAAGATCATGCACTATCCACAAGAATACACCAAGGAACACTATTAGTGAAAGTTGCCAGCAGGTAAAGAGGAGGACTGAGGAATTTGACAAACCAAGGGAGAAATCAAGACGTGATGTTAGCTAACTATGTACAAGTTGCTGGACCCTTGCTTCCCAAGTCAGTTTTTCATAGACACATAAAAATCAGTGTTAGCACAGTTATTTACATTGTAAATGAACTCTGATCAACCAATAGTTAGCTACAAATTTACCTAAAAGGAAACAAAATGTAGTCCCTAGTTTTTTCTGAGGCTTAGTTCCCTGGGAATGACAAGGCTTCAGGGATAAGCTCAGCCTTTCCTGTGGACATACTCACCCACAGACAGTTATAGTTCTGCAGAGCTGCACACCAGATCGTGTCCCTGGTCACAGAAAATCCCACGGGGAAAGATGATGGAAGCAGCCCCTGTCCTTTGTGGCATGCAGATGAAAGTGAGGGGAGTATGAACACCCTTAGGCAGGTCCCAGATTAACAAACTCTGCCAACATGTGAAAGGCCAAGGTAAGGGCTCACTAGTCAGGACATGCAGAATCAGCATTTCTATGGGCCTTCCATATGGTCAAGTTTCCATGCAGGATCCAGCCCATGGCTAAAGCTGCCTTAGAAACAGAAATATCCCCAATTTTTTCACAGGGACACATGGGCATATGGGAAGATTACAGGAGATGTAAATTTATCACCATCATTCACTAAGCTTAGCTAGACATTTGCCTCTTCAAATGAAAAAATGAATATGGTACAACAATAAAATAAATGTGTATGATGGCAAGGTGAAACAAGACCCGTAATAATCAAGAATAATAGGAAACCTGATACAAAAATGTAATGCATATTGTGTATAAATCAGTCATCAAATGCATCTATGGCTTTTGTCAACATCTTATATTTCTAGAACTGTATCTTTTATACAAAGCCCTGTTGTATAGAGTTGTATACTACAATAGCATTTTAAATATACTGTCCTTCTTTCGAATCATAAGGACCAGACATGATACAGAATTGTGTTGTAAGGATATGATGATAATTTAATAGGCACATACTTGAGCCCACACCATCTTATTATAGGATATGAGGGGTACCTTAGAAAGTCCCCTGAAATTACAGGATGCTTGCATAATTTTCTTTAATTACCAAGGTAAATATCATCCTCATCTTTTGTCTTGATATTATCAAATATAAACTGAATATTCTTATAAAGGTATTTAAAATTTTTAGACAAATTTAAAAACACCAATCACAAAATATGCATTTGAGTATTTCGTTTTTGCAAGGTAATGTCGATTTTTTTCTCACATAATGAAAGCAAATATTTGCCTGACTGAAGCCATTCTTCATACAAACAGAAGCATTTTTTTCAAAATAGACTATATATTTAAAAGCTCTCAGTTAATTTCTGTTCATCTATCTTTGTATCTAGACACATATCTTTTGGAAATAGCCCTGAATAACAGAAGATACACTAACTATGCAGTTACAGAAGTGATAGACAGCACCACGTGTCTAAGTGTTCTACTCCACAGAAAGTTGAGTTTTTTTCTCACCTATACCTCTTGACGATACAACAGGAAGTCTTCTCTACACTGTAAGAACATCTTACTATGAAATGGATTTCAAGTTACCCTAAAGTCCTCCAAAAATTGTCTTTAATATTTTCAATATTCATTAACCATTGATGGAAAGAAGTAGTAGGAGTTTGCTTTGGAAACACGTTTTTGGTAATTGTCTAAAATCGGAGAGATTCCAAGCCTTTGGTAGCCTCTTTCCTTACTTGGTTGCAATGAATGAGTAAGATTAAACAATAATGAATGGAAAATTAGAAATTTCAAACACAATCCTTTTAGCTTGGGATGTGATGGTTAGAAGGGAAGTAAGAGAACAGAAGGCAAGAGTGGTATACAGTAGAGGGTGAAATGCATTCAACATTTAGGATTACAGACAACCCCAAATTTCTAAGAGCAACAAAGCAGAGAATAAAGAATCATCCAGAACAGTGTAGTTGTATTTATGCAACAAAACAAACTGGCCAAAAATACAGGGATGCTGCCATGAGAGACAGAATTGCCAGAAGCAGAAATTTGACAGACTTGATCAAGCTGCTGGTCCATCAAGCCTGTGTTCAGCCTTTAGCTGTGACCATTGCACAACAGTCCAGAGACAAACCTCCTTCAGAGCAACTGCACTATACGATGCCATACATTGGGGAAAGCATTGACTCCCTGTGGTAGTCATCCTACTTCCTGAAGCATGAGGTTGGATTACCTCATTTTAGCATACCTACCCACATATCTATTCCTTGTCATACAATTATTGAAAAATATCCAGCTGCAGCTGCAGACTCTGTGATTGTCCATGCTTTGCCAAGTTTGGAAGAGTAACTTTTAATCTTGAGGCATTTATATACATTCCAGGGAAAGAAAACACATATAGTAAGAGATTTTTTGCACAGGGATATGAGAAATATACGTAAGAAAGGAAAATGAATAATTTAAGCAAATATGAAACTGTTTCTTACAGACAAAAATTGAACTAGATCCTGGATACTGTAGACATTAATGAAACAAACAGGACATACATATTTGGTTTAAGAGGCAAGAAACAGTGTTGCAAGATTTATGTCAAGTTCTGTTGTATGTCATCCTGAATTTTTAAAGCCTTCTGAGAATCTCTGGAGTTTTCTAACTTTTCTAAAACTTTTCGAATGTTTACATGTGAAAGTAAAGTCTTTCAAGGACTTTGTAGGAAAAACAATCTTTGTTTATATTCCTCTCTCAAGGAGAGACCTTTGATGGACTTTTGTCTCTGCCATTGTGGATGGAGAGGTGGCAACTTCTCCCTCCAATGCAGAGACAATCCCTGGAAAACTATAAAAACCCTAGTTGTAAATCAACTTTCTCTTTCCTGCCTCTGGAGCTCACTTTGTGTGCTGTGCCTTCATTCCGTGTCCTGTTGTGACAATTATAAGCCCCAGTACAGCATTTAATTCCAGGAGGAAACCATGGCCACAGAGTAAGAAGCCACATTAAAATACTGTATCCTTATATAGTCAACTGTTTCATTAAACAATATAGTCTATGAACAGTAGTTCAAATAGTAGCCATTTGCAGGTGTGAAAAACTCAGAAAGGTAGTAATCAATGTAAGCATGAGACTTGAACAATAGTGATGTCATCCTAAACATTTCTACAATGATATCATTATAGGGCTTCTACAACACTGTTCTGCTCCACTGTGCTATTTACCCACTTTCTTATATCCCTTCTTATCACAGTCTCCTCATGTCAGCCCCATTCCATTCATTTTTTCCCTTCTCACTTCTCTCCTGCCTTATCAAACTCTCATGTGTCTCTGCATTCCTCATTTTTTTTTTCCTTATCTTGCGTGTAAAAGCTTTGGCTTCAGCACATTCAATCAAAAATGTACTGAAAACCTAACCCACTGAAACAAGTCATGGACTTAGTATGTATATTGTACCCCTTTTCTACTCCATGCTGCAGCAGGGACATCTGACACTCTTTTGTACAATATAGCAGGGCGTTCCTTAAATGCTACCATAGAATAAACAAATTCATTAGCAATTTTCTGTATTTATTTTTGGAAGGCAACCTGAGAGACAAATTATCTACCTCCAAAACCAGATATAAATAAGCATAAACCATGCAGATGTTTTCCTCCTCCCTGTCAGTGTATTTCGACTGCTGGAACATGCTGAACTTGTTTACCTTTTGAGAGATGCAGCCCAGTGTACAGAGGAACACAGCCCTGAAACATGCTGTATCCCTCTCAAAATTTTTTTTCAATATGAAGCAAATAGAGGTCACTTTCTAACTGATCCCAAATTGAATAAAAAATTACTGGAAATGCAAAAATGGTATACATATGTAAGGAAGCACTTTAGTGGTAAGCCTTTGAAATAAGGGAGTTTGTATAAAGTCTATGCCTTTACACTCTTAAAAATATCACATAATCAGTTTTCAAAAATCCTTACCAGCAGCTGTGGTTTTCAAATAATTAAAAATACCCATTTTCCTCTCTCCAAAATGAGCCAGAATACTCCCAAGATACAGATAATGACACGTGAAATAAGGTCCTATCCTTTTCTTAG
Organism: Hylia prasina; assembly: GCA_013397195.1. Taxonomy (NCBI): domain Eukaryota; kingdom Metazoa; phylum Chordata; class Aves; order Passeriformes; family Sylviidae; genus Hylia; species Hylia prasina. Next base: position 374,959 of record VYXD01014089.1, on the reverse strand, counting down.
TAAAGTCTATGCCGGAAGATAAATGTGTGAGAGCAGGTTGAGACCCTAATGCATAAGTCTGACATAAGAAAGAAAATAATGTTTTCTACTGATCACAATATTATGAGACACTCCACTCTCACATGCTTACATTGACGAAACCTGACTTACCTCAAGAGCAGTGAAATTTACCCTTTTCTGATATTTAGCATACTTTAGACCACTAGAAATAAAAGTCCACATCTTTTAAATCACAGAGCAAGCTCTAGTTGTTAATTTTTCTCTAAACAGATATATTCCCAACTATTTCTACAATACTTTGCAAGCTGGAGAATGATCTTTGCCAAAACATAGGTCAACTACTGTTGTAACAATGTCCTGATGTAATCAGGACATTGTTACAACACATAAATCCCTTTTTGATTATTCTTTTAAAAAATTTAAAATTTTAAAACATCACATTTCCTCTTTGGTTTTGTCTAGTTTAAACTCCCTTCTGCTCTGTTTATTGTAAGGTTTTATACACCTTTGAACCTTCAAAGTTATGCACATGCTAAGGTTTGCTATTCCAGAGCATAAAGTGAGGCTCTATGAAAAGCTAGACAAAAATTTATTTTTCATTTGACTTTGATTTGAATGTTGGAAATATAGACTACTTCAGTTCTCACTCTTTTCTAGGCTTCACTGAAGGTGCTCCTATGTTTTTCCTTGAGGCTGAATTTTGTTCTCCTCAGAGAGGTCAATTATGTGGGCTTAAAGCAGTGGCAGAAATAACGGCATTGGGAAGCTGCTGAAATGTCAGGAGAAATCCTCAAAGGCTTTTTTTTTTTTCAGGTGAGAGTTGCCAGAGCGATGGAACAAATACACTTCCCAGCAACAGATATTGACGTTCTCTCTCTTTCATGAAGGCTGTGACACAGACTGATATCTTACCGCAACAGAAACGCTGCCCCAACCAACACCCTTCCAACACCCTCAGCACTGTGTACTGTGGCAGATCAAAAAAACCCAAACCCCCACCCCACAGGAAGATTATTCTGTTACGTTTGTAGTGTGACATTCCTAATTACAAAATACTTTACAAAATCTCCCAGAAATGCAGCCATGTCTCTCCAATACTTTCTACATCCTTCCAGTGAGGTTCCCACTACCCCATACCTGGAAGAGGATATCCGGGAGCCACAGTGTACAAGGGTGGAAGAGGAGACCAGGGAGGTCAGACCTGGCCCTGCAGGCTCAGTCATTTTTTTAAAGCACCACTCTTACTAAGAAACCATGCAGTGAATTCCTATGTCTTTGACACCTGCTTCTGGACAATATCACAGGTGTACTCTTTCCTCTCTGGTTTACTCCTCATCTCTGGTCTCAGAAAATTGGCAGAAGAAATGGTGAAACAGGAAACACAAAGAAGAAATCACAAGCAGGTTAAGATGTTCTAGACAGGATTTTTCCTTGCCTACATTTTGGATTTTTCCTTTTCTCTTACTCTGATACCAACTAAATACAGGTAATACCATGCCAAGGTGCTCCTATGATGAAAAAGGGAACCAGTAGCCCTTCCAAATACTCCCAGATATATCAAATAATTCTGGAGAAAAATCCATTGATGTAAACCCAGAAGACTCTCATATCCTCATCACAGGAAAATAAGAATCATAAAATGGACTAACATATAAGTTTTATGTCTGAATTCATCCTGCTAAGATAGCAGGAAATCCTAGAAGCAAAACAAAACCTGCAGCCCCCAAGAAGTTGAACTAATGAACCACTTGCAAAGGGAGTTGTTCAAAATTAACATCAAACCCAACAAAAGCTTCTGCCAAGTACTGCACTGCCATCTTCCTGCTGCAGGCAATACCTGTTCCCCATGGAGAATCCCTGAAGCTGTGCTCCCTTTTTCAATGCATGGAGCCAGTTTCATTTCTCTTGATTTTGAGAAGACAAAACTTGGAAATTCAACCTCATCTTGCTCACCCTTTCAAAAGGAAGAAAGGAATAAACATAATGGCATAATTTTTGATTTTAACATAGGAAGTTCATAACTATTATTTCAAAAATCTCGCTAGTAACTGAGATGGCTCTTGGTGGAAAAAATCCAGATGCTCCAACTCATTTTCACAATTATTTAGTCAGTCATAAATATTAAATTATTCACAGTTCATTAAACCATCTAAAATAAATTTCAACTGACTTTTATAATTCTCATTGCTCACTAACATACATGTAGAACTGGGAAGCTTCCAGTAGGTAAATATGTCCTATTTATGACTAGATATATATTGATATACAGATATAAGTATGTGTAAATATACACACATTGAGAAATAAAGTTGGACACAGCAATCCAAAGCTTCAAAGAAGGAGAATTTAGTGGATAGCCTTTAAGTGAACTAACTCTTAAAAGAACAAGCAAAAACACAACATGAAAAGACCCTTCTTCTCATATTTCATATGACAGAAAAGAATATATTATGGTATTACAATAATTACTTTAAATACATAGAAAAAATCTGGTTATGATTTTGGAAAAAAAACTTGGAAACTTTCTCTCAGGAATTTTGCAAAACCCTATCAAACTCCAAAGATTCTTCTCCTTTATTTGACAAGACTTTGATAGTGTATATTAGAGACCTTGGCTCAATCAATTCTCGAAGGACAGAATACAAATCTCTTAAGTGCTGCAGCAGGCAAAATAGGTATGAAAAGCTCTTGAGACTGATCTTCCTACACAGTTTGCTGTCCTCTTGTTTCAAGAAATACTGCCATAACACTCCTCTATGAAGTTTCTGCACATTTTCTAGTTCTAATTCTGAAAATAGTTGAAAAAACCTTAAATATGTCAAAATAAAGGGGAAAAAAGAGAACTCTCAAATGTATGCAAACAACTATTAATGATTTTAAAAAAGACAAGACACAATGCAAATTTTCATTTGATAATCTATATACAAAATTAGGCTGCCACTGTGCCTTTGTTTTCTTCTTAAAGAACACACAGCAGCTTCACACATAATACTCTTCCTGTCAGTGCTGTTGCTTAATTAGTCAATGTGATATGAACCTTACGATAAAAATAATTGAGTTGGGGCCTTCAGTCTCTGAAGAGAGGCATCAACATGTAGGGTATTCTCACAAGATATAGGTTTCATATACTGTGAATATGAATGTGATGGGAAGAAGGGACACCAAGCTATTCTGCTGAGAAAGACTATACTGAACTTCAGTCTCAACTGGGACTAAAAATGCTACTTGGTCTACAGGGCTTCCACTTTTTTAATCCTTATAAGAAATTGGTAATAAATATAAATATATGTACATTTTAGCCACCATTCCCCTTATTCAGCAGTCTTTTTCAGTGATGGCAGTTGGCATACAAAACTTAGAAAACACTCTTCTCCCATTGTTTCCTAAATAGCCAAGGGAAAAACATGTGACTTGTAATACAGAACTTCTGCATTTAGAGGCAACAGATACACAGATGTGAAAAAGAGTCAAAAAGTTCACCAAGACAGCAACAGAAAGTGATTGGTTAAAAATATTTTTCTATAAATTATGTATAATTCTGCATACACTGTTTCTTCATCTTGATCCTCAGGAGAAGACAGACCTCTCTAATGCTTTGTCATTTTATATTCAAATGCATTAGTCTTTAGGTGAAAACAGGCAATTGCTAAGACAAAAATGTATTACCGGTCTTGTCAATACATTAATATGAAACAAATAAACCTGTATTACAGCACTGATGTTTTGAAACCACTACCTTTACAATTTTGATCATATGTTATTATTTTTCTACTTGACCAAAGTTTAAGTTGAAAATCATTTTGTAGACATAACAAAGTCTTCTACTGTGTTTTCTAATGTGTCAAATTTGTCATTTAATGGGCCACTCATCTTTCATTCTCTGCATAAGGAAGAACAAACAGTACATTATAAAAACACTGATTTCCTTACCTCACTAAACTTCATTTAACTTCAATCATGTCCAGAAAATACATAAAAATGGTGCCTACCACAATTTGTACATGTGTGGCCCCCTGCAAAATTAACCATCAGGAAACAGCACATCTTCTGAAATTTGTATTTCTTTCTGGGGGATGCAGAACTCACTTCAGGAACAGCGCTGGGCAAGAATGTACTCTTCATTGTGCTAACACATTAAAAAAAAATACTCTTCATGCCATGATCCAGAAATGAACTCCCCCCACAATGCAATGGAATTGGAAAGCCAGTAACTCATTTACTCTAATAATTCTAGTCTTTTTCTTCAAGTTTTCTTCCTCCTGATAGCAAGTATTGCATGATTTCCTGTGATAGAATTTTTATTTTGAACAGATGTAAAAAAAATGTAGATGATACTGCTGGAGTTTCCAGCAGGCATTTTATGAGGAGGAATTTTCTCTTAGTCTTGACATTGGCATTCAAGATTAGTTCCATTTTTTCTTCCTAATTAGCTTTTGTGAGACAATTGTATGTTTGGAACAAACAGAATACCTTCCCTCAGGGCATCAGAAACTTAATCTTTCCAATTTCCTTTCAACGGACATGGAAAACAAAGCAGAATATTGGGAATTAATATCAGTTGGGAATTAAGAACTATGTGATATAAAAAATGGAAAAAGCACTATGTAAATAAATTTAACATAGATGTCAATAAAAATATAGTAATGAAAAATCCTTTAAGCTACCTTGTTAATACCTGACAGAACTGCCTATTCACATTAAAGTATGTTTGCCTTTCAAAGGAATTTAAGACCCTAAATTTATACAAAACTGAGGAATTTTATGTTCACGACATACTGAGTGATTAGCATCAAATCATTTGAAATATCAGAAACAATCTGAGGTCCTTCAAGTCACTTTATCCAGCACTCGTCTTTGTGACTCAAATCAAAAGACTTTTTTTAAAACTTTGATCATTCTACAGAGGTAATATTCCCTCATAGAACCCTTTATTTTCCTTATATCTGATATAAAAAAATCAATAACGCTAAGCATACAGTTACAAGATTATGATGATAAACCACAAGGCTGTTACTGACCTTTTAGGTGGAAGTTGCACTCATAAATCTCATCAATAAAAATAATGGTTGGCATGGTTTTTGGATTCTGATCAACAACCACTAAGAAAACAATTGAGGATCTTCATTTAATAATACTGAAGAACTGAATTGAAAATTATAATCTTTGTGGTACATGGCACTCTACCACTACAGCCTGCCAGGAAAAGAGATCTATGGTATTTTTTTTAGGATTGCTAACATTCAGACTTTCATACATAGTACACAGTAATTTCTACCATGTCGCATTTATAGATAATGCTGCACACAAGCTGGATGTGTGCAACATCACAGAACTTCTTAGAAGTGGGCATGAGTCTCATTCCTGTGTAGATTTCAACAGTGCCTCCTAAACAGAGTTCAGCAAGGTACTTACTGATGTGTAGAGGAAACCTTCTCCATTCAGGGCTATATACAACCCAGTCTTTACACCCTGGATAGCGACAACTCGAAGCCCCACTGGTATAAGGTTGAATAAAGCTGTGAAGAAAAAACATGACCAGATATAAATATGCTACAGTATATATAATACAATGGTCTAATAAACAGCATTAGCAAAAAAGAAAGAAAAATAGCTCCTGTATAATTTTTTATGCTTTTAAAATTAGACTAACTCAGAAAATCTTACTTCTTTGATTCTGGCAAGTAGCTCTTTATTTTCCTAGGCATTTTTATGGTTTTCAATTAAGAGGTACCTTCATTAAAGATTGATGTCAAGGGATCTGTGATTTCAATTTTTTTCTTTGCTTTTGTGAATTATATATTTGATACAAGCAGTAAGACACTGGTGTCAGATAATGACAGAGGCTTACCATAGTTCATAAAAGCACTGAAATATGTGCTGGACTCTAAATGCGCATAAATGTTATTGAACAGAATACAGAACTTGGGGTAACAATTAGAAAATAATTAGAAAAACACCTAATAATAAATACCCTATAAATACCTCTGTAGTAATGCAAACAGCCACAATTTTGATTACTGTTTGTAATCCAAGACCAATGTGAATAGTGGGAGTTTACCAGCCTCACCATAGAAAAACAAAAGTTGTATAAGTAGGTGGCATGAACCAATTTTTCTACAATGTATGACAGCACACACCTATATTACATTTACTGACTCATGCTAGAAAATTAGATGCAAAGCGCACATCAGTCTTGGAAGGAAAGACCTGGATGAGACAGAGTTCATGCTAAATGTTTTTCCACTGTGGATGAGCCAAGGACTTCCAAGTCCTTGGGCGAAAACCAAAAGCACAACCTGTGTGTTCAACATATGCAGTGGGGACTATGTTTCAACCAAGTCAGGTCTCAGGAACACAGTAACACCTACAATGAGTTCCTCAAAATTTAAGAAGGACATCCATAGGTGTGACCAAAAAGTGCACTGTATGAGGTTGTCTGTAATCAGAATACCAGAGCTAAAGCCCTAATCAAGAGAAAAAGGATCATGTAATTGCAGTAGATAAATACATTTCTCAAGGTGTGAAAATTCCTGTTTGGTCAAAGGACAAAAATCCATGGTTTGTTTATGATCAGTATGATCAAGTCTTTAAAACTGAGAAAATCACAAAGGTAGACTACTAGAAATATAGGCATGTATTAAAAAAAAGAGACACCTTTCCTTTGGCATTGTCACGCAGAAAAAGAATGTGTAACATCAGATAACTTTAGGAATACACAAAGCCAATATAAAGCTAGGAACTGTAGCAGAGCTTTTCCTAGAGCAGTAGAAAGAAAAATACATTTAAAAGAGCTCTAGAAGAACTGAAAACAATTTGGCAGGCATACAAAGAAAATAAAAGAGATGACAAGAATTAGCACAAACAAATAACAACTTAATTTCTGTCATTCCTAAAATTCTTCTTTACACTAGGATATTACAGTGCTCTTTACTAAAAAAAAAATTTGGTACAGATATGGTTCCCTCTCTAATAAATGTAAAACAGTGAAATATGGCACTCACAGAAAAGATATCCTAAGAGTATATGGCCTAAACACTACATGGCTTGAGGGCTTTTAGTTCAATATAATTTGGAAGTCAAAAATTAGTTAAAAAGTCATTATCTTCAAATGAAACAATGTCAAAACCAGCAAAATCACTGTCGTGGGTTGTGGACAAGGAGTCTGTCACAGCAAAACTAAGTATTAGGTGGCAATTGAGTTTGGATTTTTTCCTAGAAGAAAAGAAATTGCAGGAGCAAACCTGCACATGAACACTACGCTAAAGGGACTGAAGAAACAATTGAGGGGACACCAGGAAGGAAAAAACAAACAATACTTACATAAAGAAAAGAGGTGAACACAAAGACAAGTCAGCCATGCGAACTAAGTCAGCTAATAAAAACTAACGCCTAGTCATAGTGGTTCAGTCAAAAACTCGGAAATGTGGACATTATCTGCCATATTACCAATAAAAATTAAGCACCAAAGCTAGGAAAAAAAAAAAATCCAACCACAATTGAACAAGGATTACAGGTCTGTAACACAGCCATGTTTTGTGCAGCCTATAAAGTTACTCAAGCGGTTTTTAGTTGTTGGTGAATTCAGAAAGCGCCATGGAGGGCATGTAATGCATCTTTTACTGCCACCATATTCTAATTGGAGATTTTCAGAGCTCCTGTAATTAGTCTAAACCCTTAAAATTTTAGAGCGTGACTTGAAATGCTGCAATTCTGCACATTTAGAATATTCAATAAGTTTCACAAAATCCTTCAGACTTGGTTGAAACTAGGGAGGCCAGTCTACATTCAGCTGTTGATTGACAAATGTTCAGCAATGTGTTTCATACTGGGGTCAGCAAGACATGCACCAATAAGGCACAGCATGTAGTTTTAATGCACTTTGAAGCAGGCCAAAAGAAATTTGATTTCCTCCAGAATCTGACAGAGCAGTACCCTTCACTGAGCAAGACTTTTGTGTTCAATTACACATTTCAAACATTCCTAGGATTCACTTGTAAAAAATTCACTCCTAGGAAATTCACTCTAGGAAAAACCTCCTCTCAGAAAAGCAGAAAGCCTTCTAGAGTGTGCTGGCATTCCAGTTCTGCGCAGCCAAACATATGTTCTTATCTGAGAGGGTCACTGAAAAGAGCCAGGTGCCCTGCTTCCTTCTCTAAGAAAATGATCTGAAACCAAAACTTGGGGAGTGGGGTGTGAGGTCCCTGAACATCTTTATGTGCCTAAAGCCAGTTCAGTGACTCCACAGATGAGTTGGGGGGGGGGGGGGGGCACCCTCCAACAGCACAGGAAATATAGCTGTGCCTGGTGCTCAGCGTGTAAATAGAAAGTCTGGCAATTCCAAATGTTAAGTAAGATGTGGCAGCATCAGGGAAGACAAAGGAACTGACTGGCAAAAATGGTGCAAGTAAAACCCTTTCTCTTTATCAGTGCTAAGACTGTCCACACTCCCTTGGTTTTGCTTCTATCTAAACCACAGCTATAAAGCATTTGGGTTCTCCTCCTTTTCCTAAGCCTGCAAGCCTACTCCCCCCATAAAAAGATCAGAAAATGGGGGTGGGGACAGTTACCAGGAACAACTGGCATGAAAAATGTTACTTGTTTTGGTTTCATGGAGGAGACTTGCAGGAGCTCCAAATCTGAGTTGGATTCTAATCCTCAAAAAGTTTTAGCAAAAGTGTGAGTCCACTTTTTTTTTATAAGCAATCACTCCTTTCTTGAGCAAAACACAAAACCGCCATATAAATTTTTCCTTCTTTTATGTTATACCAACACAGTCCATGAACTTGAAATCTGAAATGCCTGAAATCAGATATTTCTACATTATACTTGTGAAAGGCTACTCAGGTACAACTTTCTTGTAGCTACAAGGAAATTGCTATAACAGATCACTGTTCTTCTCAAGAATCTTGCTATAGACTGATTGCTTAAGAGTTATGAACTTTCAGTCTCTTCTGCATGCACACTGCCCTCATGACAGTTAACAAAACTTTCCACAGCACCAAATCTCCAATCAGATCAAGGCAAGGCATTTCTTCAATTTATTTTCATCTGCAGGCCCACAGGCAAAAATGACAACTCCATCAAAACATCTTTTAGATTGGCAATGACTGCAAGGAGTTCAGTGTTTAGAGGTTTGTCCATCCATTTCTTATGGAGAAACCCACTCTACCTGCCCAGTCTTGCTGAAGACAGAATTAAAACTCTTTTCTTTAAGTATGACTGAACATTGACCTGTCAGACTAAGATTATCCCAGTGGGAGAAACAGGCTGACCTAACTCCCAGAGGTGGTGTAAATAGATGAGTAAATGCCTGTATAATTCTTTGAAGACAAACTTCAGTAAAAACCAGTGCAAGCATCAGGCTGCAGATATTTCAGTGCAGTAATCCAAAATTAACATTCATTAATCTAAATTTAACAGCACTGCAGGTGTTTTTTTCCTCATCTTTATGCTCTTTATTTCTATCTAATTATCTCCTTTACCTTATAAGGGTGCTGTAAAGGTTATTTTTTGAGTATCTTCAAACCAAAATATGCTTGTGGTAGGCATTTTATAAAGACGTTAAAAAGTTAATACTTCCACATTCAATTTGGAAGATGTAAATAGAACCTTAGAAGCATGCATTAAAAGATGAAAATAAAGAAATATTAAATGGTTGCAGGATGTCTTCAAGAGAAACTCTACCAGGTACCAAGCACCACAAAGGAGGTAAAGCATGTTGCAGCATAATAAAAGAGGGGCACAGCATAGCCGAGTCAAAGTTTCGTGGATAATGTTCACTTTTTCATTTATCAATGAAATTATATATCTTACGTCTTATGAAATAAGACTACCAATGAGTAATGCTCGTTTAATTAGAGAATATTATAAACATGTTATAAACACAACTGTAATTTCATAAGGGGTACAAATTGCAACATTTGAGTGTTAAAATCAGGTCTGCCACCTATAAAGGAAAGTATCATCATTTGCGTTGCATTTTTTTCGGTGGTTGTTGGCTGAGATACATTCTAGGTGAATTAAAACAGGCTATAGAGCTGAAAGATTCAGGGTTTCAATCTCAGAAATTAAAAAGTTTGAATTGTCTTTTTGTCAAATTAATTAGTCTTCGTACTAAACCTACCCTCCATTCATGAGACAAAACTTTGAAGATAGACCAAAGCCTAAAAATGAGCTGGTTTAGGTGAGGAGGACAGGAGGAGAATGTAATGCTTGTTACTACAAGCACATATGCAAATCTTTTCTATCTATTTATGATTCTGTGTAGTAGCTTGTTTTTCCTGATATTAATTAATACTGATGAGGCCAATGAAGCAAGCTGCAGTTGCACCCGTAAAACCCAGGAAAATTGGAGTGAGTGTGACAGCTACACGGAGTAGAACCGCAGTAACCAAAGCTTTAACCACAGTCACTCCTGCCTTTGCTACAAGCAAGACACAAAAGCAAAGCAGAAATTGAAAGTCATTAGAGAAATTAAATGAAAATAAAATAGCTAAAACAAGATATCACTGAGAATGGGGCAAAAAAAGAAATACAGAGTGTACACACAAGATTGTTTGGCTAACAGCCTTGATTTGGTGAAGTGATTTAAGGAAACTCAGCACCATTAACCAATAGGTGCATTCATTACTATTGTTTCATGGAACATCATTATCTTGGAAAAGTTATGAAAAGAAATTACAACAATGAACTGAAACCTGTTGGTCTGTTTAGGTTGCGTTCTAATATCATGGCCATCAACATGAGCAGATGAAAAGTACATTCAGGGATGCAATTACACATCACGTCCGTCTTCCTTTTTCATGGAAGTGTTTGCACACAGCGATGCATTAAAAATCTTGTCATCTCTCTCTGCAGTCTCTTGCATTTACACAAACTGGGACAGTGAGCAGCTGATTAAAACCACTGGTACAACTATTTTGACTACAGATAGAAGTGAATCTTAATCTTAGTTTGAGCTACCTCTCTATAACACTGTGACTCCAAAAGTGTGTAAACTTAGGTTTGCTGACATACATGTAAAATGAGTACAAAATATAATAGGCACTTGAGGGAAATTTAACTTCGAGTACTTCTCTAACTGCTTGACACAGAATACATGGCAACAGCACAAAAAGTAGCAGCATGACTAAGCTTCAAACAGTTTCCTTGCTGAAGACAAAAAGAAACTGCATCTTTTTTCTCTCCCTCAGTCCTCACTCCCTCTGGCTTCTCTGACACCGAGTTACTCAGTGGGCTCTCTTCAGGGACAGTGAATAGTGCAGAAGACAGGTGGAAGGCTGGCAGAGATGCACACCCTTTGGCAGTGTGTATTTCCTTTTTTTTATGAAACACACTTTGAATGGAAGTCATCCTCACTATGCAGGTAGGTATTCTATCTGTCCTAGCTGAGACACGTCCATCCCTTCACCCACTTGGCACACTAAATGGGGCAGCCTGCAATCTCCATGGTCAGAAGCAGGATTTTCTCCCTTTGGCAGCTGCCAAAAGTTATTCACTTGTAAGCCTCAGACAGAAATTATCGTGCTAAAAAGCTCACAAAATAAAATATCAAAACACTAGAAATTCTATCCATGAGAAAATTATTGTTTTAAAGTGAAAGAGAGAAGGAAAAACAACATGCGTTGCAATAAAGAAAAGCAATAGGGGAAAAAAATTTCATCAGGAAATGAAAGGCAACAGTGTGGAAAAGGAGAAACTAAGACTGGCAGCACAAAAGAAACAAGCACATATTCATACAATAATGAATATACCAAATAGGTAAATCTTTCCAGCTCTTAATATAGTGTTGATACATATACCAACAAAATTTCAGATGTAGAGTGTAGACTTCCTGGCAAACACATTAATTTTGCATTCTTCTGTTCTAAAATTTTTTTCTAAAAAAAATTGGAAAATTGGAGTAGTTAAGAAAAAAATAATCCCATCAGTTAAAGATGGGAAAAAAAAGCCTTTGTGGACCCCCCCCCCTTTTTAGCCAAAACATATAATTTTGGAGTAAAACAAATTATCTAACAATATCTATGCAAAATACACAATACTTCTATATGGTATTTGGTTGAATTTGGAGAAGTTCAATATTTTAGAATATTTATAATATAGAATATTCATTCTGCATTTTGGATAAAGAAGAATAAGGGAGATGGGCAGAGAGCTGAAAAATCAGAAATGCATAGAAGAAGGGAGAGAAAGGGTAAAGAAAAAAAGAGGACGATTTGTGAAGCTGAAAACATCAAAAAGAGAAAAGTGAGGCACTGTGGTCTAGCTTTGAAAAAACTCTAAATCCATAGAGATTTAACAGTAAAAAAAAACCCTCTCAGAAATAACAATAAAGCATTGCAAAATTGTTGCAGTCATACAGACCTTCTTGCTGGAGCTGAAAATGGGAGAGATGGGCAGAGGGAGAGGGATATGCACTTGTACCCTAAGACAGTTCTTATACCTCATCTAGGCAAAGGTTCTATAAAAAAGTGAGACTCATCTTGTTTAAGGTCTTAGTATGTACTTCAGTACTGAAGTGGGCATGACAGATGGACACACGCAGGGAAGAGACAAGGATGGGGATGGGATGGGGAGGGCACGGAAGGGGAAGTAAAACACTTGGAAAACAAGCGGAGAGATATACATTAAAATATATTAACCAAATTTTCTCAATTAAAAAAATCTCCAAAACAAACAATAAAAGATGATCATGCTATCTGCTGATGAAAGGTGCTATAAATGACAGCTGTGCATCAATTAAAACAGAGACCTTACCAATGTAAGGCAGAAACCTCAAATACCTTAATTTCTGTAGCCTAATTTCAACATTTTTAAGGAAACTAAGGGGTTATTTATCTGTGCATAGTAAGAAGATAAATCTTGTGTATTAAAAGTGCTTAAAATAAAATTAAAGATGACACAGAAATGTTACTTAAATATGTCATGATAATTAAAATAAACAAAACACAAAGCAACTATTTCTAGAGTAAGAATAGGTTTGTTTAATCACCATTTGCAGCTGAAGTTATTAAACATATATATATGCTCATTGAACGAAAATACGTAGCAGTATCATAGGAAAAGCATACCAAAGCAGCAACCCACACGGCCTTTACAAGATCTCTTTTGTTTAGAACATTTTTAAAAACTGCCACTTTTGCCATATCTACAGTGGCAGAAAATCTCTGAACATCATTGGAATTCTGGCTGGAGTAGGATTTTTAGCCCCAAAATTTTTAGTACCTTCAGCAACGTAATTTAGCATGTGTTTTATGAAGGTCTTTGATAGTTTAGCATACATTTATTTGCTTGTAAATTCAGATTTTTCTGGGAAATTTAGTTTCCATGTCTTGTTATTTATTGGAAGATGAGGATTTTTTGTTAGGTAAAGAGTTTTAATATAAAAAATTTCTTTTAATAAAGTTTTACCACTTTTATAAAATTACCAGAAGACATTCATTGGCCTAAATATCTCCCTCGTAAGGTCCATGAGCACTTATGCCTTCCCCTTCAGAGGCAACACATTTAGGCCAATGTCCTGCACGAGCCATGCTGGTGGTCATCAGGCTTTGAAGGGACAGAGCCCTCCTCCTTGGGACAAATCACATTCAGAAACCCTCCAAAGGCAGGCAGGAACAGGGTGCCTGTGCATACACATTCGAGCGGTGCGGTCTGCGTGTGCGATTAAGACATTCCCCTGGGGCAGTCACTTACTAGAATTACTGCTGTCATCCTTGGTTCCATCGAGACTTCCATCGGGGTGCATTTGCAAGTAGTAGCCTTGCCTGCAATATAACCTGGTCACTATACCCTTGAGCTGGGGATCTGAAAGACAAACATATTTTGTCACTAGCCTCAAAACTTTTTCCAAGAGTTAGCCCTACTTCTGTCACTGCAGGAGGATGTTTGGTGAAGCAGCAATGCTGTGTTACAAGTAAGCACTACAACAGGATGTGTGCTGATGGAGATGGAGAAAAATCTCTCTGCAGAGTGTTGTCAGGTCAGTTCTGTGTCCTGTTCTCTGCCTCCAACATCCTTCATGATAATTAATGCAGGTAAAACAGAGAAAAAAAGAACACCCAAAATACCCACAGTCAAAAGCTTAAACCATATTAAGCCCTGCAAAAAATTTTAGACTTCAGCAACAAGTACAGCCCATTATAGAAACTAGCAAAACATTTGAAAAACCTACTGGTTTCATATATGTCAGCAACTTACTGTACTGAACATAAGTTTTAAGGAAACTGGGAGGAAAAGGTCTATTTCCTTTCCTATCAAAAGTGGTAAACTTATCTGGTGTAATTTGTAACAGTACCATCTGAAATTCCCAGAAGATATTAACCAAGCTAGAAGCAGATCCCACTCACCTTGCCCTCTCCCACCCCCCAGGGAATAACACCCACAATCAGGGCAAGACATAACCTTTCTTCAGCAGAAAGAAAAAGATGAAAAACTCTCAGTAATATAAAGCTAGAGGAAATCCAGGTAGCTGGAACAATGAATGTACTCCATTTAATACTCTGCATTTATGAAAACTGCCAAGAATTGGGCAGCGAGTGCCGAGTCACAAACTTTTTGAGTCACAGCACAGATGTTGCCTTACCAAATCACAAACTGAGCTGTTGCACAACTGGTTCAGAGAAAGAAGGCATCACATCTTTAAAAAATTCAACAGAACTACCTCTGTGTGATATCAGTATTAATATTGTTAAACATTAACTATTAGGCCCAGTTCCAGGCAGCCAGCACATAAATTTGTGAGAACATTGGCATTAAAATATCTATATCATATCATGCTTAGTTCTGCAATAATGAATTAAATTCCTAAGTACTTTGATACAGATATATAATAAAATAAACATGTGAACTTTGAAGGAAGAAAGAAAGTATTTTCATGCAAGCCTGTGGGCAGAATACAAAATTTGTGTATAATTGCTCTCACAATTAATCATGCTGAGTTACTTAGAATATCCTAAGGGGACATGAAAACAAACAGTGATAAACAAAACTGCCTCGAAATGGTAAGTACAGAAATTTCTGTAGAGGCTCAGTTCTATGAAATTATCCTGCAAATGTTAAGTTTTTATTGACTATCCAAATTACAAAGTCATATTAAACAATAAGCCCCTTTAAATTAAAAATAGATAAAAACAAGATAAACTGCAAAGATAATAAAAAGCTGTTACTATAAATAGTAATACTGTAAGACATCTGAGGCATGGAAATAAATAATATGGATAATCAAAGATCAGCATATAAGCATATTACAACTTAATTTTAAAAAATTTAACTGAAAATTTTGCTTTCTGTTAATTTTTACATTATCAAAGTTTGTCTTTATACATGAATACTCAGAAACAAATATTTTTAAAATTTTTAAACATGTTAAACTGTAATTCTGTTGAATGTACTGTCTCCATCAACTTCATCAGGTGATTCAAGAATATTTTCATAATTTAAAAATTAAAAGTGAGTTCCCTTTACACAGGCACTATTCCTGTCAATATATGCTTTCAATGTGTACTTCAAATTGACAATTTTAAACATGCTTGCTTAACACTCATTAAAATGGCATTTTTAAAGACTAAGTAGAAGTATAACAAAATATTATTAAAACTAGATCTTTAAAAATTATTTACAGGAAAAGTATTAGCATTTTGAAAAACACTTTCCATATCCAAGGAATCATGAATAAATGATTTCTTATCAACATTTTCTAATGCAAGGAAGTTTCATAGGAAGGTAAAGTACAGTCTACTCACTGTCACCAGCTGTTTACATCTACTGCTTCAAGGGAAAAATGTCAAACTTAGAAGTCACTTTCAAAGTTGTTCTTTGTATTCATTCCATTCATTTTTCTAAATTGGCAAATTATAAATACTTTCTAATAATCATTCATCTGTTTTCATCAAAAGCATTATTTAAAATTAACCCTGCTTTACCAGCTATCCAAAATTATTTCTGAATGACAGTGAAATGACACATCAATCTTGATGCAAGTCTTAATAAGCAACAGTGACAAAGACTCCTCCATACAGCTTCATGGTAAATATCTCCAAGATGAAGCAGACAATCCTATCAGGCAAGAAGTTTATCTCTTCTCCTTGCAGAAAGATATATTACCCTTTCAGGTCCTTTTTGAGACACCTGAGCTGCAAGCAGAGAAGAGAAATCTGCTAGCCCCTGTATTTCTGTAGCATTTTATCTACCCTTTGTCTCTTAATAATATTATAGGAACAGTCTTAGCTTCAGATGATTTACAAATGAGTTTCTCAAATCCTTGTTGACCACAGGTTTTTGTTTGATTTCTGTCTGCTAGACAGCAGGAGTGAGAGCAATGCCCAGAAACAACAGCAGAAGACTGGTGCTGCCTATCCACAGGTGTACTGGGTGTGTCACCTTTTTTAACTCTCACCACAGTGACAGACAGACCAGCATTTATTTTTACCCTTTAACCCCCACACTCGCTTTTATCTTCCCATGTGTAAGAGAAAGGTAATGGCAAGAAAATACAGCAAAAAAATAAACCAGAAACAGGATGAGAGCAGACAACCTCACAAAAGAGCTCCTGTCTCTCATGATTTTATCATAGAAATTTTGCTACCAGTTCTCTTTAAGTCCTAGATGCCACAGTGAGGTTATTTTGTGAAAAATATAATTTCTGTTTAATTTTAAACACCTTATTTCGGGGGAAATAAAACAAAAAAGCAAACTCCCCCATGCATCAAAATTTATGGAACAGTTCAACATCTCCTAATGATTTTTATCAACCTTTATTTTGCGCCTTGACTTTTGAGGTTGAGCAGTTCAGCATGACATGCCAGCAATGCCCTGCATTGGGAAAAATTATTCTGACTTGTCATTATTAGAGGTTGTCTCTTAAAATTCAAAACCATACTGAATGGACAAAGCAACTGCTCCTCAACCCACTTTTTCACAGGAATCTGTGTGACAGCAGCCATTTGCAGCTCACTTTTCTTGCTTTTTTTCCTTGTCAGTGGTGATGGCAGGATGCATGATTACAGTTAGCACGAACACTCTGTCAGTAGCTTTCCTGATGTCCTCAACAAAGGCAGAGTTTAATTAAGATGTCTTCTGTCTCAAATAGTGGCTACAAAAATGGCTTTGGCATTAATTCACGAGAGGCTGAGTGCAGCTCTTGCTCTAGCACAATTATGACACTTTATGTTTTGAATTGTGAATATTTTCTGTTCACAGAGAGAATGGCTTTCACATGTGCTTCCTGTACTTCCCCACTCCAATACACTGCCAGGAGAGATGTATTTAGAAATGTTATAGATTTAAAATAAACTAGAAAAAAAAACTTATTAAATATGACAGTTAAGACATAGAGGAATTTAAAATTCTGAAAGAACAGTGGTGAATATGCCTATTGTATATTTTAAAAATTAGTCCCTTAGCATCCACTGGAGTTTTAATTTTTAGTTTTTACCAGAGCAAGGCTCTTTTTTCTGTCATTATTTATCTCCTCCCTCTTCTGTGCAAAGGTACCAAATAAAAGCCTGCTGACAAACAAACGCTTAATGGAGGGGTAGTCTCACATCAGCTTACGTTCTTATAGAGAATAAACTGCACCATGCACTCTGCTACCAGTCTGTCACAAAATGAGTGGCTCAGTGAGCCAAATAAAAGCCAGTATTTAGAGGTAGACTCTGCTCAGATAGCAGAGGATCAAACTCATGATAACAGCTCCATGTCCTTCATGTTTTACTCGTCCTTTATTCTTTGCACTTCCAGACAGCAGTTTTCACTTTTGAATATTTAAGTATAAAAGTACCACTCATATTGGTCCAGAAAAAAAACATAGAGCATTTTTTAGTTAAGATTTATGGTACTCTGATAGTCACCCTGACTTGGCTGTTATGTCTTGCTCTCTGATGCTCTGGTCAACATTTATTAGGAATCTTTTCCCTCATCTATTAAACTTTATTGAAATATTAAAAAAAAACCATTATAGTCTGTACTGAGATTTTTTTTAAAAGTCAACCCCCCAAAATCCTGCAACCACCAAATTCCTTTAGGACCTGGGAAGTAAATATCCACCCAAAGTCCATAGTGTCTCATCGACTCCAGACACGTCTCCCTATTACTTTGTAAGGCCTGGAAAGTGCAAAAAGCCCCTTTTCCTGACTTGTCACACAGGAGTACTCCAACAGTACTATGCGTGTAGGATGTGTTGGACTGGAGTTCTTGACATCTCTCTTACTGAAGCTCTCTACTTTGTATAATAATTACCTATGCCCCTGCAGGCAGGTTAGACCCCATCCACTATACCACAGTTCAAGACATCTTCAGTCCCTCACTGACTTCTGCACAGAAACTTATTGTTGCTTCAGATTAATGTCTGGATACTTTTTAAAACGTTATACTTCTCTCTGTAGTGCTTAGTATTTTAGAATTTTTCTACTAAGCAATTCAACTGTGGAAGCAGGGAAAAAATTCCACTTAAAAATTACATTTTCTTTTTTGGATTCTCATTTCAGGTATTTCAGTTCCCGCTGTAATGCTTTTCCCAGTTTTCAAAAGTCATCTTCTTCTCAAGTGTACTGCTTCTGTTCAATTGCAACAGTACTCAAACAAGTACAGTCGTTGCAGATGATCACATTACATTTTGCCTTGTTTTTGCCAAGTCTTGCATCGTCATTCCAGCACATAAAAGTGCAGGGTCCTCTGAAATGTGTGTTATACAATTGTAACGGCAAGCTTCCTGAAGCAAGGACATTGCCAATGGGGAATTCAAAATGCAGAACTTTGTAGCTCATTTAGAGGTGATAAAATCCTAAATAGGCATCTAAAACCATCCTTCATTATTAAAGTCTTCATCTGCTCCAGTGATACATTTTGCATTCAAAAGCTTTATACACTCCTAACTTCTTTATTAGACTGTCCTATCGCCTGGTGTCTCAATGTTTCCAAGTTTCTGATCGTGTTTTTACTTTCTCTCATTGTTAATAGGAAATGATAAAATATGAACATTTATTTTATTATGCTAGTGTTCTCTCTTTTTAATAATATTTCAACATCTCACAAAATGCATCAGAAAACTAAACTTTAATTAAAAACTTGAGAGAAAAATAGTTTTGAAAGAAAGTTTTCCTCTATTCAGGGCAGAAGGGAAAAGCACATAATGTGAACTCAGAAAAGCAATAGCTTCCATTATTCCCTGTTCCCATAAGTAATAATAGTACTTGTTCTGAAACGAGGTGATTTCTCTTTGCTCACTTATTTTTCCGTTCTCATGATGATTACAGGGCACTCAACTTTGGTGTTTATTTTTAACTCTACTTTTTGTCCGTTTATGTCTCACATCACAAGCCGGTCTCCTGCAGAACCCCGCTTTGAGAGCGCGGCTAAGAGACAGAGAGTCCTCCCACGCTCCTCTGCTGTCATTGTCATTGGCACTTCCACAGCGTTTATGAAATTTCCCGGTAAACTATGAAAGAGGGTTGGAGTTCTGCAAAATTGTTGCTTTTCTTAAAAGCCCCCTTTTGTGCTGGCATCCTTCCCTTTGTGTTGCAAATGTTTTTATGTTAACTGCAAAATGTGCTCCCTTCCATTCGTGGGCACTGACATTTTGTTTCTGGGTCTCAAAGAGCATTTCAAACTACGTAAGACTTGTTTCTTGTTGTATGGCATTACTTGAACAAATTTGATCATCAATAGAATTACAGGAACTTGGCTGCTAGCTGGGATAATTTATATCTGTTAAGATTTACATGGTGATTTGATGTAATAGACTTGTCTACAGCATAACAATTAACAGCATCCTTTACCAGACATATTTTATTATTTTTGGAGGGCATTTGTTGGAAAGGGAAGAAGATTAGGTTGTTCAGAAAGCACTTGGTTCCAAAATCACAATTTTACACAAGCACAGTAGTTTAATTTTAGTAAATTCATTTAATAATTTGCATTTTTCTTCCTACTGGACCATACTGTATAGATTTGATGGTTCTAATCTTGCAACATATGGATTTGTTGGGAAATTCCTGCCTAAACACTGCCTCCCACTTTTGACCCATGTTTCTTCTACTACACTAAAATTCAAAGATCTCCAATTTCTTAACATCTAAATGATATCTTACTTTATGTTATACACAGGAATATTGAGAAGAAGATGGTCTCTACTTCCAAGCTTACTTGGTTAGCACCAGTCACAGTTTAATATACTTAACTAAAAAGCATCATCTTCCACTAATGAAAAATCCCCATCTTTGTAACTATATTCACTTTCTCAATTTACTTTGAAACACTAAAAATTCTACTGTCCATATTCCATGTTAGAGAAGTCTTGCTATTACAGTTTTTATTTGTTCATTTCATTTTACATAAGCCCCCAAAATACTCAATATATCTTACTGAACCTTGTTAATGTAGATAAAATAACATTCTAGTATGATGTTTTGGAGCTATTCCTGTACCTAACCATCTTAGTTCTACCTGGCATATTCTTGATTCTAAATTCCAACAGCAAAATGTTAACAAAAATTATTGCTTACAGTTTCTCTTGAAAAGAAAAAAGCATCAAGAGATAGATCCCAGAATTAAGTAATTTCTGTGTCTTGAATTTGCAATAATCTCTACTTTGTTATCTTTCCATGAAAAGGCCTTGTCAAACACTAAATGTAATTTTGCTCACACATAAAAAATACCAAAGCACAACAACATGACAGCTTCTACTACCATTTAACCTATGTGTAAAATTTGACTAATGCACTGCCCTTGGAATCAGCAAATAAATGGGATTTAAGAATGAGATTTCTCTGAAGATGTCACTAAATGTTGAAAGCACAATAGGAGGGGCATAAATGATTTTTACATATGTAACTGAATATATTTCACATAGCAGCTAACTTACCAAAGACTGATTTTGATACTCCCCTTCCTAAATAATTTCTATTTTTAGAAGTCAATGTTTAAGCATTCCATTTATTTTCACAAGCTTTACTACTTATCTATACTACTTGCATGCTGCATTATTAAGCAATGAAATACCTGAAGTCAGTTCCTATTTCTTTCACCAACTGACTTAGAACTAAATTTCAAAGTGCCCAAACAGTCTATAAGTATTCAAAGCCATCAGGGTAATTATTAATGGAGAGAGGATAACAGGATAATTTTAGTGCTAAGTATTGAATCCTACACCACATTCCATTTTCTATTGTTACATTTAGGAAGCTTCCATAATACCAAGTGGCAGGGGCCTTTAACTTGTTATTAAATTTATTTAATTCTTGACAGAATACATAAAAGTCCACAAAATGAAGTATATTCCCTCTGCTTAGATATACAAAACCATCACATCTGAAATATGCCTGTCAAGAACATAGAGTATTATATTTAGTCTTATTTTTTTGCAAATGGTTCAAAATATTGAAATGAGCCATTCACATTACATTCAAGAAATTTTAGTTTACCAACTAGTCTAAAAATTGGAGAAAAACAGAACTTGCACCGCCAATGAACTGGGACAAAGGATATTTTTTTCCTAGTTATGAAGTGATAATTAGAAATTGCGAAATATAGAATCATAGACTCTTGTAGTTTGGAAAGACCTTTAAGATGCTATGTCTCACTTAAGCCAGCACTGCCATGCCCACCATGTTCCTTCGTGTGACATCTACATGTCTTTTAAATACTTCCAGGGATGGTGACTCCACCACTTCCTGGGGCAGCCTGTTTAAATGCTTTCACCCTTCCAGTGAAGAATTTTTTTTTAATATCCAACCTAAACTTTCCCTGGCATAACTTGAGCCCATTTCCTTTTGTCCTGCCACTTGTTACCTGGGAGAAGAGGCTGAGCCCCATGTGGCTACAGACTCCTTTCAGGTAGTTGTAGAGAGTGAGAGAGAGTCCCCACGAGCCTCCTTTTCTCCAGTCTAAACAACCCCTGCTCCCTCAGCCACTCCCTATAATTTTTTTCTCCTCAAAAGATGTGTCAGAGACACACTGCAGAGCAAAGATTTAATTTTCTTTGCTAGCTGAACAACTTTAAAGCTTTCCTGATTTCAGGTGCAGCAGATTTGAAATATCTCCTAATGCAGCAGCCTCATTTTTTGACTGCCACCACAGACACATTACTACATTTTATAAAGTTACAAAAATCAAAAGTTGTCATTTCCACATGACAGTTTGTTCAGCTGAGTAGACTGAGTCGAGATTTGTGCAGGTTTAAATATATAAATCAGAAAGCCAAAAGAAACAAGAATCATTCTTTTTCATCAGTACTAACAATTTAGTGCACAAATGTAAACTCCTGATTAACAAAATAAAAGCATTAAGTAGTAACCAAAGATAAATAAACCTGTTTCAAATTTAAAAAGCTCATTTAAAAGAAAATAAAGGTATTGATAAAACAATTACATTTTAGCTTAATGTTCAATAATGTACAAAACAAAAGGATTTCTTCTTTATATCAGATAGGAAAACATTTACTGTGAAGAATTTGGATCAATAAACTGACAACCTTTAAAAAGTAGAAAAGTAAGAATTTTACTTAGTAGAACACTATGTATTTTTAAAAATTATTATTTAATCCTTATGCTTTAACATAAATCCTCATTGTCAAACCATGTTTTTCATCAACACTGTCTGAACAGATTTGTTTACAAAGACAAAATTTGTTTACAAAGAAATCACAGCAAAATGAGATCTGTTAAGCACAAATTGCATTTCAGTCCTCTTCATGAAGAAGCAATATTACTGGAGATACAAGAATCCAAAGGAATATTGATTGAGAAGTGGATAATCCCATTGTGAAAAGGAAATAAATGTATTTCCATATTTGTTATTAGTTAAGAACATTATTGTTTCTGTATAAAGCAAGATTACAGAGGTTCCATCAGACAAGTAGAAGTTTGTGCTGTTAGTATGAATACAATGCCTTACTCACTTAGAAAAATATTTATTTGTCTAGGAGAGCACAAATGCACTGGCATTAATTCTTATAGAAGTGCTACAAAAGAATTTTTAATATCATTACACATACAGCATCATTAACAATTTTTTAACATTTTAAATAGCATCACATTCCTCTTTCACAAAGGGTTGCTGTTTTCACTTATAAACTCCAAAACCACTAACAGCAACAGAAGTGAAAATGAGGCAGCATTACAAAAAGAAGTACAATTGAGGGTGTTCTACATTTTTCATTTATTTATTTTTTAATAAATTATATACCAAAGAAATGTCAAGAGTTACCAGAAGAGGATAACTAAGAACTATTTGAAGCAGAAAATAGCAAGTCATAACTAAAGATGAAGATCTTTTTTGCAGTGTAACTAAGTGTTACCTGGGAATGCTCTTTAACCAGGGAAGAAATAGCAGACTGTTTCCTATATTTTATTGTACTATATGCACAAGCACTTGTTCTCTTTATGAGAATGCAGTGAGATGGACAGACAGAAAGAGAAGCAATGCATGGCTGCTTTGGTTTCCTGAGACAATTTTTTCCCAAATTCTCCCTGTGAGAAAGAAAAAAGTCCATTCAGCCTGCAGATTGCAAGGCTTTGTAATCAGTGGTATTAAACACAATTCAGAAATCCTAAGAGTAGCAGCTTGAAAAACTGATTTTCAAACGCAGACAAGAAAATAATCCCCTGCACTTGAAGAACACATTCTGAATCTTTTTGAATTCCGAATAGAGTAAATTCTTCTATCATCAATATGACAAAATCAGGCCTCTTTACTGAAGCTGCTCTCTGCTTATTTTTTAAGTTTGGGGTTAACGTGGGCGACACCTTCAAGGCTTTTTTGTCTTCTCCTCATCTCTGCTATCCAAGAAAACTTGGAGTACACAGAAAGAAAACAAACTACTATGAAGTTACATGACCCCAGGATTTGAGCTTTAAGGAAATCAGCAGAATTTGACACTAATGATACAGGACAATCAGAGCAAACTGTGACAGGCAGTCACTCAACTCAAACCTCTTTGAGGGACTTTAGCACAAACAACTTTGGTTCTCTGGAACTTCTGTTTTTTCAAGACTGACTAGCAAGAACAAAAAAGCATGGCTAAAACTGGAAAATCCCATTTATTCTACCTGATGCTCCTAGAGAGGAAAAAAAACCCCCAAAAAATCTAAATAAAATCTGTTTATCCTGCTTAGATTACCCTGATTGTTTTGGAAACACTATTTAGTCCAGATATTTAGCTACTAACCAGAAAATAATCAGAACTATAATCATAGCATCTATGAGAAAATGTACAGAATCAGTTCAGATCAACTTGAGTATTCACTAATAAGGAATAAATCTTCCAGTTCTGAATCTTTTGGTAATATAGTGGTGACACACTCAGCAGAGACTACCCAGCCACTCACTGCCACATACAGAAAATGAAAGTATTCTATAACGTATCCCAAGATTGAAAATACTATTCTATAACACATCACAAGATTGAAAATACCTGCCAGGTTTTGGAGGAGCTCGAAGTTGGTTCATGTTTTGATGATGCCCAAAAATACCTCAAAAACACTGACAGGTCTTTCAATCTCTAAATCTAAATTTTATTATAACACAGACCAGAATATATAGCTTTTAAATATATAACCTGAAAATGAAACAAAAATTAAGAGCTTTATAAGGAATCTCCCATCCTATCTAGTGAAATTTTGCAGTGATTTAGTGATCTGGTTTATTTACATCCTGCTTTGTGTCCAGTGCAGCTCTCTCATCGTGGAGAACTGGTTATGCATCTACCACGCATACTTTCTTAACGTGTTCAAATTGCAAGCCTTCTCTCCACCGTTTCTCACATCCTATCTTTCATTCCCTACCTACTGTACTCTCATTCCTTCAGTGTTTCCCAGCTGTATTCTTGTTCAGGTATTGTTTTCCAGCTGTGCATGCCCAACAGTAGTGACTATTCAAGAGGACAGAAGAAGATAGCCCTCTACCCTGCTGCCCAATCACAACTCTAATAACAAAATAGATTTGTAAGCTTAAACAAATACATCAAACTTGCCTTCAGTCACATCTGTCCTTCTTTACAAGTTTATAGAAACAGACTCTTTTCAGTCTGTGAACTTAACAGAACATACAAACTCCACCTTGTAGCTACCAGGAAATGCAGTGCAGTCTATAACTTCAGGTTGTATCACAGAGGTATATCAGTAGAAAGATACAAACCCACCAGCAACTTCATCAACCATCCAGCCATCAAGTGCATTTTGCAGAGCAGTGAGTCAGACTGAAGAACCATGGCAGTTTCAAATGTGTATTTTCTCTCAAGATGTGTAATACAAAACTGACAAAAAAACCCAAACCAAAACATATTCCTCAAGGATGCTGAGCCACAACAATTCCGTAACTATAGTTTCTTCTTTCACTGTCAGCTTGGCTAAAAGAGTTAACAGCATTATCATTTCTTGTCAATTCGGGCCTCATCTCTTAATTTCTTACAGATGTCAAATTATGTGTGAAGATACTAAATGAGTCAAATTCCAGACCTCCTTTTTTGGTGTCTCTCAATAAAGTAACAGGTGACCTTCCCCTAATCACGGATGGTCATCTCCCCTGGGCTAATGATCTTTAACTCTTTCAAGATGGAGTAGGAAGAAACAGTAGCTCATTCTGAAGGACAGGACAAAAATGCACTGAATTAACTACGCCTGAGAGAGCTTATGCACCCAAAACATCCATCATGTGCTCTTCAGACCTGTTCACACTCTGGAGACACTAATGCTCTCTACACTTTGGGCAAGTCTTTCCCCCAGGATTCAACTCCAGCCCAGTCAGGCTACTCTGGTTGGACTACAATTATGGCAAGCTCCAGACAGCTGCTCATTCACTCTTATGTTGTTAGGAAACCTACCTATACTACAAACATGCAACCATATGGGCACAACTAAATTTAAACCAGCTTGCTTAGCATCCTCAACTATCAGCTGATGATTTTTCTCGCACCAGGACTTCCACTCCACTTTTCAATTTGAAGCTCGTCCTGAAAACCTCTTCACAGAACATACAAGTTTAAACAGCATGTTTTAAACAGAAATCAAAAGCAAATTCATTCTCCAGATCCATGTGCCACTGCAATAACTTGTGAGAGCCAGTCAAGACTGAGGTGTCTTCCACCAGCATTCAGGAGATCAACAGGTATGCTTCCAGAGAAGAAATTACAACATTTTCTGAGTATTAATATTAAACCCTCTTTAAATCTCTTCTATTTCCTGCACATTTATTATACCAACAACTCAAATGTTATCAGAAGCTGAAAGATTACAGATATTGAAAAGTAGGAAATTTGTCTCTGGGATTTCCACAGCAACTTCTGCCTGTGCCTGGTGATGCTGCAGTGACATCAGCCCAGAGCAATGAGCAGTTGCAACAAGTGCCACAAATTTTACTGTGATAAAGTCCTAAAGACAACTCTCAACTGAATATTTCAGATTTCTTTAGCTTCCCAATGCTGAGACTGAGCTGCCTGTCCTGCTTTAATTTTCTAACTCCCACATGCTCTCACTCAGGCTCTCCAAGGAGCAGTCCAAGGACTGATCCTCTGTACCGTAAGCAAAGGTGTTGGTGCTTCACCTGTAATACTGCAGGTGAAATGCTGTGTGCCTTCACAGGCTAACACATCTCCAGTGCAGGTTTGCACTTCAAGAGCAATGTAGCATAGCTGAAACACCTAGCACTTCTACTTTTTATCAGGACATAAATTTAAGCTTCTCCAGATCCCCTTGGCAGTCAGGAAGAAGAAACAAACAAACAAACAGGACAACACTAATTTAGAAAGCTATCTGAAATTAATCTACTTCCTTTTCAATGAAGCTCAGTTTGTAGCAGAAGTCTTGTTTGTTTTTCAGAGATCTTTGATATAGTTCTCTGTTTCTCAACTCAAACACAGCAGAAGTGTCCAACATAACTTTTCAGATTTGACACACAAGCTAAACTCCTTCTTTTACAAAAAGTGAGGGTTAGGCTTCCTTATGCTTTATTAGGTTCTTCACTAAAAACTGCGGCTGCAGCCTCATCAAGTGGGTGACATTTGATGTTTCTAAGAAATTATTTCTACTTGTATGCAAAGTGTGGGTTTACCAGAGAAGGAAGAGAAGGAAAAGGGGAAGAGAAAGTAAAAGCCCCCAGGACTCTGACTCATGCACTTGTCAGCTTTGTGCTGCCAAAAAACCCACCTACCATATTTTTCTCTGTGCATCATGCAGAAAAACACACCTGGTCACACCAAAACAAACAAAATTGTCATAAACTCAGAGTTTAAATCCTTTGTTTCCTAACAAATAAAATATTTTGTTCAATATAAAGACAGTTAAAACTGTAAAGCTCA
Source organism: Hylia prasina (assembly GCA_013397195.1). Classification (NCBI taxonomy): domain Eukaryota; kingdom Metazoa; phylum Chordata; class Aves; order Passeriformes; family Sylviidae; genus Hylia; species Hylia prasina. The sequence goes on along the minus strand of VYXD01014089.1, from coordinate 347,670 downwards.
ACTGATTGACAACATGAAAAAAAGACCTGCTTCAACACTGGGGAAGAAAATTCAAAATTGTGAAATATCTGAAAATAAAAGCTTTACTCCAGACTGTTCTCAGGTTCACATCTTTTCCCTACTAAGAAAAACATGGTTAAAGTCTGTAAAGACTCTTTTGTTGCTTTGAATTCTATATTGAAAGGAAAATACCTTGAAACTTAGTCTTGTCCTACCAAATAATCTAGCTAAAGCAGAGGCACATAAATCTTTTCCACCTGAGTCAATGGGACTGATTCTGAGGCTTCTGGTTCCAGCCTGGTCCTGATGTATGTGAACGGACCTGAAATCTAAAGAACTTGTGACAGGTGTTTGGAATATTGTTTTTTGGCCTAATTTGGAAACAGAGACACCAATGAAGCAGAGTATTACTACCAGATTCAGATTCTCATAAGAGCAGAACCTATACCCTCTCACTGGGAAAGGATTATGTATTGAGAGAGGGCAAGTGTCTTCCACAGAATTTGCCTGGCAGCCTCCTGAAATCTCCAGATGTCCACCTCTAATGCAAAGAAAACCAAAGCTAGTTTTTAATTTCTGCCCAGAACTGCATCAAAAATTGCCTCTGTGTTTCTATTAGCATTCTTTAATTTCAGAACACAGTTACCTTTGAATATTTTGAAATATTTCTTTTAAAGGCCATAGAGCTATTACTGTTCAAGTTCAAAGACAAGGTTTATTTAGGTTAAAAAACCTGTAGTATCCATAAGATTTTTGATGTTCCCTATTAATTACAACATTCTGTGGACTCTAGTGAATATGTTACTTGGACTCCAGCAGCATGAAGAAGGTGGGGATAGCTCTGTGGGCAAAGCAGAGAGGGCTCAGTCAGGAGAGGAATGTGGGTCAGACTCCACTTTGTGGAGACTGGGATTGGTCCAGAGAACAGGGGCATGTTCCTGGAGGATGATAAGCACTGGCCTCATATTGTAAAGTCACAGTAAAAAGACTCTGCTGGCCAGCAGATTTCCAGGCCACACCTTAACACAAGGGATTAGAATCAGCCTCACTTTACAGACAACAAAATAAAAGAACTAAGAGGACGAACAGTTTGTCCAACGCAGCAGTACAAATGTGGTTTTCTGCTTCCTAGTCCAGTATGTAGTTGCCCCTGCCAGGCTATACTGAAGGACTTAATAGGACTGGAAAAGACACAATTAATAACTGAGTAGACAGAAAGCACTATTAGCAAGCACGTCAGAGGCCCCAAGTTATACAGAGATTGTGTTTGTTTCTGTAAAGAAGTATTAATCCCATTGTTGAGGCAAATGGAAGGATTTTAAAAGAGGAATTTAAAGTGGGGGGAACTGAAGGGGAAAGGCTTGCCACTCTTAATAAAATAAAAATATGTCAGTGCAAATAGATATCATTTATTAGAAACCTCCTATCTGAGTAGCAAAATGTCATCTACTGATGAATGCAACTGGAAAGGGGAAAAAAAACAAAAAGAAACCCTTGTCAACAGTTTCCAAACAATTCAAATCAAACAATTTGCTTCTCAAATTATATTTTGGTTAATTCATGTTAACTACTGGATATGTGTTGTTCAGAATGCATAATTTCTCAGTGGAATTACCTCCTCTGGAAAGTCACAAATTATTTAATGGCAGTTTTTGTAAACCATAAATAGCTCTAAGACTTTTCAGAAAGTCCTGAGGCATTTCATAGAATCATAGAATGGCTTGGGTTAGAAAGGAATTTAAAAATCATGTAGTTGTAATCCCACTGCCATAGGCAGGGAACACCTTCTACTACACCAGGTTGCTCAAAACCCCATTCAACCTGGCCTTGAACACAATGCCAGGGATGGGACATCCACAATTTTTCTGGGCAACCTAAATTTAAAGTTGAGTAAATTGGAAATTAGTATGCCAATTACTTCACATATTGTTGGGACAACAGCAAAAAATCTATAACGTTGAAGTTCTCAAAATCTCCTAAATAACCAAACATTATTAAATGCTTCTGGTTTTTATCACAGAAAAGTCTATACTCCAGGCATGATAAAAGACAATTAATTTTAGTGACAAGACTGTAACTGAGATAATCAGAACATTTTGTATGATAGAAATGGGAGACAACCCCAGGTAAATGGTAGGAAATTTTCAAATTCAAAATATATTTATTGCACCCCAAAAATACTCCTTGTTCTTTAGAAATCTGACTTCTCTGTGAGAGAAGAATCCAGCTTTCTCCTCAGCTCTGCTGAGAGCAGGACATTCTAAGCTGCCACTGCTGTGCAAGGGAAGGCTCCCAAAGGCTCAGGCTCCCAGCTCCATCAGGCAGGCTGCTGTCTGTCCAGGCACTGGGAACTGGGAGGCTGTAAAGAGGATACAGCTTTGTTTGGGGATCTACAGTAATACTGAGGGGCTCAGCTCTCCTCAGGACTGCTGTGCAGCATTTCAGGAACCAGAAAAAGACTACTTCTAGAGCAGATTCTATGACTAGAGTCATTAGGACTTCTATATCTGATGCAGTCCTCCTTGGCTCCCTTCACAGCTAGTGGACCCATCTATTTCAGGGTGTCACGAATTACTTCCTAGAAATTAGCATTTTAAATTAATTGCATGTCAGTCAAAACATGAACCTATAAGTTTTCCAAGTTTTGATATCTCCATAGCAAAAATTTTCATTCAATTAGGTGAACCTGATCCCAAGGGTTTAGAGTAGATCCATGTCCACCTATTCACTGGTTGGAAAACATACTTTGTTTTTCCTGGAACTTCAGCAGAATCAAAATATCCTAGGAGAACATTCAGATTCAATGGTAAATGATAACAATGAATAATCAATGATGTAACAGGTGATTGCAATGAAACTTGTCTGAGAAAGGTTGTGAGTCATCTGAATCCAGCCAATATGGAAATCTTTGAAATACCATCCTTAAGGCAGAACTTTCTCAAAACTGCATTTAATAGGAAATTATTTCCTAGCAGGAAGAAGAGGAAAAAGTGCTAAATAACTCTGTTTTTCTCCAAATAAATTAAAATGACTACCTAAAGTCATGATTCTACACAAATATGTGATGATGGTGAAAATTCCCTTGAATAACACACCTGAAGGGGAACAGCCCTTGTGACACTCACCCACAGCATTCCAGAAGTTAAATTGCTTCCCATCCTACCTGACACCTGTCTTATGCAGCCCCTTGAGGAAACAAGTTTATGAGATCTTTCAACAGCAAAAAGCATATTGCATAAAGATCTTGCTCCCATTTATAGCATACAGGTAACAATAGTGAACATGTGCCACAGGTATTAAAATAATCAACTGGTGTCTAAAATCAGCATGTGGATGTGGGAAAATGCATAAAACCAGTCACGAGGGGGTTAAAGTTTATGTCTTTGTTTAACAGAAAAGTGGTTCTAAGACACTGAAGCAATTCTTTTTTTGCTTTATCTGCCTACAACCACCATTGCTCCACACCACCAAACCCTCTCTGATAATGTCCTGGCATTTTTCATAAACATCAGTCCCCTGTTATCTGACTACGTCAATGTATTTTGAAAAAGCTTTTCAGATAGAACGAAGCAGAAAATTATGTTCCTATTGTGAAATACTTTTTCAGGATAAAGTCCAGAATAAAGGTTTCTTCAAAAAAAATTAAAAGGAAAAACATTTCCAGGGTTACTCACACAGGAATAACTATCAGCTTGGCAACCAATGCAGGTTGGGGTTAAAGGCTTTTTATCTGAATCAAAGTGAGTAGGAACTCAATACTTGAAATGTCCACATGACAGAGAAGTGTTCGAGCTGCAGAGCTGCTTTTTATGCCCAGGGTTTTTTTAAAAAAAATTTCTCCAGCCTTAAGTCTGTTTTCCAACAGAAATTTTAACAAAGCTACCCTGTTTTAATGGAAGCTTGGCATTTGGCCAAACCTGACAGACCAGTAAAACAGCTTCAGGCAAAATCAAAATATCAGTCCAATAACCTCTACCAGAAGGCCGGAAAAAAAAAAAAAAAGTGGCTCATTTGCCTATGAAGAAGGATCATGTGTGACAATTTTGCTTTACTTGCTCACCATAAAATATCTGGTTTATTCCTTTCTCCTTTCCTTGATGATGATACACAGCCCTAAAGAACTGCTTCTTCTATGGTTTTTTTTAAGCAATTATAGTTACAAGCATAAAAAACAAAGCAAAATTCAAAACTAAACATAGCACAACAGAAGGTCACTAGAAGAAGTCACAAAATAAATTACCCAGATCTCATATTCATTAGGGCAGAGTTTCATTACTGCTACAACAGCAGTAGACAATCTCAAAATTAGCACAAACGTGTGCACCTTCTACCCCCTCCTAGCACAGGTGACTTACCACTGTCATCATTCCTTTGCCGTTATGTGAAAGCACAAACCTTTACAAAGCTTATGTTTGGTTGCTAAAAATAAAGCCTAGATAAATGAAGCTAATTTCTTAAGACATACTTTTATCTGTTTGCTAAACCAAGTACCATACATATCTCTGCTTCCCTAGAATGATGACTGGAACTTTCTAACCTACACAGCTCTTGATAATAAACTTCACATGTTACTGTACTTCCATACGTGAAGTTTGGCAGGTTTGCTTACATTTGATAGAGCAGCTCCCCTAAGAATGCAAGCTAGAAGACCAATGCCATGTACTGAAACCTGTCTGGATGTCAAACATGACTCATTTTAGTAAGGACTAGTAAAAGTTCCATCAACAAAATAATTTTAGTTATATTTTAAATCAATTATGATTCTTTATGAAATAAATTAATAGCTTGATCCCTGTTTAGGCTCAGGCGGGGGAGGGATTTTTTTTAAAAAGCTTCCATTCAAATAAAATCTTTAAATGAAACAGCATTTATTTCTAATGAATAAAAATTTAATGAATCCACAGGTATATTTCCTTTTATGCAAAGTGGACATGAACATAAAGGAAGACATGGGTTTGATTCACAGATGTACTACTTCCAGGACTACTTCTCACGGACTTACTGTCTGGTCTCACAGTCTTACTTGCTAGTTGCGGTGGTGAACCCAGAAAAAGGAGAACCTTCTGCAGCTAAAATGAAAAACTCAGTCTGAAAAGATTTATATAATTCCTACACTTATAGAAACTAGTGAAATGGAATAAAAATCTCTGATTTTGCTTACCAAAACCTGTACAAAAGTTGGTTGTGGTCATTAGCAGATTCCAAAATTGCAGTCCCAGAACAAACCAGTAATATTTTATTTTCCCTTTAGAGAATCAATATGAATTCCAAGTTATCTGCCTATTTGAGCAATAGAAGGCTTTAATAAAAACAAGCTCAGTGAAATATGCTGGGGATACAGGGATAGGCCTGAAGTTCAGCCACAGTACAGCTTGACTTCACTGTCAACTGCACTGCACTGACTGAAATTACATTAATTGCTATCAGGTGGTTGGTTGTCACAAAACAACTGTTATTCCCCTTGGTCGTGTTTTAATGCATGAAACTGCAGGATCATGGCAGAAAGAGGCATTACAGAACCCATGACATAAAAGTTAAAGCCTGAATAATTAATGTAACTACTCTTTGAATAAGTCTGGTATATTTGCCATAGTTTTTGAGATGGAACAAGATAATGAATAGCGCATTTGTCAGAGTTTCCCCCCTATTCCATCTCCCTCCTTGGCTAATCAGGTGTTTTACCAATATGGTAAGTCAGGATGCGTCTGTCAAAACAGGCTTTGACTGGAAACATTGTTCTGACAAAACAGAAAATATAGCATGCTTTGCAGTGAAAAAATTCCACAAACGTAAATGCCGGTTTGCTTTCCCAGATGACAGAAGAGTCATTTTCTGAACAGCTTTGTTTAATAAGTTGTTGGTATTGCTACTACTCTGATTTTCAAGCTGAAGCTGTTCAGAAGCCAGAGCAGTTTCCAATACACTATGTCCTTCTGTTTGGAGCTTCTCAGGGAGAAGACCACAAAAGACTACTACTCTATTTTTGGGTTTTGAGAGGTCTCAAGGTGTGCACCTAAGGCATCACGCCTCGCAGTGGTCTAAGCTTTGTCACAGCATAGATAACAACCATGGCCTTGTCTACATCAGTGTCATATTCTTCTACTCAAGAGTCCAAGTGCTCACGGAAGCCACATTACCTACTTGCCACAGCAGTCACATAATCACCCAGAGCGTTAGTCCCTACAACCTTAACATTTAATAGCATAACTCATCTGCATGTGTGATGCATCTGCAGCACCATCCTATTGCTAGGATAGTCAAAAGAACTTCTCCTCTTTTACTTTTTTTTTTCTAATTTGATTTGAGACACATAGTTACCAAGTGGCATATAAAATTTAGGGTACCTGTTTCACTGCTCCCATTGGAGCAAGATGTGAGATCCAGTAGAGACTGATTTTACCTTAATGACTGTGCAACAGCCTCATAGTAAACCTTATTTCAGCCTTATCTTTGCAATGAAGAAGGGTTGCAACACAATCCCTGTGATTCCAAATGGCAGGACTGCACAACTGCATGTTGGGTTGGTTGGAAAACAATACTGTTCTCTTTCAAAAGCATCTCTTCTGAAGTGTACAGGCTAAAGTGGTGGCAAAGGGTTTTCAGAGCTATAAAAATTCATATTTCTTCTTTCTCTGAAGGAGTGCAAATACAAAATTTTCTATCTTGATCTAAATACAGTCCGAACGACCCCAATTAAGAAAATTTATTAATTTTTTTCATCTTCCTCTAAACAGAAGCTTAGAGACAAGTTTATATAAAAAGAAAAGATACCATTTAGAATCAGCTCACTGATGACCTGTCTCACAGTAGTTTAAAAAACACTGATCCAATGCCTCCTTGCAAAGAGAGAAGAATAAACATAACTACCCCTACAATCAAAATGTGGAAAGCCCAACTGCATCCAGTGTACAAAAAGACCAAGGTCCAATTCATTATGAAAATATTCTCTCAAAGCTCAACAAAGGATACAAAAATAATAATACTGGTATTTCAATAGTTTTCCACCAAAGATACTTTTCTGTTTCCATGGCAGTAGCCAGTAGAGTCCAAAACTGCGTAATTTTCATTTTACTTAAAAAAAAGAAAAAAGCCCTCTCAGAGATAAAAATTCAATCCAATAACCAACTGGAGGCACTCAGGACTCACAGAGCTGTCAACATACTAAAGCCACTGTGCAAGACATTGCTGATATTATGGCAGAAATGAAGAAACATTTTTTCACGTCCTACACAGCTATGACATATCCTGAAAAAAGAACTCAGTATGCCACAATCTATTGGACTCAGGATGTGAGTTGTGCCATTAGTCCTCTGGTGTCACATCTGAACAGCCATGGAAAATCAACAACAAACATCTAAATTGTCCCTATGTAATTATACATAGCTATCTGGAAACCAGTTAGAACAAACACCATTATGCATGTAAATATTGCACAATCAAAAACTAAATAGAGGAGGTAGAATAAAAATAAGTTGCAAGTAGTTAAAGACTGTTTCTACATCAGATCATGTTTGTTGTAGTTTGGGTCATCCTTGATACGGTTGATTGCAACAAAAATACCTAAAAGGAAAGGTTTTTGCTGCCTCAGGCTCCAAATGTAGCTGGTATGCCCACCATAACTAGGAACTAAAGTTCTGAAGTTATCATACTACTTATATTCAAAGTTCATTCAATTCAAAGAGAGTGTTTCAAACAACTCCTATTATGTCCTGGATGGATACTAATACCAGGACAGAAATAATAAAAAATCCTAGCAATTACCTTGTCTCTACAAGTCTGTTTAATCTAGAAGTTCTAAGATCTCTACCTGGGTTGCTCAGGCACATTAAACTTTCCCTTTCCACACCTTAATATGATTGAAACTTCTGAAAATTTAGCCAAAATTTTCAGTGAATGTTTTTGTTAAAGCACCATCAGCCAGTTTATTCCCCAAAACTACTTGTCTTCAAGCCATGTACTACTTATACCTAAACACTCAGCAAAGAGTAGAAAACAGGCTGATCTTCCTTGCATCCCTCCCTGTATTTGAAACAAATGCAAACTGTGAAAACCAAAATAACAATACTGTGTGAAGTTGGTAACAAGCTGACAAATTTATAGTTAAGGACCTCTAAGCATAAACAATTTTTGAGATGAGATTCATTGTGGTCTTCACACTTCTGCCACTGAGGCTGCTTAAACCATTTTTAGCTGTCTTTAAGCTCTGAAAAGTGGAGAGTTTTAGTTACTCAGATCCTGAATTGTTGACTGTTTATCCCTGACAAATTTTGAACACATCCTGCTCACAATGCTCATCCATTGACCTAAAAACATGCACCAGTAATTCAAACAGAACTGTTTGTTTATGGCGCCAGTTAATTTCAACCATTCTGTTTGCAGCATAAACCACTGGTAAACAGGATGATGATTGATTGATTGAATTAGACTGAATATGATAAATGGCCCTGAGATGGCTATTGGGTTGAACCAATCACTTCCTCATCACAACAATGAGATACAAACGACTATTCATACCTTAGTTTAGTTACAACAAGATTATTCAGGCTTAACCTGCATTGATTTCTGTAACTTTTAACTTTATGAACACCAGATGAGTCTCTCTCTTGTTAACAGAAAAACACTTTCAAAACAAAAAAAATTCTGAGAGTGCTGACAAACCTCTCTAAAACAGAGAGCTAGAGAGTATGGCTAATGGGAATGGTTTAGTTTTTCTTCCTTTTTGTGGTTTGGATTAAATGATCTTATCTCTACAGTGACATTCACTGTTTCCAAAGAAAGATGGCTGCATATTAGTAGCATTCAGGGTTTTCTAAGTGTCATAATGTATATAAACCTGAGCCATCCACTCCTTTTGATTTATTTACATGCATTTTTTTTCTCATTTTGCATAGAAGCTGCAACAGAATATTTGTTATACAGAGCAGTACATACAAATTAATTTTTCAATGATTCCCCAAATCATGTGCATTACATCAAAAGATCTGGTTTTAGAGTAGTAACATCACAACCTCTCAGTTGTTTAGCATATATAAGCGACTTAGACAACAGAATTTAATTAATTATTTTACATCTACCAAAGTGCTAAAATGCTACAGTTCTTAATTTTACATAAATTGAAAATTTGGGGACTTGAGAGCTGAAATTAAAAAACTTTTATCTCTTTTTCCTTAAATATTGCCTCAAAAAGTCACTACTGACACTCCATGGAAGCAAGTTTCTCATTTGTTTAGCAGAAATCTGTGGATACATATTGGGGAATGACAGATATTTCTACTTTGTCAGAAAATTTAAATATAACTGGAAGCAATAATGAAGTTGGATTTATCAATCTAATTCCTTGAACAGTTCAGTCATACACTAATGTCTGCACAAAAAAAATGGAAACAAAAAAAGAAAAAAGAAAAAAAAAAGTTTCAGTTTGTTCAGAATGCTATTTTAAGTAAGCCCAAACTATGTTAATAAGGAGGTTAAGACTACGGTCTTGATTTTTTATTTTTTGTGGACGATGTGTAAGTAATATATCCACCAGTCTCTGTTTGGAGTTTGTGATAAACACAAAACTTGATTATCCAAAGTAAGAGTAAAAGAAAGTAAATACAGAGTAAGATCCAAAGAAAGAATAAAATTGTTCAGATGAAAAAATACTTGCTTGGTAGTAAGAACTGATGATGATGATGATAATGATGTTTATTGTTCACTATCAATAATTTTCTAATGACTACCTTAGGAGGAACATATAAATTTTCAAATCCGAAAAACATACACAAGCTAAGTTCAATAACACTTGATAGAAGCAAAAAAAAGTTGGTTTTTCTTCAGATTACCTATATCAGTGAGCTCAAACTCTCAAATTTTCAGCCCCAGGAATAGTTTTCTATTAAAAAATTCTAAAGTATCCTGTGCTATTTTATAATTATTCCTACTTCTTGGCACAGTCATGATCCCAGATAATTTATGAGATGATGAAAAGGAATTACTAGCGGGAGGAATTCATTATTAATTTATTGTGTGTCCTTACACAACCATATTTATGTCGTCATCTTGTAATCATGCCTCTACTTGCCTGATGGCAAGCATGGCTAGTCCTCAGGACTGATGCCATGTGTACTTCCATGTACAAGCCTGACCAGACGTCTGATAAGACAAAACTTGCTCTGGACACAAGGGGAGACTTGATAAATTTTGCCGCTGCAAAGCTCTCCCTACCATGCAAGTTTCTTTCTAATGCCACAGAAAGACATTCAATAGTTGCTGGGATTTTATTTTTTTGGCTTTAATAATACACTTTAAAATGCTGTTTGGAACAAAATATTTCACATTTCATGTGTATTTGCTTTGATTACATAGAAGGAACTGTTCTGATTACACAGCGAGAAAAGGGAAAGAAGAATATAGAGCAATGAAGTCTGAGAGTTTATTTATTTAATAGTCTCTGGTATACAGATTAGAGTGGCATATTTTTCAACTCATCAGAGTTTTGTATGAAGAGATACAAACCACTAATCCAAGTCTCCATTATATACAAACTACATAGATGAAAATGAGAGGAGCATCTGCCCAAGCTGGAATATTCACAATGCATAAAGCAGTAAGTGTGTGAACAACTAAACACTCTGTAAATGTTGAAAGATTTTAGAACAGTATATAATGTATGAGCTACAGAGTTACAAGGAGAAGTGGCTGGAAAAAGTTTTTACTTCATGACATTTCTGAACATACCAATTTGTTATAAGATTGCTTCTCAAAAAAAAAAGCAAAGAAGAAATAATGAAGGATTAAAAAAACCCCAAATGCAAACACCTATTTACTTTATATTCTAGCAAATAGACTGTTCTTTATGAATTATCAATAAGCTTCACACACACCATTTTAATCATTAAAGTTAAGTCTGCTATTGTATGAAAAAATCTGCTGCAAGATTGGAAAGAAATCATAAGAACTTTCACTTGGTTCATTGTAGAACATACTTAAAAGAGCATTATCATGAGCTAAGAATTACATATATGTAATGCTTTTACATAAATAGGTAAATATAAATACAAATTTAGTACTTATGATCACAGAAGTCTGTAGTAAATAGTTACCTTTTACAAAAAACCCTCTTTCATACTAGAGAAAATACTAAAATAAAAGCACAGTAAATTTACTAAAATAACCACCCAGCTATTGCTCTAGTTTTAANATCCATCCATCCATCCATCCATCCATCCAGCAACCAAAAGGACATGCTTTCTGGGGCCAGGCTTCACAGTACCAAAGGAAGAGTAGTTACATTTAGTAACTTGGATACATCTTGGAATTTGCAAAATAAAGTAGAAAAGGCAGGTTTTGCAGTGGAAATTATAGTAAATTATAGTGGTTTTATTTATATATTTTTAAAATTAACTTCTCCAGAGAGAACAGGTTGTGTGCTTCTGTTTCATAAAGTTCAATTTTTCATACATGAAGCAAAATGCTTGATTTAATATTTTTAAAAAACTGCTGAGTTCAATAATTTATTTTTGCTGATTACTGCCCATCAGTTGACTAGTTGTGGTTTAATTTACAGTAGTTTTATAGCATAGTAACTCCAATGCCTTTCAAAAGTTCTACACCTGGGTAAGGGATTAGAACCAAGATCACAGATGTATTTAAATTGTTTAATTTAGTTACATCCTAGGGATTATACTTTATATCCCAGAAAAAGGATATTCTTCACATTCTTATTTCAGTCACCTTTCTCTAGCTTCATTTATGAGAATCTGACTGAACATCCAGTATCATGCTTCTTAGCTTCTACTCACCACCTTACAAAATGGCAACCATTAAAACAAGGAATCCTGAAAACCTTGTTGGAACAAGGTTTCTTCATTTTTTTCAACACAGTCCATCTATCTAAATTTTATATGAAGCTTTTACCATTTAATCTTTCCAGTCTTATACTAGGTTTCCTTTGAATTACAAAAAAATCTCCTTTTTTTTTTTTTTTTTTTTTTTTTTTTAAAAAAATTAAATTTAGGAAAGTTACCTATTGCTGAAAACAGCTATAGTTTATAACACAGAATCAGATCTTGGTAGTCCTGGACTCTACTCCTTCCTATCTCTAACTTAATGCAAATACATATTCCTAAATCCTGGCATCAAAAGCAGCTAGGTTCTTCCTCAGTGCCAGGAAGGCATATGTTCCTTAATTTTCAGTCCCATAGGAAAATTAACTGGAATATCTACACTGGACCTCAGCAGGGTATCTTATTTATATAACTGAAATGACAAACTAAACCCCTAAAGTACAGAAACATTACTGTCTACAATGTAATGAAAGCATGTTGCTGATTTTTGACCATAATAAAAGAAATTGAAAGCTTTACTAATTTTCTCATCCTTTTCTACCTTGGAATGGGAATNAAAAGAGCATTATCATGAGCTAAGAATTACATATATGTAATGCTTTTACATAAATAGGTAAATATAAATATAAATTTAGTACTTATGATCACAGAAGTCTGTAGTAAATAGTTACCTTTTACAGAAAACCCTCTTTCATACTAGAGAAAATACTAAAATAAAAGCACAGTAAATTTACTAAAATAACCACCCAGCTATTGCTCTAGTTTTAAATGGTAAGTAAAGAAGTCTCTCTCTACCACTCAGGGAGTGCAAATGCTTATCAAAACCAAACAAGAAACACCTATAACACATTATTGCATTAAGGGAGACCCTGGTTCCAGCTCCCACCCCTAGGCTCACAGTTCGACAAGAATCTTTACTGCAAAGAAACCTGCTGACCTTTTCTTAAGCCTGACATATCTGCTGTGTGCTGAGTGACTTTGAAATTCAGTAATAAAAATGCCTTGAGGCTTGAAAAGTCCCTTTTCATTAGGACATGAAATTCTACTCATATTCACCTGTAAAAAGAACCACTAAAATGCAGAATAATTTAAAANACTGCCCATCAGTTGACTAGTTGTGGTTTAATTTACAGTAGTTTTATAGCATAGTAACTCCAATGCCTTTCAAAAGTTCTACACCTGGGTAAGGGATTAGAACCAAGATCACAGATGTATTTAAATTGTTTAATTTAGTTACATCCTAGGGATTATACTTTATATCCCAGAAAAAGGATATTCTTCACATTCTTATTTCAGTCACCTTTCTCTAGCTTCATTTATGAGAATCTGACTGAACATCCAATATCATGCTTCTTAGCTTCTACTCACCACCTTACAAAATGGCAACCATTAAAACAAGGAATCCTGAAAACCTTGTAGGAACAAGGTTGCTTCATTTTTTTCAACACAGTCCATCTATCTAAATTTTATATGAAGCTTTTACCATTTAATCTTTCCAGTCTTATACTAGGTTTCCTTTGAATTACAAAAAAATCTCCTTTTTTTTTTTTTGTTATGTATTTATTTACAAAATATAAATTTAGGTAATGTTACCTATTGCTGAAAACAGCTATAGTTTATAACACAGAATCAGATCTTGGTAGTCCTGGACTCTACTCCTTCCTATCTCTAACTTAATGCAAATACATATTCCTAAATCCTGGCATCAAAAGCAGCTAGGTTCTTCCTCAGTGCCAGGAAGGCATATGTTCCTTAATTTTCAGTCCCATAGGAAAATTAACTGGAATATCTACACTGGACCTCAGCAGGGTATCTTATTTATATAACTGAAATGACAAACTAAACCCCTATAGTACAGAAACATTACTGTCTACAATGTAATGAAAGCATGTTGCTGATTTTTGACCATAATAAAAGAAATTGAAAGCTTTACTAATTTTCTCATCCTTTTCTACCTTGGAATGGGAATATTCTTTCTATTGTCACACTGTTCAGTGTATGGCTAAGAATAAGATCTGAGATAATAGTAATAGTAATAATAATAATAATAACAATAACAACAACAACAACTCTTGAGAACAAAAGTGTGCCAGTTTTAAAGGGTTTCAGAAAAAGCTGATGGCACAGAGTACCTGCCAGGAGTACATCTTTCTGTCTATCACTAACTCCAATGCTTGCCTAAGGCAGAAAGTAGCTCACACATGATCAAGTAAGACAGACCTCAGTTTACTCATTACAAAAAATGGGGATCCACAGTTGTGTATCTTCAAAACTACGCTTAGAGTCTAAATCAAAAGACTTCAACAGAAAAATGTTCTGTAATAAACTTTTTGAGTGTTATTTCTATATTGAAATTAATTACTTCTGTTTGTAAGTTGCTGAGTTGAAAACTCATCCTTCAAAACAAATTTTAAGTTCTGGATTTTTTTTTTATTCAAATCACAGCCTGAAACAACAAAAAATCACATCTGTTAATAGATTATATATTGTTTGAAGACAGGATTCTATCTTTAAATACAGTATAGAAACCTGACCTCACCCATAATGTTTCTATTGGTACATCACCATGAATCAGAAACCACCTGTACTGCAATCTCCCTTAATATCTATAATAATCAGATAATTTAGTTCTACAATACATTTAATAGATATAATAAGACATATACTTCACAAGACTGAAACTGCCTGAACTTTAGAGATCCAGAAGATCACTCAAGCTTGAAGAGTTCATTTTCTAATGAAGAGTTAAATTGCCAATTACTAAGTGAAGACATTCAAAAGCAATGTAAGTATATGAAAGATATTCTGAAATGACACTGCTACAGCACTATCTGTACATTAAATGCCCACTCTTCTATCAACCCTGTTTGAGATATTTATAAAAATCAATAATCCCTAAAATTATGTTACCATTTACAAGCTAATTTTTCCCATTTGCTCTCAAAGCCAACTCATTCATCACATTTAGAGCTACCAGTACCAGTTTAGAATAAAAAGTTCATCCCAGCCATTACTGTATTTATTTTAAAGCTTCCATGAGCAAGCAAGGGTTGATCTGAAATACTGAATGCATGGGAAAGAAAGCTTGAGCCTAAAAAGTCATATTTTCAAAAATATTTTTAAGCATGCTTAGAATATTTTACATGAAACGTAGCATGTTTACACAGTTTCAGTTTTTGATCATGCAGTCCTGTGAACAGGTTAACCACAATGAAGGAAAAATTAATGATATCTTATATAGACTGTTAAGACTCTGTATATACTTCCAAAAGGGTTGTGGGTTAATCAATTTCATTTGAAGAAAAGTAATGAAAAACAAGCAACATCAGTTCAACACCCTGAAAAACAGACAGCCTTGCACCCAGACAATGCAGGAGCAGTAGACATCAGTGAACTACCAAGAAGAATTAATTCTGAGGACAATCTCATAAGAAAGCTCAGAGACGAGTTTTGGTCTGGTGAAACTTTGAGCAAGGCAGATCATCCCATGCTGGAGCTTACTTGTGAGAGTTCATGTGGTTTCTTAAGCTCTGGGAAACAAGTCCTGTACACTCACAAGCACAGATCTCCATTTCAGTTCCACTTCATTCCACAAGTAGGAGAACTAGAAACTACTTAGGGCACTGTGTATATTGGGAATTATATCTGAAATTATGGGCCACTCCCACATCTGCCAAAAAACATTAGCTGATCTACTGATGAATTTTCCAAAAATGCTTTCTTTGGAGAATTAAATTACCTTTCTAGTTGCAGTAAAATCTAATCAGTTCATTTTCTGTACATGTTCCCTAGGTCTCTCTTTCTTATAAATATTAATGTACAAAATCAGGGGCCAAGCCATCCCAAAATTCATACACTCTATGTATAAATTTAGAAGTCTTAATGTGGTATTAGCACGCAGAAACAGTAAACATCACACTTGGTTTTTAATACATTTAAATGTTGAGTATTTTTCAGTAGAATACTCCCAAGGGACCTAATTAACCAAATGAAGATTTTTCAGATTAGCAAAGCAGCTAGATATGTAGATGAAGATACAGGCTAAGAGGTTTGAATTTGCACCAGTGACAAAAGCATATGTTTTAATCTCTGTGCTTTGTAGATGCAAGAGGTGAAGTGACATTTATTTTCTTCTTTTTATTGGGTAGCCCCAGGTTAGATAAGGTTATTTCACATGAAAACAAAATCTCTGGAAATTCTCCCATTTGTGATTATATTAACATAAATTAAACTATTATAACTAAACAACCTGCAATGCAAGAGAGGCTGATTCAAAATTGATTGATGTCTAGCATCAGATAGGCAAGATCTTGGCTTCATGGTTATTCAGAAATTAATTCAGAACAGTGATTTGTTCATCAGGTAACAGGTAGAATAAAATAAAAATTAAATAAATTTGAAATATAATACCAAACAGTATGAATCAAAGATGTCCAGTAATTGAAACTTGTTTCATCTACTCAGACAAGTCTCCCACAGAAATCACTTTGGTAGTTTAATTCATTGATCAGTCTTAGAAAGGCTATTGAAAACAACCATGGCATCTATCATTAGAGCAAATACATAAGTAAATCCAAATATTACTCTGTATTCTGAGTGAGCTCCTGGACGTATCTTTAATGCTACCATTCCTAAATGTTAGTCTCCCAAAGCACACTTCTGTTGATATTTTAGTATGCCCCTAAAGGAAGGACCATGAACAGAGAATTTGTCACAATGACAGAAAAAAAAATCCTCAGGGTACACATGATTGAAGCATTTTATGTATTCATAATAACTTCATTTTTTTCTAAAATAAATCCCACTGAACAAGAACAGTACTAACAGGCATTTTTTAAAAAATAAAAATTAAGAATATTTTTAAGGTTTGCTGACATGTTGGTATGTGTGCATATATTGTGTATATCTACCTAATTTACATATACATATATGTACAAGGTTAAATATGCATTTTTAATTTAAAAAGCAGCATCACTAGTTTTTGCTGCCTGTTTCAAAGATGGGAAGACAGATATTTTTCATATGTAAGTACAAAGCAACACTTCTTTATTCCAAGAAAAAGAGAGTTTTGCTTTTACTGCTCCACATTAAAAAAAAAAAAATACATATAATTCTACTCTTCCATTGAATTGTGTAAGAATGCTACAGATGGTTTGTCACATCTCGATTAGCTCATTTTTCACAATGCTCTTGTGACACTCTGTATCACTTACACAGGGTTTATTTGTCAAAATCCCATAGCACCTTTCTGACAACAGATGTTTTGAAATTCATCCTATCTTGCTTGGCAAAGACTTATTTTAATGGATTTGACAGTATGATTTCAGTGACGAATTCACTGGTCATTTAATTCAGTTTAGAAAAACTAAAACCAGGCTCTGATAAATGTTCATTTTTTAACTCTTATAATGCATTTTAAAGCAATCAGCCTTATAAAATGTGTTTTGTTTGGGGTTTTTTCACAAATGGTTATTCACTCAAAACTATCCTGCATAAGATGTTTAAGTAATGACTTGGGCTTGATTGTTTCTTCAGTTTCTCTCTTAAATAGAATGCAACTTGGAATCCACAGGTATTCCATGTATCACCTTCTGCATCAGGAACATAGACAGTAAATGCCATGATAGTGGTTTTTTCAGCAGAAATTCTTATGGATGAGCAGTATTTCTGAAACCTTCATGTAAACCAATGGATAAATATAACCATGTCTCATTGTGAAGGAAAATAAACTCAGGGGTCTGATACTGCAGATTTTACTGGTGAATAGCCCTTGTTCTGATTATTCTTACTGATATGTTCTGTGTCACTGGTACAGGTTAACAGCAGAATTATGTTCTAATTCAGTTCTCTTATTCAAGAATGTGACAAAGTGCCTCTTTAAAAATGAATGAATGAAAAAGGATGGATTCAAAAGTCTCTTTAAAGCCCCTTGTCACAAAAAAACACTTGGCATCTCAGTGCTGCAAGGCAGTCAAGTCTTCCTCAAATGGTAATATTGTCAAATACAGAGTTTTCCCCCACATAAGACTGCACAGGTGGTCAAGCACAATTTCTCAGTTAGCAAATCTCCCTAAACTTCTTTTCCTGAAGAGGATCACTTATGAAAATCCACCATCATAAACCAGATACTCTACTCTTTTAAAGCACACATAGATTGCTTAAAAAAACCTGCCACCATAAATTTTGCCACTGACAGTTTCCTGTCATCTTCGGTGTATCCCTGTCCTATCTAAAAATGGCAAGATTTGGCTTGCATTAGGAGTTACAACAAATAACTGTACTGCAAGAAAGCCATGTAAAAATAAAATTGTGTGCATTTTGTTGATTTATGCTTTTTCAAATGTGAGCCATGGAAAAGAAGGAGGAAGCATCAATCAGGACAGTTCCCTAATTATGCTTAACGTGATCTTCCAACCCAACCTGAAGAGAAGCTGTAGTATACATACCAAACCACAACACATGGTGGCATTCTGTATAATGTAACAGAGGGTACTTTATCATTGACTGGTAGGTATTAGCCATGTTTCAAGTGACACTTAACATTTTCACTCTTCACAATATAGTCCTTTTGTTATAAAACTACTTGTTTCCTGAGGACAAAGGGAAGTCATTACCATTTCTGAATACTGTTGAATACCACAGAATTTTTAAAAAAACAGAGAAGTCACTGCAACACCATTTTTCTCTTTTTATTTCTTGGTTCTAATACAAAGTACTGGATAGAATGCAATCACCAAGGTACCCAGTTTTCTCCGTCGACTCCTGCTCACTTACCCTGAGGAAGAATTGCCTGCAAAACCTGCTGCTCTGCATGGCAAGGCCCTGGCTGGGAACGGGCAACAGGCAGGTGGACCTGCACCTGGGCACCCACGGGGATGCCGAGAAGCCCTCCCATATCTGCCGGCTGTGCTGACTGGGAAGTCACCGAGCAGTGGGCAGCGGGACCCCTTCACTACAGCCAGGCTGCGCCTGCCAAAACCATATTGGTGGCTCGGGGAAGGGGCTGGCCACCGACGGCCCCCGGACACCGGACACCCAAAGCGCTGTGCGCTCTTTGCCCTTCAGAGAGAAACACCGGCGAGACGGGAGGCGCGGGGCTCCCCGAGGGGCTTCCTGCCCCCAGCACACCTGTCCTGACCCACTCCGGAGCCCCGGTGCAGACAGCCGGGCAGCAAGGCTGGTCCCGGGGGTCCCGACCGAAGGTCCGCCGGCTGCCGCCCTCCTCAGCCCGCGGAGCCCTTCGCCCGCTGCCGGGGAGCCGGGAGCCGCCGGCTGGCAGGTCCCGGGGCGACGCCCGGCCCGGGAAGTTTCTTGCCACAGGTTGCCCCCTCCCGCCCATCCCCCGGGAGCCCGCGGGCGGGCCCGGCCACAGGGACGCACCTTGGCGCCGCAACCGCCGCTTCTTGAGCCCGAAGATGCGGACCTTGGAGNGCGGAGCGAGCGGGATCGGGGCACAGCCGCGCCCGCTCGGCTCCGGTCGGGTCGGGTCGGGTCCGCCGGGCAGCGTCGCCTCCGGGACTGCCCCTCAGCCCCGAGCCGCCGCCGCCCGCTCGCCCGTCGCTGCCATCGCCCCGGCCGGGGCGGCTCCG